>CM042395.1:17200751-17273251 GCA_023634145.1 Thymallus thymallus | reverse complement strand
CCTATATCTTTCTTTCTACAGTATAGTGTATCCCTAATCCTTGAATAGCAAAACTGACTAATAATACTGATCTCAAATCTAATTGAAGGTGTGATGGCTTCATAATATGAAGCCTTCCTGCTCTGACTTGTCTTGCCGTACCTTCCTCCACCTCTCTCCCCCAAACCCACTGGGCACAGACGTCAATTCAACGTCTACTCCACGTTGGTTCAAGGTAATTTCATTGAAATTATGTTGATTCAACCAGTGTAGGAACCTTATATAGTGTCATGTTTATCACTCCCTGTGCGCGCTTGCTGTTTTGAATTTGTCAAGGTCTGTGTGTTTACACATGCTTTCTCACTGTTTTAAATTATTCAAGGTGTGTGGGCAGTATTGTGTGCCCTGTCAGCCCTTTATTCAACTTTCAGTCAATCAAAAACAAACATTAAAAAGTCGCAGGTTGTAAAAGGCACTCTAATAAAGTGCTTTTTAATGTTTCCTCTCCTCCCTTCACAACCACCGATACATCTCACACCCTCCACCTCTTCTCAAGGTGTGATGGTGAGACTGCAAAAGTATGCTAGCTTGGCCATTGAAATCAACACAATGATTCAAATCCACAATGATAAAGGCAGTGTTTAGAGTGTCTACTGTTTCCAAGGAAGCATTTCCTTTACACCGTGTTTGATTGAGGGGAGGACGGATCATAATAATGTCTGGAACGGAGCAAATGGAATGTCATGTAAACCATGTGTTTGATGTATTTGATACCATTCCACCAATTCCACTTCATCCATTACCACGAGTCCGCCCTGCCCAATTAAGGTGCCGCCAACCTCCTGTGGTACCATTCTATACCATGTATAGAGAGTGTGTGGTTTATGGATATTGGAGAGTGATCGGAAATTAATTGGCTTGGGTTATGCAACACTCGTTGGCACAATGATCAGGCAAACCCCAGGTAGGCAGACCACTGTGAAAACACGCAGTCTTGAGAGATGACTCCCAGTAGACACCCAGCAGACTCCCAGCAGACTCCCAGCAGACTCCCAGCAGACTCACAGTAGACTCCCAGCAGACTCCCAGCAGACTCCCAGCAGACTCCCAGCAGACTCCCAGTAGACTCTCAGCAGACTCCCAGCAGACTCACAGTAGACTCACAGTAGACTCACAGTAGACTCCCAGCAGACTCCCAGCAGACTCACAGTAGACTCCCAGCAGACTCCCAGCAGACTCCCAGCAGACACCCAGCAGACTCACAGTAGACTCACAGTAGACTCACAGTAGACTCACAGTAGACTTCCAGGGTAGAAGTTCTGTGTTGAATCTAGTGTATATCTATTAGTACACCCCAACTGGGCCTGCTGGAGGGTGATGGACAGGTGTCACGTGTGCTCCTGGGACAGACTTGTTTTATCTGGAAACACACACAAACACACACACCCATACACACACACACACATACAATCTTGTACAGCTAACCTTGTGGGGACATACAATTCAGTTCCATTAAAAATTATATTTTCCCTAACCCCTAACCCTAACCTTATCCCTAACCCTAACCTTAACCCAAAAACCTAACCTTAACCCTAACCCTAAACCTAACCCTATCTCCTAACCCTAACCCTAAAACTAACCCTAGCTCCTAACCCTAAACCTAATTCTAACCCTAACACTAATTCTAACCTTAACCATACACTCCCTAGAAATAGCATAGCAAAATGTCCCCAGTTGGTCAGTTTTCTCTTGGTTTACTATTCTTGTGGGGACTTCTACTATTCTTGTGGGGACACACACACACACTGCACTAGTTGAACCGGTCTGTTTATTGGAAAGAGAACATTTGTACATGTTGTGTTGACGTGAGTCATTTGTTGAACTGTCATTCAACTCAAAATCAAATAAGTCTATGAGAAAAATATCTGAGTTAGGTTTTAATAATCCCTCAGGGCATTTGGAAGGTTCACCTTGAAGAAAACAGGTCACAGATTCCAGAGCTTACTGCTCCCTGATATTATCTACTCAATAATGAGCTTAATTTCCTGTTATTATGAAAAATAAATTAAAACGGTTCATTGAGCCTTATTATGCAATTTAGCACAGCCGTTAGTTGTTATTAAGGAGTATTAAGGTACAGAAATAATTTCTAATCTGATATTTGTTCACCTTAACACAAAAGAGGGGGAAATAATTGATGCTTCACAACATTACACTGAAGGGCAGCTCTGAACAACTGAAGATGTATTTTAAACAACTGTTTGGGTCTCTTCTTGACACCAACAAATGCCCCATGATATCTGGCCCTCTGCCCTCCCTAAATCGTGGCATTGAACAGTTCAGCAGACTTTTAGCCCTCCATAACTGGCTACGAGACTATTGCAGCTCTGTAGATGTAACATTTATTGACAATGTTGATATCTTCTAGAAACAAAGCTTGTTCTATAAGGAGGATGGGATCCACCCAAGTCATTTTGGTTCCTGTATCCTTTCACAGCATTATAAGGCTGCGTTGAGACAATTACTTATCAATGACCCAAGCCCAGCTCAGTTAATCCCTAATATTGTGTAGTTGAGTTGTCACAATGCTTCAGCAATTGTACATTATCCTAGGCGCGTTGGAAGACACAATATAATTAACCTAATTTATGTCCCTCTTACTGCCCCCAATGCCTCTGCTGATCCTACAGCTATTGTATGCAGTAAGACATATGACTATGGACCAGAGTAATATTGTTAGCACTGAGGTGGTGTGCCTTAATAGGAAGTCCACTGTGTGCAGCTCACCCTGCACTAACATAAATAACCTGGGTGTGTCTGCTAAGCTTCCCAGTAAAGCAAGAAAAATAATTAAGCATCCCAGAAAAGTGTTAAAAATAGCCCACGCTAACATATGTAGCTTAAGTAACAAGGTTCATGAAATCAATAATTTGGTAGTAACAGATGACATTCGTATTCTGACAATCTCTGAAACTCACTTAGATAATACCTTTGATGATACAGTGGTATAAGATCTACAGAAAATACAGAAATGCCAAAGGTGGAGGTGTGGCTGTTTACAGAACCACATTCCTGTAAAGTTTAGAGAGGATCTCATGTTAAATACTGTTGATGCAATATGGCTACAGGTTCATCTGCCTCACCTAAAGCCCATTCTGGTGGGAAGCTGCTATAGACCACCACGTGCTAACAGTCAGTATCTGGATAACATGTGTGAAATGCTTGATAATGTGAAGTCAATAGAGAGGTATATTTTCTGGGTGATTTAAATATTGACTGGCTTTCATCAGGCTGTCCACTCAAGAGAAACCTTCAAACTGTAACCAGTGCCGGCAACCTGGTTCTGGTTATCAATCAACCTACCAGGGTAGTAACAAACAGTACAGGAAGGAAATCATCAACATGTATTGATCATTACTGCACTGTCGGAGATAGAAACACAAGCATTTCGCTACACCCGCAATAATATCTGCTAAACACGTGTATGTGACCAATACAATTTGATTTGATGATTTGATTTGATCATGTCTTTACTAATGCAGAAATGAGTTAGAAAGCAGTATCCAAATCCATCGGATGTAGTGATCACAATATAGTAGCCATTTTTAGGAAAACCAAAGGTCCAAAGGCAGGGCCTAATATTTTATATAAGAGGTCATACAATACGTTTTGTAGTGACTCCTATGTTGTTGATGTGAATAACATTTGTTGGTCTGTGGTGTGTAATGAGGAGCAACCAGACGCTGCACTTGACACATTTATGAAATTGCTTATCCCAGTTACTAATAAGCATGCACCCATTAAGAAAATGACTGTAAAAACGATTACATTCCCGTGGATTGATGAGGAATTGAAAATTTGTATTGTTGAGAGGGATGAGGCAAAATAGATGGCAAATATGTCTGGCTGTACAACAGATTGACAAACGTACAGCAAATTGAGAAATCATGTGACTAAACTGGGTAAAAAGAAGAAGAAACTACACCATGAAACACAGATAAATGACATTAAGACTGATAGTAAAAAGCTTTGGAGCAACTTAAATTAAATTTTGGCCAAAAAGGAAAACACCAACCAATCAGCCTGTTACCAATCATTAGTAAACTTTTGGAAGAAATTGTGTTTGACCAGATACAATGCTATTTTACAGTAAACAAATTGACAACAGACTTCACGCTTATAGGAAAGGACTTTCAACAAGCACAGCACTTACACAAATGCCCTGTCAACATGGCCTACAGGCCCTAGTTTTACATTTACATTTTAGTCATTTAGCAGACGCTCTTATCCAGAGCGATTTACAGTTAGTTAGTGCATACATGTTCATACTTTTTACATACGGGTCCCCCGAGGGAATAAAACCCACAACCCTAGCGTTGTAAGCACCGTGCTCTACCATCTGAGCTACACGCACCTGGACTACTGTTCAGTCGTGTGGTCAGGTGCCACAAAGAGGGTCATATGAAAATTGCAGTTGGCTCAGAACAGGGCAGCACGGCTGGCCCTTGGATGTACACCGAGAGCTAACATTAATAATATGCATGTCAATCTCTCCTGGCTCAAAGTGGAGGAGAGATTGACTTCATCACTACTTGTATTTGTGAGAGGTATTGACATGTTGAATGCACCGAGCTGTCTGTTTGAACTAGTGGCACACAGCTCGGAGACCCATGCATACCCCACAAGACATGCCACCAGAGGTTTCTTCACAGTCCCCAAGTCCATGGGAGGTGCACAGTACGACATAGAGCCATGACTACATAGAACTCTATTCCACATCAAGTAACTCATGCCAGCAGTAACATTTTATAAAAATACCCCTTATGGAACAGTGGGGACTATGAAGTAACACAAACATAGACACATGCATACAAACACACAATAACATACAAACTATACACACATGGATTTAGTATACTCATGTACAGTTGTTATATCATATCACATGCAATATTGCAAGTAATTATTGGACTTATCTTACGTAGTCATTCACTCAGGAATGCATATTAGTATCCTGTCAGTTGTATCTTTTTTTAATTGCTTTTAGTATATCGAATGTGCAATACGTGCAGTTATCTGTAATTAAACCCTGCGCACTAAGGACTGTATTTTAAAATAATTACTATTATTACCCCAAATTATATCATACACACATTTAGCTATTTAAATATCTCTTCCTGTCATTTACCTGTACAGTTAATTTAACCATGCAAAATATCCACTTACCTGTTCATTTAACCAGTATGTCTATTAAGTAAACTATTATTACCCTCACTCATATCATACACATTTTTAGTTATTGAAGTATTTCTCTGCCATCGACCTATATAGTATAGTTAACCATACACCAATGTATAGTGTCTTTTTATTTATTTTTCGCACTCCAGACTTCTTGTATTTTTATACTTTTTCATACTGCCGCTCTATGTAACATGTATCGTGTATCTGTCTTTTGTGTATTTTCGTTCTGGCATTTTGCACCTGCTCTGTGTTTTGTTGTAGCTGCTTGACAAAGAAATTTCCCCTCGGGGATCAACAAAGTACCTATCTATGTATCTATCTAGTAGAGTAGAGGCCTGAGGGCACACACCTAATATGTTGTGAAATCTGTTATGAATGTATTGTAATGTTTTTCAAATGTATAACTGCCTTAATTTTGCTGGACCCAGGAAGAGCTAATGGGGATCCATAATAAATACAAAATACAAATATACTGTACATTTTCAAAAATTACTGTGGACCAAAATTGATTATATCGTTATTATTGTTGGCAATAAAAATTGCTGATACATGATAAATAAACTGAGGGGGGTGAGACAACAGGCATGTAAAGTGGGAAAAATTAAGAGGTGTAAAAAGCTCTCCTGTAATGTCCTGTCTCTCACCCTGAGTGTTAGCGAGGGTGGGCCGCTGTAGGCCTCTTCTCAGGAAAGCCATGCTGTAGGGAGTGGTAACTCTGGTTCCTCTCTTATCAATGACGGCCTCACCATCCACACCCTGGCTGCCAAAGTTTACACACCCTGCCCCACAGCTCAAACACTCTGGAGTTGAGGGATCATCGGAGCTTCACACACACACCCATCCAACATGAATGATTCCACTCCCAAATTCACACCTCTGGAGTACTGACTGTGCTAGTCCTCTGAGGCAGACAGGCTTCAAGTGAATGGTAATAGTGATAGAGAGGCCGTAATACAGAGCTTGCTCTGGTAATACCTGTCCATCTCCTCAACCACAGGAAGCCATCAGATCAGACTAACCTCTTAGTGGACTACAAAATGGCATGAAATTGGCATCAGCGTGTGAGATTGTCTCTCGTGATTTAGGGCATTGCTCTGCGTCACACCACAGCAGACAGAGCAGACGGTACAGTAAAACATAGATAGATAGATAAATAGATAGATGATAGATAGATAGGTACTTTATTGATCCCTGAGGGGAAAGTTCTTTGTCAAGCAGCTACGAAAAAAACACAGGGCAGGTGCAAAATGCCAGAACGAAAATACACAAAAGACAGATACACAAAACCTGATACATAGAGCGGCAGTATGAAATAAAGTATAAAAATACAAGATATCTGGAGTGCAAAAAAGCTATAAAAAGACATTGTACAGTATGGGTGGTTGGCTGAATATGTACACTATACATTGGTGGATTTTGGATGGTTAACTATACTATACAGGTCGATGGCAGAGAAATACTTCAATAGCTAAAAGTGCGTATGATATAAGTGAGGGTAATAATAGTTTACTTAATATACAGAAATGAACAGGTAAGTGAATATTTTGCATGGTTAAATTAACTGTACAGGTAAATATACAGTTCAATTTATAGGTAAGTGAATATTTGCATGGTTACATTAACTGTACAGGTAAATGACAGGAAGAGATACTTAAATAGCATCTGGTGTAGATGAAAACATTTACCGTCCAGATCTGGCTCCACATTACATCCCTCCATGGAAACACCTTAATGACCATGTGCACAATGCTTTTTCATGTCTGTGAGCTTCTCTTTTATGATCCTAGTGCAGGCCTAGTTCTGTGTCACGCAGGAGGAGTGGAGGGTGTGGGGGGGGGTGGGACAGAACCTGAACCCTACACCCCAATGTGACTCTGATGAACTGTGTGTGTGTGTGTGTTCCCCCTGGCCATGGGAATAAAGAGGCCTTAACCTCTGGTGCCACACAGATCTGTCTGACGTCACTACGATGGAAACATCGACATGGGCACTGGGCAAATGGCCATTTAGCCGCAGAGAAGGGATGTCACAGAAACGATGTGCCACCGTTTAAATGGCAGGACTCTGGACGATCGTTCAGTCATTTCCACATGTGATAGGAAATAACACTTGGTTAGGTGTACTATTGAAATGTTTCATCCAAATGTTTACAGCAGAGCCAAGGGTAGTTTGAAAAAGTTGTGTGAAGCTTTACAAAGTCAAATTCGTATTATTGATGCTTATTTAGTTGCAAAAATGTCTATGTTGCTCTTCCATTAACTAAAAAATACTTAATTCTTAAAATGTTCAAATATGAAATTCTCTTTGAGGTTTTTGGAGCAGGACCAACCAGGCTTTCTGTAGGCACACATGCAGAGAGAGAACATGAACATTTTAGCATATTTCATTATCTCTGAAACAATTAACTGTGAGCCAGTTTCCCCTCCATTATCCATGCCTATCAGATACATGGGTGACCTGGAGCCGTTGTGTGTATGTGTGTGTGTGTGTGTGTGTGTGTGTGTGTGTGTGTGTGTGTGTGTGTGTGTGTGTGTGTGTGTGTGTGTGTACATGTGAGCGTGTGTGCGCATCTGTGTGTGTTTGTACGTGTGTGTACGTGTCAGCGTGTGTGCGCATGTGTGTGCCCTCCCCTCACATGACTTTGCCTTCCATTCCATCGATCCAACAACCAGGAAAGGACTTAACAGGGGAAACTAGAGAAATAACTCCTTACTGGGTAATCTCCTCTGACCGATGGCCCTTCTCCTCCCTCCCTCTTCCCTTCCTCTCTCCCTCTCTCTGTTAGTGTCTGTTATTGTTCTGAGGAGGGCGGGTCTTCCTGGGCTAGAACTGGCTGTGACCGCTCTTCTCTTCACCAACCCCCAACATCCCAACACCACTGAAACCAGCCCCAGATAATAAACAAGAAGATACATAGTTTCAACAGCTGGTAATGGTGTGAACATGTTATACTGCTTGTCTTGTACTGTAGGTAGCCTATATCCCAAGGCCAGCTCAAAATCCCACCGCTATGACCCTGTTCCCTGTTACATTATGCATATCATGCTTTTCCCTCAGTGTTTCTCAGGAATATTCATGAGCCTCATTAGAACACCAGCCTCACTTCTAGCTAACAGGGAGAGTAGCTGTTGAACCTGAATTAGTTTCACCGCATAATTCAGAGGGTTTGGGGCGTAGGCAGTGAATTCAGGGGGTTTGGGGCGTAGGCAGTGAATTCAGGGGGTTTGGGGCGTAGGCAGTGAATTCAGGAGGTTTGGGGTGTAGGCAGTGATTTCAGGGGGTTTGGGGCGTAGGCAGTGAATTCAGGGGGTTTGGGGCGTAGGCAGTGAATTCAGGGGGTTTGGGGCGTAGGCATTGAATTCAGGGCATTTGGGGCATAGGCAGTGAATTCAAGGGGTTTGGGGCGTAGGCAGTGAATTCAGGGGGGTTGGGGCGTAGGCAGTGATTTCAGGGGGTTTGGGGCATAGGCAGTGAATTCAAGGGGTTTGGGGCGTAGGCAGTGAATTCAGGGGGTTTAGGGCGTAGGCAGTGAATTCAGGGGGTTTAGGGCGTAGGCAGGGATTTCAGGGGGTTTGGGGCGTAGGCAGTGAATTCAGGTGAAGAGTGAAATACAGTGTGTAATAAGAGTAAAGTGCACTGTGTAATGAAAGCACATCTCTCCAGTTTGTTATTCTTTGTTTCTACACTGACAGGAGAGTGGGAACCTATTTCATGACCAAATATCAGTAATTTACCATTTTATTGCCCCAAAATCCAACGATAGAAGTATAACTTAAATATTCTTCTTCCTCTTTCTAACGTTATCTAGGAAATTATTTGTACCACTTTTGATAAGGGAGAGAGAAAAAAACACTGCTAGCGATATCATTTGTTTAATTGTTGCTTTATTCGAGGTGAACAAACTCATACAAACAAACACATAAATATGAGCACCCCTCCCCCCTCACACACAGACAAAGTAAACAGGGGGACATAACTGACATTCCAATGTGGTAACAGTGTAACAACTTTTCAAAAACGCTTCCTTCGAAGCAATATCAATATTTGACTTCTTTAAGTATCATAATAAACGTCATACAAAAATCTGATGATGCAAGGTCAGAAAAAGGACCAATAAAGTGCATTTACTTGACTGTCTCTATTGAAAATGGGCTCCCGAGTGGCACAGCGGTCTAAGGCACTGCATCTCAGTGCTAGAGGTGTCAATACAGACCCTGGTTCGATCCCTGGCTGTATCACAACCGGCTGTGATCGGGAGTCCCATAGGTCGGCGCACAATTGGCCCAGCGTCGTCCGGGTTAGGGGAGCGGGGTAGGCTGTCATTGTAAATAAGAATTTGTTCTTAACTGACTTGCCTAGTTAAATAAAGGTTAAATAAAAAATTATTAAATATGGAAGTCCATGGGTGTGTTCCAGGTACACAAACTCTTCACTGGTCTGAGATCAGATGATCTTTACATCCTCTGAAGAACTGTTTAACATCTCAGGAAGCACATCAACATGATATAACGATCCTATAAACTGCAAGGACCTAAGTAGAATGAGTGTATCTGGAACGCACCTAAAGTCTTAGGTAGGGATGGATCTGACAGCAGAAAAGGTGTATCTGGAACGCACCCAAAGTCTTAGGCAGATAGCGAAGTAGGGCTGGATCTACACTCTGGAACGCACCCAAAGTCTTAGGCAGGTACTAGACCTGGATCTGACAGAAGCCTGACACTTTTGGAGTACAGCGTTCAGATCAGACATCTAGCCAAGCCAGGAAGGAATATTCAGAGTATGCTGAGCCAACTGAGCCTGGCAATCAACAGAATTACACAACACACAACCATCCTGCCTGACACTGATACCAATAGTGCTGAGCTGAACTGAGTTTATACCCCACCTTGACCTCAGTAACAATAAATACCCTAACTGCGGTAGATCCTAATCAATTATCACTGGTGAAAAACTAACGTTGTTACACTAACGTTTAAAAACGTCCATCTCTGTTTTATGTTCTCAGTGAATTATCATCATTGAGCTTATTCTCTTCTATCTAGACTTATATACAGGGGCGCAACTTTGGTTTTAGAAGTGGGGGGGACATAATTATATATATATATTTTCCAGTCGAATAAACATTCCAAACAGCCTACCCAACCCTTGGAGGCATCCGCATGGTCCTAAAGCACACCAATCCAATTATAAAACTGGGGGGACAAAAATAAAAGATTGTGTTGGTGAAAGTTGTGCCCCTGCTTCTATGTAATACTGACTTTGATTGTAAGACTAACTTTCAGAGGTCACACTAACATGACTCTTAATGCAACTTGATAGTCCTTTGTGTTTTCGACATGTAATCTCATTGTCAACAAAGGCTTTGGTAAACTTATAATTTCATGCTTCAAACTGATTGAACAATAGGCTACATACATGCGTAACACTTGAGAGTATAGACAGCATACATTCAAGTGTTAATTTGTCTTCTCTGACACTTCTCTGAAAACTCTGTGCCTCACGGTATGATGAAATCCATCCTATAAAAATACCTTAGTGTCCACTGTCCCCTGTTGCTGTGCCAGCCAGGACTGTTACCATCCAAAGTCCATGGTATGGTGAAAAATATCTATTCCATCAGTTCCAGTGAGGACATAGTGACAACGCCCCGAGACAGCCCTGAACAAACTCAGTCCCATTTCATTTGACTGATATAGCTGAGCCAACAGACAGACAGACAGGCAGCCAGCTGACCCATCACTGAGAGCGCAACGTCACCTGGTCAATGTATTGATAAGGAGACATTTAGCATCAATTTTACTGTAGTACACCATGCTAGTCAACACCACGTGTCCAGCTCATGGTTAACAGGTTAACACCCCGACAGGTGGGTCACCGTCCACCACCATTGATATCTCACATTAAGTCCTTGTGTAACTCCACCAACTCTGCCATGATGGCGGTTGTGCGTGTGACCAATCCGATCATCTCTTCTTCTTCTGTTGAGCTTTCTGCATCTTCCTCCTCTTGATGATCATGGTGTGGAGCTTCTCAAGACCTTCCTGTAGCCCCTCCCCAATGATGGCACAGGCGGGCTGCAGGTGCCAGGGCGTTCCATTACCCAGCTCCCCTAGCGCCAGAGAGTGCTCCATCTCGTGAAGCGACAGAGAGTTCCTCAGGTCCTGCTTGTTGGCCACCACTAGAACCGGCACCCCATGGTTCTCCGCTAACCTCGTGATCTTATGGAGCTCTGTCTTGGCCTCCTCCAGGCGCTCGGTGTCGACGGAATCCACCACGAACACGATGCCGTCGGCGCACCGTGTGTACGAGCGCCACAGGGGGCGGAGCTTCTCCTGACCGCCCACATCCCAGAAGTGGAACGCCGCCTTCCGCCAGGACTTTCCGCCAGCGCTCAGGGACACTTTGATCTTCTCCGTGTTGAATCCCTTAGTGGGGACCGTGTTCACAAACTCATTGAAGCGAAGGCGGTAGAGGACAGTGGTCTTCCCGGCGCAGTCCAGACCCAGGATGACAATATGGAGGGACTGGAAGGAAGGAAGGCTGGGGAAGATCTGGTCTGATAATCCATTCCCCATCTTGTTATTCACACTTTTTTTGGGAGACTCAGACAGGGGAGAAGCGTGCCGCTGCTGCTTCAACAAATAATCACAATGCTTCTTTGCTCATTCCTTTCCCAGGGTGCTGTGCTGCAGCATTCACCTGGAAATAAAAGAGAGGATACAATGTAAGCAGCTGTAAAAAGCACTCAACAACCAACAAGAACAGTAGTCTATTGCTTTACAATTGGAGGGTCTATGCACTGTAAGTGAATCTAGCCTAGGCCTATACAGTCTCTCTTTTTTTTCCTTTTTCATTGTAAGCGAAAATGCTCTCTCTCTTTCTTATTCTTAAGCCTTTAACATCTTTAATATTTCGGGCCATGAGATGAATGAGAGGTAAACCAGCCCTATTTGCACATGTAGAGGCTAGAGCAGCCCTCGGAGCTCTGTGGATTTCATATGTTAATTCCCATTCAGAGGCAGTAGGCTATCGATATTGAATGACAAGGAAGCCGGCGTGCTCCAAACCAAAATCCGATTTTAATTGTTTTCGGGTTGATGATCATTGCCGTTGGCACTACAGCATGGAATGACATTCTGCTAGTTGCCTGCCAAATCGTAAATTGAGAGAATATAAATAGGCTACAAAAGATTGACTGGTCATCAATAAACTGTTGCGCGGCAACATCAGTCTTCTACCACCAATGACAAAACAAATGGCTCGACAGGCAGACAGAGGGGTTATGCCAACAAGTGCTACAAATAATAATAACTATGAATGGAATGTACTGATATATTAGTAGGCTATTGCTAGTTTACTATTTAATCATCTTGCACTCAATAACAGGCGGTCTAGGCAGACATTAAACTGTCATGAAAAACTGGCGACGATGGTTTGGGTATAATCTAATGTATTCCAAATATTGTACTAAACGTAATCTCTGTGCATAATCTCTATACATGGAAAAAATTATATAATTTGTAGAATGCACACCTACCTTTGTGATGTAGGCCTATGGACTTTCCAAAACATAAAAGTGAAATCGTTGCAACAGGGTATATTTTATGATCTCCTCTCTCTTACTCACACTACCACGTCCACACGACTACTGAATGATAAACGTGTTTTGACTCCCTCTCCATTCTATTCCCGCACCACGGGTTCAACGCAGAATGTTTCTAGCGGGAGCTCTGGTTGGTTGAAATCCCAGAGCGCTCCGTTTTCTCCTTGTCGGATTGGTGGAGAGCAGTGCCTGTTGTCATCGTCGTTGTCCCACACGACACACCTCCACGCGCCATCTGTATCTGTCACTTGATGTCATTGAACTCTGAAATTACACTGTAACGGGTTGCAATGAAAAGGGTGTGTTATATATTATAGATGTACTTGTACTTGATACAATGTTTTCGGTGTAAAATGAGTGTATCTTATCTGGAACTCATCTATAGGCTACACTTGTGTGGCTGGTGAACAAGGCAGTTAACTCACTGTTCCTAGGCCGTCATTGTACATAAGGATTTGTTCTTAACTGACCTGCCTAGCTAAATAAAGGAAAAACAAAAAAACTTGTGAGATCAGGCGGCTTGCTAGATTAGATTTGAGAACAAATAAATAAATGAAATTCTCTTTCTCAGTGTGATTTCATGCAAATAACTCTCAGCAGGTGTTATGCATTTTATATCAGTTTTTAATGACAAAAGCATTCAAACTTCCATACTCGCCAATACACAAATTACACATTTCTTATTTTAAAAATGATAAAATACAGCAAATAGCAACATTTATTTCCAGACACTTTTACAAGTCCAAATGTAAAGATCTGCATTCAAATGAACATCATATATCATACATTTTGAAGCTAGCTTACCCTCCTTTCACACTAGTATTTGTAAACCCTCGGCTGAATACAGAGAGAATGTTATAACCGTTATAACTGTTGGGATTCATTTATGCTAAATCTGCAGTATCTTCATGGTTCTGGCCATGGTGTCTGAGTCTCAGCATGCTGCATCCCACCCCAGGAACCACCCTGTGAAGGTGGGGGGCTCATGACCCTGCTTCACCATCACTATGGAGGTCCTCTTATCCCGACCCCCCGGATCCGTCTCTATGTATGTCTTGGCTGTAAGGAAGGGAGCACATAGACATTCACAATCAATGGGATAAACCATAGAAAAGAGTGTGTTCACACCTCAAATATATTAAAGGTATATATATATTAAACTATACATGAAATATACTACACAAAAAATAAACTACCCACAAGGTTACACACAAAGCAAAGACCAAAACTCACCTGATTTTACAGATTCAGTTCTCTCAACTTCATTGGCATCTTTGCCAATCCAGATAAACACCTATGACAAAAACTTAACATCAATGTAGTTCAACCTCCATAGAGTTAGAAATGGGCTGAAAATTGTAATTTGGGGATGTGTAACAAGCTTCATACCTGATCCCAGACATCCAACAGCATCACATCATCCTCTGCCAGGTCCTCCTGACTGAACTCTCCTGGAACCTCCTCAATCTGCAAACAGTATTTGTCTATCTATATGAGTGTGTGTGTGTGTGAGAGAGAGAGAGTGTGTGCGTATGTGGATGTGTGTGGTACTCACTATGAACCTGCCAGTCTTGTTGGAGCAGGCAAACAGGCGAGGCTGTTGAGTGAGGCTCTTACTCGCCAGTCTCTCTGATGTCTGGTAATCCTTCTTTCCCCCTAACTCTGCCCAGAAGTCCGCTTCAACCAAACAAAACAAATCTGCTCGATTTCCTTTGCATCTTGAACTTGTGATATACATTTTTAGGACAAAAAACGTAAAACTTGTCAGTCTGGCTCGAGACTTTCCTTGTGTCCGTGTGCCCCCTGGTGACTGTCCTGAGTACTACATCCCATCTAATAAAGCTTCTCAGAGTAGAAGTTCTGATCTAATATCAAGAACCCGTCCAGATACTACATTAGTAGTCCTCCTCTGAGACGCTTTATGAATATGGGACCAGGCCTTGGAATCTCTATGATATTCTCACCTGGTTCCTGTCCCTCTACGATGCGTTGTGTCTGACACTTCAGCACCTGACTCAGGTACTCGGCCCCCCGCTCCTCGTCCTCGCTGGCGCCCTTACCCACCCACAGGTAGCTCTGTTCTGCGGGCAGCTTCAGAAGGTAGGCATCGTTAGAGTTCAGGCTGCTAGCCTCCGCATCCACCTGCCACAACACACACACACAACAGACAATGCAACTGGGATCTAGTGGTGAGGAAACACTGACCTCCAGTCTAGATGATAGGAAACGACAAATGAGCATTATAAATGCCAATGCAAAAAACTATAATTTAGCATAATCGGTGCATAACCCTATTCACAAAATAGTGTGTAAACTGCATTTATGTGTGTTTACCTTCCATCACTGCCAATCAAACAACCATAGGTGTGTATCTGTGTGAGAGAACATCCTAACCTCTGCGATGCGTGTGATGGTGCCCAGGTTACGTCGGACCTGGAACAGGCGTGTGGGGGCCGCAGGTGCTTGGCCTCCAATGCGTGAGGTACCACTCTTATATACAATGAGGGGCTTGGCTTTGAACAGACTCAGGAGATGGGCAGGCTCTTTTCCTTGGGACACTCTCACCTAGGAAACCAAAAGAGAGTATTAACGCATATCAAATTTGGTACAGGAGCTCATGGATTGCAAAGCCATTGCTGGAGGGCCAGGTCCTGACCTATGCTGTAGACAACCACTAGACAGCACTATAACATGTCATACACAGTGGGAGTTTCTGATTTGGGCAAAAGACCGTTCTCTCTCCTCCGTGACCCAGAAACCGATAAGTTGACAGCTGTTGAAAAGCATGCACACATTTAAAAACTATACTCTGCTTTTTGTTTTATCTATAAAATGTCTGCCACAACTAGCTACATTTGTTTTGATCACTTTACAGATTTATTTTGGGATTCCACCCCTGGAAAAGCATTTAGAGAGTTTGGGACTATAAGATTCGATCTGAATCGAGCCTTGTTCAATGTTCTTTAACTATATAGTACTCTAAATACCCCAAATCATGTTGTTAAAAGAATACAATATAAACATTGCTGACACCCTTCAAACCATTGAGGGTTCGGAACTTAAATTATCTCAGAATCATCTTTTTGCACATAGAACCTTATATTCCCAAGCTCTAGCTTTGCCTGTTGACACACGAGTGGAGGAGATTCTCATTTCATACAAGGGCATTTGTTTCCTCTCCTCGATTACCTTTGACCTTTAGTAAGTAAAATCAATTGAGAATCTCCCACTGTCTCTGTACAAGTTGCACCCTGTGCTAACAGTTGATCATAAAACATTGAATCAGATTATGAGATACCAACTTCACACCCAGATAAAAGATGACATCATGCCCCGTTGGCTTGGAAAGTAAACCCTGATAAGACAGTCAAATTAGGGGATTTAAAAAACAGTAGGCTGGAGAGAATAACCTCCTCTAGAATCACACTTTACAACCGTGATATACAATTTACAACCGCCCTCTGCTCCAACCTCTTCAACATCAGTGTGTGTGTTTTTCGGAGGGGTTGGGATACTTGTGGACATTGGACAATAAGAGATCCTCATCTTCATTTCGATTAGTCTTACCTGAACTGCATTCCCTCCCAGAGAGCGATCCAGCTCAACTGTTAGGAAGGCAGAAGCTGTGAGCTCATCTAGAGTGCTGCTAGCCCCTTGCCTGCCACAGGAAGTATAGGGATCAATCAATCAATTCATCAATCCATCCATCCATCCAACCAATCAACCAATCAATCTAATTGAATATACTCACCAGGTGTAGATGATCTGTCCTCTCTTATACGTATAGAGGATGATGTAACAGTCTCCTCCATAGAACTGGCCATACGTCTTTGGGTCAA
Source organism: Thymallus thymallus (assembly GCA_023634145.1). Taxonomy (NCBI): domain Eukaryota; kingdom Metazoa; phylum Chordata; class Actinopteri; order Salmoniformes; family Salmonidae; genus Thymallus; species Thymallus thymallus. Next base: position 17,256,589 of record CM042395.1, on the reverse strand, counting down.
CTGGGACTCGACCACTGCTCTCCACTCTGAAGATCTGGAACATGAAACATGCATTTGGCTGGCTATTCTACTATCATTTGTTTACAATCCATGTGATTGGAACTGTCAGTAGAATAATACACCAGACTAATTTTGACATTAGCATATTTGCTTATTCACTGCTTGTAACGCTGGCGTAATGAGGAACCTTGTCTGATACCTGAAGGCCTGTGTTAGCTCCCCGATCTATTGCTTAGACCTTAGCTTAGTGGGCTAACAGTCTTGTGGCGGTAACACTTGGTCCTGTACCTGACTGTCCCCTGTGCTGTCGTCCACCATGTTATAATGGGCTGCCATGCTCTGGGACTCATGGAGTTTGGAGGCATCAAACTCCACCTGACGTATCTTTGCAATCCTCTCTGTCACAAAGACCTTCCCAAACCCCTCGCTCTGGTTTTTATCCCTCCACCCCTGGAAGAAATGCTTGAAGATGGGAGTCTCCCCACCCTCTGGGAGTACCTGGATCTGGAGATAGAGAAGGTGAGTGGTTTCTATAAATGTCAGGGTTGGGGATCAACTCTCCTTCAGTCCTGATCAGTTTAGCAGGTCATGAGCTGACATAGACTGATATTTGAGTCACGAGTTGATCCAATCAAATGATCCAACCAAAGCAATTATGACTGATGCTATATGGATGATAATTAGCATGAACCTGTGTGTTAGGTGGGTAGCCCATCTGCTTGATGAAGCCCTCAGCAGTCTTCATGGCAGTCTTCCTCTCACTGGGGTTGGCGTTACGGCCTTTATGGGTGATGATGGATGATTCATGTAGAAGAAGAGGTACAAAAAAGATGGGAGGTACAAAAGGATGAGGGGATGAATTTAGATTGTCAAGATAAGCATGTGTAGCAGTTTAAATAGATTGTCAAGATAAGCATGTGTAGCAGTTTAAATAGATTGTCAAGATAAGCATGTGTAGCAGTTTAAATAGATTGTCAAGATAAGTATGTGTAGCAGTTTAAATAGATTGTCAAGATAAGCATGTGTAGCAGTTTAAATAGATTGTCAAGATAAGCATGTGTAGCAGTTTAAATAGATTGTCAAGATAAGCATGTGTAGCAGTTTAAATAGATTGTCAAGATAAGCATGTGTAGCAGTTTAAATACGTACCTTTCCAGACGAAGATCATCTTGCTTTTTCCGTGATCCAGGATGAAGCACTCGTCAGACAGCAGATGGCTCTGAAAGAACGGGTTCTCCTCTGAGACCAGGGTCACCTGCATCGCTCCAGACGCATCAGATACCTGGAAGGAACAACAACGAGATGAGTTTGAATATGTGTGTGTGTGTAAAAAAAAGTCTGTCCTGCTCCTCTCCTCTCTGCCTAACTTCCCCTCACAGTCTCTTCAGTTTCCCTTAAATCCCGTTAGTTTGACTGCTCAGCCTACCTAAGTTATACCTCACCCATCATAGCCCTGCCATTCCCAACCAATCAGAGCACTTGGAAATGCGCATCTGGATACTGAACCCGCCCAAACAGGTCAGAGCGTTATCAACGTCCGAAGGGAGAAGACGCATGTTTCTGAGGACTTTTTATTGTTGACGGTAACACGAATGTCTGAATGTTGTGCGTGCATCGATATGTCAGTTGCAGGGGGGTTCTATTGGGGATCTGACATGATGTGTAATAATAGGTCATTACTACTAATTGCTTCATGTTACTTTGATAAGTTTCAGCCATATGTCCTACTGTATGGCTGTTACTATTCTTTAATGTTAGAGTTGCCATTTGCTTTGCGTATTGTTTATCATATGTAGTATTATTCCGTACTGCCATAATTGTTATTATGTACAGTACTTTTGCAGGAGTGGTTGTTGTATTGATAAACATAGTCTTTTGCATGCACACGCGACCACAGCGTTTTCTATAGTGGCCTTTTTTAAGGTGTTTTATTGCGCTGCCATGGACAAGCTTCTAGAGTCATTCCAGACAGTTCTTGGAGCTTGCTCATGCGCAGAGTAATTTATGACCCTGTGGCGCCAGGGCAGATCTGATAAGGTTCTTACACAAGGCTGGAGAGAGAGGGTGCCAAAATCTTGACCTTTTGTCAATCCAAGTAATTAGTTTCTCTGTCTCCAACAGGTGAATGTTTATGTTTATGATGATGCTGTGTTTATAGCCCTTTATAAGTTTAATGACACATTTATTCATGTACATATACTGTATGTACTATATATTGTATAGTTATAACCCTTAACTAATGCTGTTAACATGTGTGCATATCATTGTCTTATAGAACCACAACAATGAGAAATTCGGATTACTAAAATCATATAGACATCCTCAAATGGAAACAGCTACAGTATGTCGGTGTGTGTGTGGTGGTGACTATCAAGAGTACATTGATGGGCCTCAACATCATGTTCTAAACGGACAGCACTATAGAGTGCAGAACCAAACTAATCAGTTATGAGTATATAGCGGGTGAGGGCATACCAGCCAACCGTTTTTACGTGGTCCTTCTAGCCGGATTTAGTGAATAACAGTTTTTTACATGTTCCGTAATTTCTCCAGGTTTAGCGACCAATAGTTTGTACAGTGTGTGTTAGAGTGTGTATAGACTGTGTACCATACCATGTAGAGTTTGGCCATTTTCCTGTTGGAGATATCTGCCACCATATCGTCATTGTCATCACCTTCTGGTAGATCTGGCTTGTTGCCAAGTACCTGTTAAGGTTGACAGGTAAAAACACAAAAACTAAAAAGACGGAGATAATATTGACATGTGTTAAAGGAGATAGCGAAGTGGATTATTTAACTGTCATAAAGTTAGATGCCTGCAGTGTTTTGCGATGAATGTCCATTCAAGAGTGCAAACACTAGACTAGAGAATGAAAGTTAAATATTTGGGTTGTAAAAATACATATTGAATTAGCATTTGTCACCTCAGTTAACTCAGACGGCTCGCTCCCCTCTTCCACGACAACAAGCTTTGCTCGGCCATTCCTCTCGTTGTCACGGATACTGGCAGCCACCTGCGCTGCCTTCAGGCGCTCAAACTTGTTGCACTCTGAACCGCACCACTGGTAAATAACCTAGAGACAGGACACGGGTACGGTTCAGTTGAAAAGAGGGTGGCTGCTCACTTTATCAAGTTCCAGGTACATACAGGCTTTAGCTTCGAGGGCTGACTAACACAATCTTGTGGCAAGCAGACGACCCGGGATCAAACCAAGTCGCTATTGTGTGGCAATACTGTGCATTTGAAAAGTATTCAGACCCCTTCCCCTTTTCTACATTTTGTTACTTTACAGCCATATTCTAAAAAGTATTAAATATTGTTTTTCCTCATCAATCTACACACAATACCTCATAATGACGAAGCGAAAACAGGTTTTTAAAATATTTTGCAAATGTATTAAAAATAAAAAACAGAAATACCTTATTTACATAAGAATTCAGACCCTATGCTATGAGACTCGAAATTGAGCTCAGGTGCATACTGTTTCCTACAACTTGATTGGAGTCCACCTGTGGTAAATTCAATTGATTGGACATGATTTGGAAAGGCACACACCTGTCTATATAAGGTCCTACAGTTGACAGTGCATGTCAGAGCAAAAACCAAGCCATGAGGTCAAAGGAATTGTCCGTAGAGCTCCGAGACAGGATTGTGTCGAGGCACTGATCTGGGGAAGGGTACAGTAGTATGTTTTTCGTCAGTTTTTAGGGAGGTTTTTTTTGCAACAGTTGAACTATAATAGTTCAGGATTATGGAGTGCTAATGTTTTACGAAGGTTTTAGCGGTCCATTTTATCACTGAGGCACTTTTTCTTAAGTTTAGCAGCGCCAATGTACACGCAAGTCCTCAATTATTTACAACTGAGCCCAGCTCCTGGATTTAGCACACGCATCGCTGCTGCACCCCAGGGAAAAGTTAGATATTCCGGACGAGTTGAAAAGGCGACGGAGTGGACGCAGGGCGGGATTGAAGCCGGCTATACAGTCTATCATTATGGGCAACGTGAAATCGCTACATAACAAGATGGACGAGCTTGACGGTCTTGTCCGTTGACAAAGAGACTACCAGGAAGCTAGCCGATTGTGCTTTACTGAAACATGGTTGAATGATAACATCCCCATAGAGAACATCACTGTCGGCGGTTTCCAGACCATCAGAGCGGACCGGGATAGCGTTTCTTCCGGTAAAAGTAAGGGGAAAAGTGGCTTTATTAGTTAACAACAGATGGTGTAATTCGAGACATATTACTGTTAAGGAACAGTTTTATAGCCCGGACATTGAGCTATTAGCCGTTAGCCTGAGACCCTACTATTTGCAGAGGGAATTTCACGGCGGCATTGCTGTTATTGTTTACATCCCGCCCTCCGCTGACGCAAACACAGCGTGTGACGTCATCCACTCTGCTATCGCGAGGCTACAGACAGCGCATGCCAGTGCTTTCTTTGCCATTTCGGGGGATTTTAACCATGTATCTCTCTCTTCAACGCTTCCCACGTTCAAACAGTTTGTGAAGTGCCCAAACAGGAATAATACAACTCTGGACTTGTTATTCGCTAATGAGAAGGATGCATACAACTCCTCTGCACTCCCTCCCCTCAGTAGATCGGATCACAACCTTGTCCACCTCACCCCACTCTACAGGCCTATGGTCCAACAGCAGCCTGCAACCACTAGGACCATTAGGAGATGGTCCCCGGAGGCGAATGAGGCCCTACAGGACTGCTTTGAAACAACAGACTGGGATGTGCTCTGTGAGGCTCAAGGGGAGGACATTACTGAATGCATAACGGACTATATCAATTTTTGTGTAGACAACACTGTACCCACCAGGAAGGTACGCTGTTTTCTAAATAATAAACCCTGGGTCACCAACGACCTGAAGGCCCTGCTGAATGAGAAGAAGAGGGCCTTCAAGGAGGGGGACAGGGACAAATTAAATGCGTCCAGAGGGAGTTGAAGTTGCGGATTGCTGAGGGGAAGAGAGGGTATAAGGAGAAGATAGAGGACAAGCTGAGGCAGAACCAGGTGAGAGAGTCTATGGTGGCCAGTGCCATCTTTTTTTGCAGTGGTGTGCTGGGGCGCCAACATAAAGGCTGGTGATGCTTCTCGGGTAAATATGCTGATCAGGAAGGCTAGCTCTGTTCTGGGGATTAGCCTTGACACTCTAGATGAGGTGGCAGAGAGACGGATCCTTGCCAAACTGCTGGCCATCATGGACAACGTCACCCACCCTCTGCATGCCATGGTTATGATGCAGAGGAGCACCTTCAGTCACAGACTGATCCCATCACGGTGTGCCAGAGAGGAGGTCCTTCCTGCTGCCGGCTATTTGGCGATTTAATGCCTCACCGGGGTGCCGTGCCGTCGGCAACATAGACCTGGAACTGTTGGGGTGTTAGGACCTAGTTTAACAATTATGCATCCATCCGTGAGTAACTCTGGCCTGTAATCACTCATTCACTCAGGACTTATTTATTAATTCAGGTCAGTATATACATATTCATGACAGTTGTTATATCATATCACGTGCAATATTGTAAGTCCTTCTTGGACCGAACTTACGTAGGCATTCACTCAGGAATGCATATTAGTATCCTGTCAGTTGTATCTTTTGCCATTGCTTTTAGTATATCCAATGTGCAATACGTGCATTGATCTGTAATTAAACCCTGCACTAAGGTCTGTATTTTCAGGGAATTACTATTATTACCCTAAATTATATCATACACACATTTAGCTATTTAAGTATCTCTTCCTGTCATTTACCTGCACTGTTAATTTAACCATGCAAATTATTCACTTACCTGTTCATTTAACCAGACCGTATATTAAGTAAATTATTATTACCCTCCCTTATATCATACGCACTTTTAGCTATTTTAAGTATTTCTCTGCCACCTAACATTCTGTAACAATGTATTGTGTACATATTCAGCCATCCACTAATACTATGCAATGTCTTTTTATAGCTTTTTTGCACTCCAGACTTCTTGTATATTTATAGTTTTTCATACTGCCGCTCTATGTATCATGTATCTGCCTTTTGTGTATTTTAGTTCTGGCATTACTGCTACACTAAATTAATTATCTATCTATCTATCTATCTATCTATCTATCTATCTATCTATCTATCTATCTATCTATCTATCTATCTATCTATCTATCTATCTATCTATCTATCTATCTATCTATCTATCTATCTATCTATCTATCTATCTATCTATCTATCTATCTATCTATCTATCTACCTACCTACCTACCTACCTACCTACCTACCTACCTACCTACCTACCTACCTACCTACCTACCTACCTACCTACCTACCTACCTACCTACCTACCTACCTACCTACCTACCTACCTACCTACCTACCTACCTACCTACCTACCTACCTACCTACCTACCTACCTACCTACCTACCTACCTACCTACCTACCTACCTACCTACCTACCTACCTACCTACCTACCTACCTACCTACCTACCCACCCAATCACCCACCCACCCACCCACCGATCTATCTCTCTATCTATCTCTCTATCTATCTCTCTATCTCTCTATCTATCTATCTATCTATCTATCTATCTATCTATCTATCTATCTATCTATCTATCTATCTATCTATCTATCTATCTATCTATCTATCTATCTATCTATCTATCTATCTATCTATCTATCTATCTATCTATCTATCTATCTATCTATCTATCTATCTATCTATCTATCTATCTATCTATCAGTGGCCATCATTCTTAAATGGAAGAGGTTTGGAACCACCAAGCCTCTTCATAGAGCTGGCCGCCCGGCCAAACGGAGCAATCGGGGGAGAAGGGACGATGGTCACTCTGACAGAGCTCCAGAGTTCCTCTGTTGAGATGGGAGAACCTTCCAGAAGGATAACCATCTCTGCTGCACTCCACCATTCAGGCCTTTATGGTAGAGTGGCCAGACGGAAGCCACGCCTCAATAAAAGGCACATGACAGCCTGCTTGGAGTTTGCCAAAAAGTCACCTAAAGGACTCAGACCATGAGAAACAAGATTCTCTGGTCTGATGAAACCAAGATCGAACTCTGGCCTAAATGCCAAGCACCACGTCTGGAGGAAACCTGGCACCATCCTTATGGTGAAGAATGGTGGTGGCAGCATCATGCTGTGGGGATGTTTTCCAGCGGCAGGGACTGGGAGACCAGTCAAGATCGAGGCAAAGATGAACAGAGAAAAGTACATAGAGTTACAGGACTTCAGACTGGGGCGAAGGTTCATGTTCCAACAGGACAACAACCCTAAGCACACAGCCAAGACAACACAGGAGTGGCTTCGGGACACGTCTCTGAATGTTCTGGAGTTGCCCAGCTAGAGCCCGGACTTGAACCTGATCAAACATCTCTGGAGAGACCTGAAAATAGCTGTGCAGCGACACTCCCAATCCAACCTGACAGAACTTGAGAGGATCTGCAGAGAACAATGGTATAAACTCCCCAAATACAAGGCTGTAATCGCTGCCAAAGGTGCTTCAACAAAGTACTGAGTAAAGGCTCTGAATACCTATGTAAATGTGATATTAAGTTTTTATTTTTAATACATTTCCAACAATTTCTGAAAAACTGTTTTTGCTATGTCATTATGGGGTTTTTAATCAATTTTAGAATAAGGCTGTAACGTAACAAAATATTGAAAACGTTTCCAAATGCACATCCTCATTTTCGGGCGATAAAATAAGAGTGAACAATACAGCTTGGATTTAGTTTGGTAACATTAGGATACCTTGTATATCAAATGATCTGATACATAAACCCACTTTAAGTCAACATACCGTAGGCCTACATATGTTTTGGATTTAAGACGAACTCAAGCCGAACAGTTAATATTTGTCTTGCAACAGAATTTGAAGTTTTAGTCTGGTTTCTCAAGAAGGAGACAGTCAAACAAATGAACTCTGGCCCCCTTATGGGGGCTGAGTCACTGGCTTACTGGTGCTTTCCATGCCATCCCTAGGAGGGGTGTGTCACTTCCTGTCCGGTTTGTCGCCCCCTCTGGCTTGTGCAGTGGAGGGGATCTTTCGTGGGCTATACTCAGTCTTGTCTCAGGGTTGTAAGTTGGAGGTTGTTGATATCCCTCTATTGGTGAGGGGGCTGTGCTTTGGCAGAGTGGGTGGGGTTATATCCTGCCTGGTTGGACCTGTCCGGGGGTATTGTCAGAAGGGGCCACAGTGTCTCCCGGCCCCCCCTGTCTCAGCCTCCAATATCTATGCTGCAATAGTCTATATGTGGGGGGTCAGTTTGTTAAATCTGATGTTATTATCCAATGTCTTGTGTGAATTTAAGTATGCTCCCTCTAATTCACTTTCTTTCTCCCACTCTACCTCCCCTCCCTGAGCCATAGGACCATACTTCAGGACTACCTGCCCTGATGACTCCTAGCTGTCCCCAGTCCACCTGGTCGTGCTGCTGCACCGGTTTCAACTCTTCTGCCATGCGATTATGGAACCCTGACCTGTTCATCGGACGTGCCACCTTGTCCCAGACCTGCTGTTTTCATCTCTCTCTCTCTTGCTCTCTCTCTCTCTCGCTCGCTCTCTCTCACTCTCTCTACCGCAACTGCGCTCTATCGCACCGCATCTGCATTCTCTACCGCATCTAAATGCCTGGCTATGAAAAGCCAAGTGACATTTACTCCTGATGTATTTACCTGTTGCAACCTCTACAACTACTATTATTATTATTTGACCCTGCTGGTCATCTATGAACCTTTGAACATCTTGGAGAAAAATATGGCCTTAATGGCAATTCATTGTTATAATCTCCACCCGACACAGCCAAAAGAGGACTGGCCACCCTTCAGAGCCTGGTTCCTCTCTAGGTTTCTTGCTAGCCACCATGCTTCTACATCTGCATTGCCTGCTGTTTGGGGTTTTAGGCTGGGTTTCTGTATAGCACTTTGTGACATCCGCTGATGTAAAAAGGGCTTTATAAATAAATGTGATTGATTGATTGAACTGTTTTACAGGGTCACTAAGTGCACTACTATCTGTGCCATACAAGTGGCAGAAGCAGTGTTACCACAATAGACACTATGTCATTGATACATGTTATAAATCTATGTATATGGTACACTCTCACATAGAGGGAGGCTAAAGTACAATCTACTGATAGATCGATGAGTCAATTAGTCAATCAGTAGATCAATCAATCAACCAATCAAAACTTACTGCACCCAGGTCCACAATGAAGCAGTCCCCTCTGTTGAAGCTGGACCAGTTGAGGGTGACCTCGGTTGCCCTGACGACGCGGCGACCTTTGATATGGAATAGTCTCAGAGCTGACAGGTCATTGGTGACCACGTGATGGAACCCAGAGGCCACGCCTCCGGCCTAGAATAGAATAGAACAGAATAAAATAGAGTAGATTAGGATAGAATCAAATACTTCATTACCCCCAAGAGGGAATTTGTCTTGCTCAGTTTAAAAGCAAGATGCAGAGGTACATAGCATGCATCACATAAAAACAAGGTACACAGTTACATAGTACCTAACACAAACATCTCTGAAACAACATATACAAGCCAATGTCAGGGCCTATGAGTACCCTGTGAGGTTGAACAAGTGTAGAATGTTCCTTCTAGTGATTGGGAAATATTACGGAAAATCAAAGAAGGTTCAGGACCAAGAAAACAAACAGCGTGAGGAACACATAACTGTTTTTCTTTTTCTTCTGCACCTCTTTTTCCCTCTACACCAGGTTCCTTTTCCATCCCATGAGTCAGTGTTGCTGCCCATGGTGAGGGCCAAACAAAACATTACAACAAGTGTTCATTTAATAGCACACCTCTAGCATATGATGCCCAGGGTCTGAAATGTGGCAAATTGAATGAATGTTCCCTGCTAAAAATAAGGGTACTTTTTGGTTCAATATAACACCCTATCTTCTAGTAGTAAATAGCAGTATGTCAGATACAGGAACAAATCTAATATTAGTCAAATAAACTTAAATAAAAGGCTTCAGTAAGACAATACTGTACTTTGTATGTGATGCCTCCCTTGAAGTATGGTGTGAAGGCGGTGGACTCGAACCCCTGCAGTTCTCTGTACTGGACAGGCTTTCCTCCTAGGAAATCATCCAGCTGAACAGTAAAGATGGCCGCCGCCGTGCTCTCGTCCTGGCTGCACTCCTTACCTGAGTAGAGAACATGAGTGGTATAGTACATAAATACAATATGGTAAATGTTAGTAGTCTAGACAAAGGAACTTTAGTACAATGCTCATTCTTATGAGCCAAACTGCCTTGTTGATGTTATTATCACTGTGATGTTCATAGTAGGCTTTATTTTCACACTGTGTGGTGTGTGACTGTTTGTTCACATCTTTTTGGTCAGACACATGGCTTGGCAACAATAATCACACTGGTGTTGCGGTCTTCATATATTCCGCTCTAAAACATAATCTACCAGCCTTGCGTGTTGCCATTGTACATTTCTGGGTGGCTGCAGCCGCTGCACAAAACTACAGAGGTTAAACACCAGGAGCTGGAACCCTGTAAGTGGTACTTGTAGGCCTGATGAGGTAGGTAAACAGTCCAAGTCATACCTGCTATTTTGGTGTGACTAACATAGTTAAACATTAGTTACCAGTCCAAAACATGTTGCCATTCTAATTTAGTGAGTGACTGAATGACGGAACTGAGGAAAAAATTAAAACCCATAGAGCAAGCATAATCTCCATTTGCATGTTTAGTGGTTAATGTTTCATGATGGGATGGGGGAAGATAGGAGGAGGGGAGATAGACAGAGAGAGAGAGAGAGAAAAAGAGGATGGGAGAGAGAGAGTCAGAAAAATATATGACAATGTGTCAAGGAAGGAAGCTGGTGTTACAGATCAGTAGCCTTGACTTGCATGGTTCCAAAGTTCCACCACAACTACTGTACTCTACATAAAACTGACAGCACTTTCAGATACAGTGTGTACTCTGAGACAGCTGAACAGAATAGATACTCAAAGGTTAAGGCTTGATTGTTTTCCAGAGTGGCTATAGTCCTGATAGGAAGGGAAAAAAATCACCATCCCATGATGTGTGGAACGATGACTGATATAGTTTACGACCTCTGATGAGAATGACCTTATCATATCTTGTCCAGGAAGCATCATTATAGTCAAACACATCACCCAGCCTTTAACCAGATAGTCACTTTTGTTCCTTACTTCAGGCAAAAAAAAATGTTTTCAGCTGATGACTTGCTACTGCTTTACTTCTCTGTACAGTAAGAGACAACAGCACCTCGAGACCTCACAATTGTGAAACGTTATGAAACGTTATGAAACGTCACTCACACACAGGGACGGAAATTAAGCTTGCACGCTAACCCGTTGCTAATACTTTTCAGACAGGGCTAGTAGAAAATGTGCCCAACTAGCCACCCGGCTATTGACATTACGTCTTTTCAAATATCGAATGCACAGATTTTAGACCCGGGCTCTAACGAATGCCTTGAGGCCAATACGTGTTATTATTATTATCTCTCATGTTATTCAAATGTTACCATGCACCTGCAACAAAGATAGCTCAAATGAGTGCCTTTTTAATTTTTAGACCCGGCCTAGTAAAAATTGCAGTCTACTAGCCTGACTGTCCCCAAAATCCTTAGTTCCATCACTGCTCACTCACCATCATCCACAAAGAGCAGAGGCCTTCAACTATTAGGCTGACATCTTTCAGGGGAGCTGCAGGCCAACGTGAAATGGTCAATTGTATCTTGTGTATGACAGCAAAACCACATAATAGCGATTATTAAACCCATTTCTAAACTATCTTTCTCAACATTGTCAGCATCCCATATCTGCATTGGTGTCAAGCCAAACCATCTCTCTTGTTTTGTCTTGTATGTACTTCCTGTTCTTCTCCTATATGAATACATCTACTCAGATATGATCCTATGATGAAGTGAATGTCTTATAACACTGTTAGTATATTATGTCATTTGATGCTAAGTTGTTTTATATATTTCCAATGTATTTATTAATGTTAATGAGAAGGTTATGAGAATATTATGCCATTGATTTCAGCCTGTAGCTATAAAACTTAAACGTCTATGAAGCACTCTCCAAATGTATTCACATTAATCTGCAATGATTCATAACACTCCGTCAGTAAACATATCATCCAGCGTGTGACATGCTGCTGGAAGAGCCTGAGGAAACACATGCACTCACTCACTCACTCACTCACTCACTCACTCACTCACTCACTCACTCACTCACTCACTCACTCACTCACTCACTCACTCACTCACTCACTCACTCACTCACTCACTCATTCACTCACTCAAACTCACCCAGCCAGTAGTGCAGGTCGTAGAAGCAGCTATCCCGCTGTTTGACGGTGTGGAGGACCACATACGCGTCCCCAACATAGAAGTTCCCGTGCAGGTTCTCAGGTACAGGGACCAGCTCCATCTTCTCTATCCTCCATATCTGGAGACCGGCTGCCCTGCCTGCCTTGTCAAACTCCCTGTGGTAGAGCACCATGGTTCCTCTAGTTGTCTGGTGGCAGAAAGCGGACGGCTGGATGTGGATCCCTGGTGTGGTGAGAGGAGTGTGGGGTGAGAGCAAGGCACAGACTGCTGCTCTGTTCTCTGTCTGGTCCAGGGGAGGAGTGAGTCAATAGCAGCAGTGTGCAGGGCTCTAAGGCTGAGGTTGAGGTTGAGGCTGAGAGGGGGTGGGTGTGTCTTAGATGCTGTCAAAGTACACACACAATGCACGCACACACACACACACACATTTTCACAACACATACAGTACCAGTCAAAAGTTTAGACACACCTACTCATTCAAGGGTTTTTCTTTATTTTAACTATTTTCTACTTTGTAGAATAATAGTGAAGACATCAAAACAATGAAATAACACACATGGAAGCATTTAGTAACCAAAAAAGTGTAACCAGCTTCATGAGGTAGTCACCTGGAATGCATTTTAATTAACAGGTGTGCCTTGTTAAAAGTTAATTTGTGGAATTTCTTTCCTTCTTAATGCGTTTGAGCCAATCAGTTGTGTTGTCCATATTAACAGCTCAAATAAGCAAAGAGAAATGACAGTCCATCATTACTTTAGGACATGAAGGTCAGTCAATCCAGAAAATATCAAGAACTTTGAAAGTGCTGTCGCAAAAACCATCAAGCGCTATGACGAAACTGGCTCTCATGAGGACCGCCACAGAAAAGGAAGAGTTAACTGCACCTCCGATTGCAGCCCAAATACATGCTTCACAGAGTTCAAGTAACAGATACATCTCAACATCAAATGTTCAGAGGAGACTGTGTGAATCAGGCCTTAATGTTCTTATTGCTGCAAAGAAACCACTACTACAGAACACCAATAAGAAGAAGAGACCTTAGGCCAAGAAACACGAGACTATTGACATCAGACTGGTGGAAATCTAGCTTTCCTTTGGTCTGATGAGTCCAAATTTGCGAATTTTGGTTCCAACCACCATGTCTTTGTGAGATGCAGAGTAGGTGAATGGATGATCTCCACATATGTGGTTCCCACCGTGAAGCATGGAGGAGGAGGTGTGATGGTGTGGGGTTGCTTTGCTGGTGACACTGTCAGTGATTTGTTTAGAATTCAAGGCACACTTAACCAGCATGGCTACCACAGCATTCTGCAGAAATATGCCATCCCATCTGGTTTGTGCTTAGTGGGACTATCAATTGTTTTTCAACAGGACAATGACCCAAAACACACCTCCAGGCTATGTAAGGGCTATTTGACCAAGAAGGAGAGTGATAGAGTGCTGCATCAGATGACCTAGCCTCCAAAATTACCTGACCTCAACCCAATTGAGTTGGACCGCAGAGTGAAGGAAAAGCAGCAATCCAAGTGCTCACTGCTCAGCATATGTGGGAACTCCTTCAAGACTGTTGGAAAAGCATTCCAGGTGAAGCTGGTTGAGAGAAGGCCAAGACTGTGAAAAGCTGTCATCAAGGCAAAGGGTGGCTACTTCGAAGAATCTCAAATATAAAATATATTTTGATTTGTTTAACACTTTTTTGGTTACTACATGATTCCATATGTGTTATTTCATAGTTTCATGTCTTCAAAAATAAAGAGTAGGTGTGTCCAAGATTTTGTCTGTACGTCTTTATCCATGCTCAATATTTCCAAGATGCCCTTTGAAAAGTGCTCACAGCAAAGGTGCTGCTATAATAACTTTTTTACATCATAATACTAGGCTTCAAATAACTTGCATTCAGATCAGGTCAATAGAGATGTTTAACTTATAGTTTCAACAGAGCTCAGCAGTGTTTGATTATTTGTCTCCGCACTTATAAATATAGATATCCAGAAAATTGCCATAATTGCATCAGTTCAAAATGTATCTCTACTCTGGTTTAAAAAACTATTACCATTTGATCAAAAATCTAAATCTAAACCAGACATTACAGAATGGTTCCCTTTCAAGTTCCCTATGTCTTGTCTTCTTACTAGACTGGTCTCTAAAGGTTATGGCTTAGGGGAGAGCCCTAGTTCAAGGTCTTTGCGATGGTATTCGAAACTTGTAGATTTACCAGCCATACCTGCTCAATTCCTACACATTGAACAGCTTGGGGCTAATTCTTTGGAAAATGTCAAGCATTTTCAGTCTGATGGACAGCTACTTACAACTAACTATTACGTAAGTTTTCTATTACAAGACCTGTCTGCTAATGTTGTGCAACTAATCTGTTTTGAGTACTGTAGAGTTTTTTCCCAAAAAAGTTGGTGACGCCAGTGACCAGTTTCCACTTAGTGTCAGTTAATATGAGCAATAGAAGAGGAGGAACTAGACCAGTGATGGAAGTTCTATAAATGGTGATTCATCACGAGTTTTCACAACATTTCATAAAAAGAATGGTCCTTTGGAGGAAGGATTGTTGACATATATTTGACATTTGTATCTAAAAGCATTATCAAAGTTGGCATATTTATGACATTTTGGCCTTACCCAGACCTCCTTTAAGATATTATACAATATTTAATATGTAGGTGCTACAAAGCAAAAATTGGCGTCAAATGAAGCTTAACAGCTTGTTCTGAAATATGAGTGTTATTTTGATTTCAATAAAAATGTCCATACATTCATTTATTAATATAGAAAAATATTGTTTCTTTAATTTGGGTAATTTTTCTATATATTGTGGAAAATAATATTTTCTAAGGGCATATCAAAGATGGACAGGGAAAAGTATTCTACAGCGCCTTCGGAAAGTATTCAGACCCCTTGACCTTTTCCACATTTTGTTACTTTACAACCTTATTCTAAAATGGATTAAATAAAAAAACATCCTCAGCAATCTACACACAATACCCCATAATGGCAAAGCAAAAGCAGGTTTTTTTTTAATTTTTTGCAAATGTATTAAAAATTAAACACTAAAATACCTTATTTACATAAGTATTCAGACCCTTCGCTATGAGACTCGAAATTGCGCTCAGGTGCATCCTGTTTCCATTGATCATCTTTCAGATGTTTCTACAACTTGATTGGAGTTCAGAGCAAAAACCAAGCAATGAGGTCGAAGAAATTGTTCGTAGAGCTCCAAGACAGGATTATGTCGAGGCACAGATCTGTGGAAGAGTACCAAAACATGTCTGCAGCATTGAAGGTTCCCAGGAGTACAGTGGCCTCCATCATTCTTAAACTGAAGAGGTTTGGAAGCATCAAGACTCTTCCTCGAGCTGGCCGCCCGGCCAAACTGAGCAATCTGGGAAGAAGGGCCTTGGTCAGGGAGGTGACCAAGAACCCGACAGTCACTCTGACAGAGCTCTAGAGTTCCTCAGTGGAGATGGGAGAAGCTTCCAGAAGGACAACCATCTCTGCAGCAATCCATCAATCAGGCCTTTATGGTAGTGGCCAGATGAAAGCCACTCCTCAGTAAAAGGCACATGACAGCCCGCTTGGAGTTTGCCATCCAACCTGACAGAGCTTGAGAGGATCTGCAGAGAACAATGTGAGAAACTCCCCAAATACAGGTGTGCCAAGCTTGTAGCGTCATACCCAAGAAGACTGTAATCACTGCCAAAGGTGCTTCAAAAAAATGCTGAGT
Source organism: Thymallus thymallus (assembly GCA_023634145.1). NCBI lineage: Eukaryota > Metazoa > Chordata > Actinopteri > Salmoniformes > Salmonidae > Thymallus > Thymallus thymallus. The sequence goes on along the minus strand of CM042395.1, from coordinate 17,240,513 downwards.
AAAGGGTCTGAATACTTATGTTTTTTTTGTTTTTTTTATGAGCAAAAATGTATAAAAACCTGTTTTAGCCTCGTCATTATGGGGTATTGTGTGTAGATTGATTAAAAAAATATATATATATTTAACCTTTATTTAACTAGGCAAGTCAGTTAAGAACAAGTTCTTATTTACAATGACGGCCTACTTACAGGGACAGCCATAGTAGTATGACGCCCCTGGAGCAAATTACGGTTAAGTGCCTTTCTCAAGCACACATCGACAGGATTTCACCTTGTCGGCTCGGGGATTCGATTAAGCAAACTTTTTTGATGAGGAGAAAAACATAATTTCATCAATTTTAGAATAAAGCTGTAACATAACAAAATGTGAAAAAAAAGTCAAGGGGTCTGAATACTTTCAGAAGGCACTATAAGTCTAAGTAAATGCCGCAAACAGTACTCCTTAGCACTGTAAACATATCCCCCCCGGGGGATCAATAAAGTACCTATCTATCTATCTATCTATCTATCTAAACCACAGTCGTGTGATATCCTGTTTTTGGTGAGGATCTGATATTATAGTGCAAGCTATGGGTGTCAATTCTGACATAATCTGACATATCCTCATCTCTGTTAGAAACCCAAACCGATGGACCAGAACTGGAGAGCTTATTCTATAATGTGCCAAATGCCAATGAAAATGGCTATTTATGCAGACAGGTGTTTACGATGTCATATTTGGGGTTTATGATGTAAAAACTGTCCCCATTGGCTGTAAACTGTCCCCATGGCAACATTCCCTATCACAGTGCCATCCGTTTTGTTACCAAAGCCCCATATACCACCCACCACTGCGACCTGTATGCTCTCGTTGGCTGGCCTTCATTATATATTCGTCGCCAAACCCACTGGCTCCAGGTCATCTATAAGTCTTTATTAGGTAAATCCCCGCCCTATCTCAGCTCACTGGTCACCATAGCAACACCCACCCGTAGCATGCGCTCCAGCAGGTATATCTCACTGGTCACCCCCAAAGCCAACACCTCCTTTGGCCGCCATTCCTTCCAGTTCTCTGCTGCCAATGACTGGAACGAATTGCAAAAATCATTGAAGCTGGAGGTTCCTATCTCCCTCACTAACTTTAAGCATCAGCTGTCAAAGCTGCTTATCGATCACTGCACCTGTATTTAGCCCTTCTGTAAATAGCCCACACTACTACCTCGTCCCCATATTTATTTTTATAATTTTTTTCATAATTTGCACATCCTTCATTCCCGTGTTAATGCTAACCTGTAATTTATATCTCCATGGTGATATATGGTCTATTTATTGTCCTACCTCCTAACCTTATTGCATTTTGCACTACATTTTGCACTCTGTATATAGATTTTCTATTGTGTTTTTGACTATGTTTGTTTACTGTGTAACTCTGTGTTGTTTTTGTCGCACTGCTTTGCTTTGTCTTGGCCAGGTTGCAGTTGCAAATGAGAACTTGTTCTCAACTGACCTACCTGGTTAAATAAAGGTGAAATAAAAATTGTGTGAGTTCAGTTTTGTTCAGGAGACAACCGTTTTGCAAAGACGCATCAAATCAGAATTACCAGTATGATTCCATCTTTGGTTCACGAATGCCTTGAGTGAATTGTTATGTCACACTGATTCATGTGTTAAAGCATGCGAGTGTTCCATTTCTTACCAGTTCCTCTGTGGTTAGTTATATAAAAGGCATAAACAAAGCCTGAAGAAAATGCAAGATAACAGACAAATGTGGTGACAACTTTATTCATGCTTTCAGAAAAAAATGTACTAACATGAAAACATAACTAGGTAGGACAAACGATATTGAATATATAATGAAAAGCAAAATCACACAAACAAAAACAAAAGACAACTACATTTACACTCTTTAAAAACAGTTTGTATTTACATCTAGTCAAATACAGTTGCTAATAAAAATAATTTATCTACCCCACAGAAGTAGACATTCGGAAAGAACAACCTCGTCAAATCATCAAATCACTCTTTGTTGACGTGCCAATAGTATTTAAAGTCTTCACTCAATCCGAACATTCAATCATAAGCTGAGCCGCTCTTCCATACACGATCAAGGTGCTTTTTTAGGAACAAATGACTGTACACATGTTAATAGTTGTGCTCTACGATAACCTAGGAAACTGCAAATTAGATAAGAGCAAACTACACGGTTTGAGCATTCATTAAGAAATTCAAAGTATATTTCTATCTATGACAGAGGGTAGTTTATATTAATATTTCAAAAGGTTCTCCACAATGTAGGTAGGAATCATATTATAAATGTGGTATTAAAAACAGGTTTTCATCTGTGCCGCTCTATGTATCATGTATTGTGTATTTTCATTCTGGCATTTTGCACCTGCCCCATGTTTTGTTGTAGCTGCTTGACAAAGAAAGTTCCCCTCGGGGATCAATAACGTACCTACCTACCTATCTAGGTAGTTCACAAACTCTTAAACTGAATTTGATAGGCAAGGAAGTAATTTATCAAAAACGCAGGTTATTAATAAATCCTCTGTATGCATATCCTGAAAATGGAGCAGATGGAATCAGAAGTAAATGACTGATAATGAATCACTATCAATCAATCAATCAATCAACATTGTACCAATTGGGAAAAGAGTGGTGGAAGGAACTTAATATCTTAATTTCTTCAAAATTACTCAATTTCAGGGACATAAGACTTTCAATTCATGTCAACCGATCCCTCAACAGAGGGTAATATTAGTAAACAACTGGTCCAAATCCACAGATTGTACAGAGGGCCCTATATAGTGCTCTACCTTTGGCCAGCTCCCTAGTAGTGTTATATAGGGGATGGTGTCATTTCAGACATAGCGCACTATACCTCGAAATTGTGATTTATCAGCAGATTTAAATGGACTACATTAATCAGTCATAATAATACACATTGTGTAGTAGACTGGTCCCAGATCTGTTGGTTCAACTTTTCTGACTATCATACAGATTTCAGACCAGACTACTGAGAGAACTCTTTCGGAGGTTATCCTCATCCAGACAGAGGAAAGTGTTATTACTTCATATACATTTACAGTTCAAAGTGGTTTGGAGGAGTCTGGAGTGGCATCGGGACATTTTACATTGTCGCAGTGAAAGGATAAATGTGGAATGCATTAATAAAGTGCATAATGTTTTGGTACTGAAATATTGTGGTACTTAAGTGTTTTGTCAGTAGTCTCATTATTCCCTCAACTGCACATTTGGCATATACTCTCAACAAAATGGTAAGCTAACACAGAAATGCATGACAGTGGGGTCTTTATCAGTAGATGGGTGGTGAAGAGGAAGGAGGAACACAGTGAACCATCTTCGGCTGGGGTGGCCAACCCTCCTCCTGAAGAGCTCCAGGCTGCACATGTTTATCCCTGCTCTAATATTCCTTATTCAGCTGATCAGCTGTGTTAGAGAAGGGCAGGAACAAAAGTCTACACACCCAGTAGCTCTCCAGATTTTCCAGATGTATGACTAGCATCCAAGGACCCTCACCATGACCGGGCTCAAGTCAGGTAGGGCAGGGCAGGGGGCAGCATGGGGGGTTACTCTGGGGGCATTGGGGCATTAGACACCTTGGGCTGTGCCCCCTTCACAGTGGTGGTGTTACCTCCACAGTCTACATACTCATACATCTCCTGAGTGACCTGCTCTATGTGGCCAAAGTACACGGTGGTCACAGTCACCCTGGAAACAACAAGATGATTCAATATAACATTAACAAGTATTACAAGTGCAATAACAGGTATTACAAGTGCATTAACAAGTATTACATGGGAAAGAGGTGCGCAGACAGAGTACTTACTGCATCATAACCACGATGTTGTGCACCTTTATGGTCTGCAGGGTGCAGTAATCACTGGGAAATAGAAGAACAGACACTTCAGTCAGATTGTTTTTTTTTGCTCATCACAGGAAACAGCCAAACAAAAAAATGGAGCCTATAGCAGGTGCGGGGAAAAAGTCCCTTTGGCTGATCTCTCAGTCCATCACCATATAGCATACCCCTTGAACACCCCCCCACGTTGTGGATTTCAAGCAGCGCAAGTGATAGGCTAAACAAGAAACAAAGGAAGTTCGGGAAATCAGAAAGTATGAATCTAAGACAGGGGGTCCTTCAACCTTTTCTTGCTCAGGGACCCCCTCCCAGGAACACCGGCGACCCAAGGACCCCCATCATACATTCTGGGAAAAAAAAAAGATTTGGCAGACCATTTATTTTGACCTGCCCACATTAGAAGAGGAAGTGCTTTCCGTGGACCCCCTGCAGTATCTCCGCAGACCCCTGGTTGAATACTTCTGATCTAAAAATGTGTCTTCACATAAACGTTATATTTATTATTTTAATAAATTAAACCTTTATTTAAACTAGGCAAGTCGGTTAAGAACAAATTCTTATTAACAATGACGGCCTACCCCAACCAAACCCTCCCCTAACCCGGACGACGCTGGGCCGGTTATGATACAGCCCAAGATCGAACCCGGGTCTGTAGTGACACCTCTAGCACTGCGATGCAGTGTCTTAGACCGCTGATCAGAATCAATTGGGCTTCCAAAAAATAATATGTTTGCTGTGTGCTGTACTGGGTTGTGTTGTACCGGGTAGTGCTGTACTTACTACATGTAACTCATCTCGTCTGCTATAATGGTGGGAACCATGTAGTCAACCTGGGAACACACAGGGTTATGATCAACAAGGTGACATGGGGAATGGTGCTTGAAGAACACTGTGACAAGTTAAGGGATGCAGGACAAGGAAGAGGTGTCTGAATAAAGTAAATAAAATACATATGGGTCAAACTGGAGTATCTGCTAACATGTCCAATAATGATCTTTGTGTAATAACCACACTATTACAGTGCAGGTACCATGTTATTACCAGCAGTGAAAGTATAATTTTAAGGGCCTAATCATAGAATTACATATAGAATCCCTATTGATTCAACAGGATCTCTGTGTGCCTAGTTGTAAAGATGTGTTATTTAACTTTAAAAAAAATGTATTACCCATTATGGTGGCATAAACACAACTAGTGATGTTTTTATCCGATTATCAAACAATCACGTCAAAGGGCTTCTTCAACAGCTACCCGTGCACATTTATCCACTTGCAACATATTTCCAGCCTCCAAACAGTGGTGAATGTAAAGAGACATCTGTTACAGAAAACACCAAAGTGTAATGACATTTGGTGATTGTCATTAGCACAAATGTATGCGTCCACTGCTGCCCGCGCCTCGGCGCTGGCCACTCATCTCTGCCTTGGCAAAATGTCAGTGAACTACTTCGCATTTTGTGGTGTAGGCTATATCACCTGTTTTCAAATCCATTCTCAAATGTTTCATGCCTGACATGCGGTAATGATAACAAAGTGGTGTAATACCCTACAATGTTCTTGACATTTTGTTTTAATTATTGTGATAGGGACACCTTACTCACCCCTGGTTATTATCGAGTGGTTACCATGTTATTACAGAGTTGTGTACCTGCTGCATGCCCAGAGGACTGATAGCGGTGATGTTACTGATGCGTGACTTCCCGATCACCGTCTTGGAGAACTGGACCTGGGCTGTGATGTTGGACACCTCTACACTGTAGTAGTTGTTATTGGTGATGTTCAGAGTATTCTGGAAGGAAGAAGAATATTTTGTGATTTTATGATCACAGAAATTTGTCTTTTTGGCTTTTAACTTATCCTCCGAGAATTAAAAAAATATATATATATAAAATCCACACACCCCCCAGTTGGAAGCCAGCGTTAGCCAGTGCAGCAACCTTGGAGCAGTTTAGGAGTTAAGTGCCTTGCTCAAGGGCTCAATTACCAGGGATGGAAGGATATCTAGAATCCCATTATATTTGTGACCCAACTCATCTGCCCGAACATGGCCAACCATTAGAGCAAAGAACAGGTTGATACGGAAAAGCAGTGGACTCCTGTGACTGTCCTACTTTGTGACCCAAATCTTCATAGTGTAGTTAGACCAGACGAGAGACGCTCACTGTTACGTTGAGATAGACAATCCTCTTGTCCTTGTCGTAGGTGACGAAGACAGACTTCACGCCCACGTAAGAGACGTCTATGGTACGAGGGAACAGGAAGAAAACAGCCAGGCTGGACAGCAGCAGACACACAGCCACCGAGACAGTCACATACAGCTTTCTGTGAAAGAGAGACAAAGGTTGGGTCTGAAGTAACACATTTCCAAATGCAGGATCCAAATAATATTACAAGAAAGGAATAGTTACTTGCAAAGTTGCAGTCACATCGGAAAACATTATTGTGATGTTTAGCCTAGAGCTAGAAATACCAATACAACAACATTCCACTTACGTTCTCCTGGGCCTGAGTCTCTGGTCACTGTATGGGATCAAAGCCACCAGCTGGTTCTCTTGGCCTGCGTAATGCAAGGAATTATTGAAAACACTTAGGCTAATCATCTGACATGACTACAGCACAAAAATACTTGGGATGTAACGAGTCACTGACAGGCATCAGTCCCTGGTTCAACTGTTTAAGATATGAGCGCATCGGTTCGCAGGAACCTAAACCAATCCGAATGTGGAATGATTCGGTTAGAAAATCAATTCAAAAATGTACGGACCGCCGGTTCACTAACGTTTTTTTAGTCATAATTTTATGTCCCCCCAAACCTCAAAAAATACCTCTAAATATTGTGACTGAACTGATGCATCCTCTCCTTCAGCAGCCTATCGAACTAAGCATGTACAGTCGTGGTCAAAAGTTTTGAGAATGACGAGTATTGGTGTCCACAAAGTTCGCTGCTTCAGTGTTCTTAGATCTTTATGTCAGTAGTTACTATGGTACACTGAAGTATAATTGCAAGTATTCCATAAGTGTCAAAGGCTTTCATTGACAATGACATTCAGTTTATGCAAAGAGTCAATATTTGCAGTGTTGACCCTTCTTTTTGAAGACCTTTTCAATCCACCCTGGCATCCTGTCAATTAACTTCTGGGCCACATCCTGACTGATGGCAGGCCATTCTTGCATAATCAATGCTTGGAGTTTGTCAGAAGTTGTGGGTTTTTGTTTGTCCACCCGCCTCTTGAGAATCGACCACAAGTTCTCAATGGGATTAAGGTCTGGGGAGTCTCATGGCCATAGACCCAAATTGTCGATGTTTTGTTCCCCGAGCCACTTAGTTATCACTTTTGCCTTATGGCAAGGTGCTCCATCATGCTGGAAAAGGCATTGGTCGTCACCAAACTGTTCTTTGATGGTTGGGAGAAGTTGCTCTCGGAGGATGTGTTGGTACCATTCTTTATTCATGGCTGTGTTCTTAGGCAAAATTGTGAGTGAGCCCACTCCCTTGGCTGAGAAGCAACCCCACACATGAATGGTCTGAGGATACTTTACTGTTGGCATGACACAGGACTGATGGTAGCGCTCACCTTGTCTTCTCCGGACAAGGTGTTTGCCGGATGGCCCAAACAATCGGAAAGGGGATTCATCAGAGAAAATGACTGTACCCCAGTCCTCAGCAGTCCAATCTCTGTACCTTTTGCAGAATATCAGTCTGCCCCTGATGTTTTTCCTGGAGAGAAGTGGCTTCTTTGCTGCCCTTCTTGACACCAGGCAATCCTCCAAAAGTCTTTGCCTCACTGTGCGTGCAGATGCACTCACACCTGTCTGCTGCCATTCCTGAGCAAGCTCTGCACTGGTGGTGCCCCGATCCCGCAGCTGAATCAACTTTGGGAGATGGTCCTGGCACTTGCTGGACTTTCTTGGGAGCCCTGACGTCTTCTTCACAACAATTGAACCTCTCTCCTTGAAGTTCTTGATGATCCGATAAATGGTTGATTTAGGTGCAATCTTACCTGCAGCAATATCCTTGCCTGTGAAGCCCTTTTTGTGCAAAGCAATGATGACTGCACGTGTAACCATAGTTGACAGAGGAAGAACAATGATTTCAAGCACCACCCTCCTTTTAAAGCTTCCAGTCTGTTATTCTGACTCAATCAGCATGACAGAGTGATCTCCAGCCTTGTCACACTCTCACCTGTGTTAACGAGACAATCACTGTAATGCAGTGGAAATGTTTTTGGGGGATTAAGTTCATTTTCATGGCAAAGAGGGACTTTGCAATTAATTGCAATTCATCTGATCACACATGACATTCTGGAGAATATGCAAATTGCCATCATCAACACTGAGGCAGCATACTTTGTGGAGACCAATACTTGTGTCATTCTCAAAACTTTTGGCCACGACTGTAAATGCGTATGATAGTCATTGATATCCAAGTCAGATAACTTTGCGCACAGAGCACTGCAGCAACGAGAGCCCATCCCTGATCTAATAATTGTAGCTAGAGCCTGACTGATAAATAATTTCAACGATTTTATTGACCTATATTGGTATTTCACAGATTTTGGACGATAATTCCACTGATACTCGATAAATAGGATTAAAACTTTTATAATTATTGTTAGGAGGCTCAAACGATAGTCGCTTTCTCAGCAAAACCTGGTACCAAATACATGTGCTTCAGGGAAGCAAACAGAACTGTGAAGTTCCAACTAAAACCAACTTAGGCATAGAAGATGGGAAAAAAGAGCAGGTTCTCACCACTGGTAGGTGTGATGACATGCTATAACGTTCTCAAACAAGTTTATGAACATCTAGTTCCAAAATGTAAATATTTCTTTGTTTTGTGTGCCTAAACTAAGGCTGCGGTGTGGCCTAGGGAAAAACTGTAAGGAAAATAGTGAAGTTATTTGTCATAGAGCCATGAAGGAGTGACTGCAGAGCTGCAGAGTTTTTCCCATAAAACCCAGGGGTTATTATTTGACTGTGCCTGTGCGTGCATGTTTGTGTTCATGTTGTGTCAGAATATGTGCATGGGTTTGGGTGTGTGCGTTCATGCATGTTCAATCATGTGGTGTTCTAGGTGTGGATTGACACCTATGCGCCCCCTGTGGAAAAATGCTTATGAAAACAGGTTATTCTCCATAGGATTTGCTTAATTAAATTGTGAAATAATCAACAGCTAGATAGGTATCGAATCCTGCTTGAAAGGAGATATTCACATCACTAATCATTACTGTACAGCATTATTATCCCTCAAAGGGGAAATTTACCAGGCTCTGGGGATAAAATCATAAACTACAAATAACAGCTTTGATTATAGTGAGTCTACGGGCAAAGCATGCGTCATTCATATGCCAAATTCAGTCATTGGTCTCATTCACTCAAGTCCACAGAGTGCGTCTGAGTCACACGATTCATTATCCACAAGAGAGCACCCTTGTGGTTTTTCATACACATCAATGCTTCAACTGCAGTCCGACTATGACCCTGAACTGAGCAAAACTCTTACCCAGTCATATTCATTCAAATGGTATAGCAGCTAAGTTATTTGGGACCAGGCTAGTAGTACTCTACTCCTCCTGTTTACCTCTAGGTATCCTGCCTGTACACTGACAGCGGGGACATGTGACACTGTCCAGTGAACGCTACATAAGTATGCGCGTGTGTGGTGCTTACCTCTAGGTATCCTCCCAGTGCCCTGGCAGCTGGGACATGTGACGCTGTCCCGGCCTGTGAACTCTACGTAGGGGAACTGGGACACATCTCCTCTCTTCCCATCATCCTCCTGGGTGGTGGTCAGGGAGTCATCGTGGCATGCCTGCTTTGGCAGGAGGGAGAGGGCCTTCCCCATGGTCACGCCTGGAGGAGAGAGGATAGGGTCAAAGGTTACTGGCTGGCGTTTGTTTGTCATGTTTTAAAATATTTATTTTAAAACGTTTATCCTTCTGTTTGGCGTTTATCCTTCTGTTTTCTTAAAGAGTACCTTGATGGGAAAACTAAGTGCCACAATAAATCATTTTTTCATTTAGTAAGTGAGAGCCATCATCCCCTATATATTGTCATACTGTTTTTTTTTTTTTTTTTACCTTTATTTTACTAGGCAAGTCAGTTAAGAACAAATTCTTATTTTCAATGACGCCCTAGGAACAGTGGGTTAACTGCCTTGTTCAGGGGCAGAACGACAGATTTTACCTTGTCAGCTCGGGGATTCGATCCAGCAACCTTTCGGTTACAAGCCCAACACTCTAACCACTGGGCTACCTGCCGCCCCAATGTTGCCTGTTAGAGCAGGGCTGGAGAAAAGAACCTGTGCTGTACACCCAGCCAGTAGAAGAAAGGTTGGCCAATAAATGCAGTACTTGCGGCTACACACCAATCAGGATTTGACAAAGACAAATAGAAGCTAGCTAGCGAAACCTTGATTAGGTAACATTGGCAGGCTGGCTTCTTCAAGTCAACAATAAATTCTATAGCTAGCTAGTTACAGGTTCAATACAATGATATCAAGGGACCCTAGATAGATAAGATACTTAACATCATAACAGGCTTCAGCTTAGTTAACAAACGAGAAAAATCATATTTGTTGAAAATTCATATTGGTTGAAATCACACTACAATACTATAGACATCATGCCGTTTACGCTTCATCGCTAAATAACGTTAGCCAATTAACGTCAAGCTCAATTGAGTTCCCTCGTTCGGTTAGCAAGAGAGTCATTTGACAGTTGACTGGTTTGCAAAGTAGTTATCTAATAAATAAACTATCATAACATAAGCTGGCTAACAAGCTAGGTGGATAGCGGAAATGGCAGCAACAGGATAACGTTAGGTTAGCTAACGATAGTAGCAGCAGGCCAACAGTGTCTGATATGCACAGGAATAGAATGAAATGACAGATATCACGACACAAAACATATTTAACTGCATAATATTTGTCAAATTAAATTACTATTGTCCATCTTACCAGAATACGAGTTATGCTGTTCCTTGCAATCGTTTAGGCTTATGCAGTTCTTGTTTATCTAGCAAACAAACTGACATGCGCAGTGCGTTTCGGATGATGACGTAACTGTCTTCTTCTTAGATGAGGTTTAACGGTGGTGAGCATCCAATACATGTTGCATTACCGCCACCTCCTAGACTGGAGTATAACTCCCTTATACTTTCTTGAAAAAATAAATCTAACACTACACTGACTGAGAAAATAAATACAAATTATAACAAATAAACCCACCCTACTCCACTATTTAAATCTATTTAGTCCTACTTCAGGCCAACAGCCTGAAAGGATGGGACACCACCACTTATCACACCCTGTAACTCTTCTGATGTTTTATTCTCCTATCTCTCTGCATTGGTACAGATGTGTCTCATGCCCTTCTGCACACTTCTCACACCTAGGAACATCCCTCCTACAAACTGCTGCCACATGCCCATAAGCTTGACATCTGTAACAACGTAATCGGCACAAAAGCTCGTACAGGATAACTTATATATCCTAACATCCCTTTTTCAGGCAAAGACAACATCAAAACTCAAAAGAACAGACAACTACTCTTCTGTTTCACAACTCACGCCACCCTGTCTGCATCGCACCAAACGACAAGCATCACAAATAACGGGAATCTTCCCCTTCAGTTGGTCAACTTTCACATCTACAGTTACCCCAGTAATCTCTTGCCCCCATTCATTTATCGCTCCCTCTGACAAGCAGAAACACAAACAGTTATCACCAGACCACTTCTGGTTACCCTCACCGATTCCACAGCACCCAACTCTTCTGGTTACCCTCACCGATTCCACAGCACCCAACTCTTCTGGTTACCCTCACCGATTCCACAGCACCCAACTCTTCTGGTTACCCTCACCGATTCCACAGCACCCAACTCTTCTGGTTACCCTCACCGATTCCACAGCACCCAACTCTTCTGGTTACCCTCACCGATTCCACAGCACCCAACTCTTCTCGTTACCCTCACCGATTCCACAGCACCCAACTCTTCTCGTTACCCTCACCGATTCCACAGCACCCAACTCTTCTCGTTACCCTCACCGATTCCACAGCACCCAACTCTTCTCGTTACCCTCACCGATTCCACAGCACCCAACTCTGTTTTCACCCACCCTGAAACCACAAATGGATCAGCCAAAAGGCAAGGGACCACTTTTTCCAAAAACTTCGCTCCTACTGTCACAGACTCATATTTATCCTGACCATCGGTGCAAGCCTCGGGCTCTGAGAACTTCACCACACCTACCACCTCCGATACTAAGCCTTCCATTACTTCCATTTATCCTTCTGTCTTCAGCTCACTCTGCTTAAACTTTCTACCATTATTCTTTAACAAACCATCTTCCTTTTTCCCGCCAGTTTTAACCGACTCAAGCTCACCCTCTCCCTCCCTCTCTCTCAGACCTCACTTGCCTCTCTTTTCCCCTCCAGTCTCCTTATGATAATACTGCACTTCTCCTGACATACATATTGTTCTTGCCTTCTCAAGGGATGACATTTAACCGGCTGTAGCCTAGCGGTTAGAGCGTTGGACAAGTAACCGAAAGGTTGCTGGTTCGAATACCCAAGCCGACAAGGTGAAAAACCTGTCAATGTGTCCTTGATCAAGGCACTTAACCCTAATTTGCTCCAGGGGCTGACCCTGTAGGTAGGCTGTCATTGTAAATAAGAATTTGTTCTTAACTGACTTGCCTAGTTAAATAAAGGTTAAATCAAATAAAAATCTCTGTACAATCAGCACGAGCCACTCAGGATGTAAAGCTCAACAGTAAATCCCACTTGTAAAGCAGCTGCTTCGTCTTGATGTTCTTCTATTTCGACATAACTGTCAGCTGAGGAGAGGTCAGAAAAAAGTTGTAATCACAAAAAATAATAATAATTGATCACCTCGGTCAACGCCTACAGTGAGTTCTTGGTCAATGTGAAACAGTCTTTATTCCAGTTTAAAGGTTACACGAGTAACATTTCCACCTGCAAATAGCGCCAAATGGCAATTGCATAGCGAAGCTAACGGTGATGAAGGAATAAAGGACTTGCGCCTCTAGCAAGTTTGAAACTGACAAGGGAGGGAGTACAGGGCTTAGCATTTCCACCGAGGAGGCTAAAAATAGATTCCGACTCTGAAAAGTTTAATATTTTCAGAAGTAGTCGGGTAATTGGTTAAGGGAGGAGGATTGGAGGGAAAGAGAGAGGTTGAAATTACTGAGGGAGGCAGAGGATGGGTTTGTATCTGTTAAAGCTAGCAATAACAAGGGAGAGGGTATGTCGAGGAAGATGGGTGTCAAGTTCAAACAGAGTGAGCCGGATGCCAGTTTGCGTTCCCGAGGTGAAATGGAAGGGGTAGAAGGTGTTGTGAGAAGGTTGGAGACCGAGCCTAGTATTGATGGAAATGGTTATGATAAAGATATTTTTGGTCCAGCGGGGGTGAGATTTTTGCAGAGAGTGGAACCAGGCCTTTTGGCTGATCCATGGGGGGTTTTGGGTTGGGCGGAAAAGATAGTGGAGGTGAACTTGTGATGTTTGTTTGTGTTTCTTCAGATCATAAGGAGCAGGTGCTCCATAACTTGGGGAAAGACCTGTATCTTGCTTTGCACTTAGGTACAGGGCACCATTGAAGGGAGTGAATTCTAGAGTAGCATTAAGTGTGGTGGTGGAGCAATTTAAGTTGAAGATTGCTGGTGATTGTGACACCCACTGTTTAGTGCAAAGCAGACCTGGTGGGGACCGTGGTGAAACAGAGGTGACACAGTCTGTTCTTTTGAGCTTTAATTCAGTCTTTACCTGACAAAGTCATGTTAGTATATACTGTATTGGATGCCAACTGCCATTAAACCTGCTGCTTCTTCTTCTTCTCAGAGGTTTATTGACAGACTACACTCATAAGGTGTATTGCTGCCATCTACTGTACTGGATAGTAAAAACAAATGTTTTTTGGGGGGGATGAACAAATAAACACGCTACTAACCTGAATTGATGTCTAGCTGCTTAGATTTTTAATTAGTTTGACTAGCGTAACTTATCACTTGGCTATAAACTAACAAAGTCCACCTTCTTCACTGTTAGTGTGTCGGGATCCTTCTCCTGCATGGCATTCACTGGAGACTGTGGGACATCCAATGCCATCTCCTCTCTACTCACTCCTTCAGCTATTTTCACTGCCTCTACATAGCAGACCTGCTGGATGGCCCTGATCCTAGCTACTGCGAACTCCTTCATCCGTACAGGGCACTCTGTGAACTCTGGAACATGATTCCCATCACAATTACAAGTATTTCGCCACACCCACAATAACGGCTAAATATGTGTATGCGACCAATACAATTTGATTTGATTTGAAATGTGAATTATAACAACATGCTTCATCGGACTCTACAACTACTACATCCCTTCAAACACTTGCCACGTTCCCAAACGTTTTACAGTTGTAACACTGCAACGGCTTCTTTACATACGGTCTCACCGCATATCTCACATACCCAAGTTTGACATCAATTGGGATAACCAATTGGGATAACCACCACGACAGTAAAACCGATAGGCTTTGTTCCTTCCTTCCTTCATTCATTCATTCATTCATTCTATCATTCGATTCAATCGACATGCGTCTACCACTCCTGGAATGTTATCCCTAAACCACACAGCCTTTATGTCCAACGAAACACAAGAGATTACACCTTTAACCGGTGCCCTACTCTGAAAATCACAGCTTTCCACATCATCCTGTTGAGCCAAAGATCTTTCTCCTTTTGCACTGTTGAAACACACGAAATCAGCATCATACCGCTCCTGGTCACTCGAACCGATTCCAGTTTAACCAATTCGTCCTTCACCATCTTCGAGACTGCAAACGGGTCACCCAATAAAACATCCTAATTTCCAACTTTAGCCCTGTTCACTCCACTCTTCTTCACCATCATCATCCACTCATTCTCACCAACTGTACTCGCGCCAATAGAATTGCACAATACTACCGCCATTGCTCATCCAGTCATCCACCGGACTCCCTCCCTCTATGCTGTGAATGATGCGCGAGTTTGTGTTCTCAAAGTATCATCCATGTCGTTCGTACTCCAGCACAGCTGTTGCTTCACCAACTTTTTCTCAATTTCGTCTGCACTACTCGCCGCCATTTCCTTTCCTGCTTTCCTGACCCTCTATCAAAGCTACCCACCGTTAAACCCCACAGAAGAAGATAATCCAAATCCACCAACTTCCCGCACGAAGTTGCAAAGTAGTGTTATACCGCAACTGATTGTACATATCGATTGATCCTCGCGCTAGATTGAAAACATAGCAAAACAAAACAGTACAAGTACTTCTTCAAGTCCTTGCAACACGTTTTTTTATTAAGAATAAATAAATAAAATAAAGCTGTACTAAGCTATTCCAGGCATTTCTAAGACTAAGACGTGTCCTCCAAACTATGAGCAAATTATCTTCAATTATCGCTACAATTTTAGGACTACTAATTTGAAATGTTCATATTTTTTCAAACAACGTGTAAGAATTCATGCGCTGCCGTTCTGTTTCTATCCACATGATGGCAGTAACATTTAGCGTTTGTAATTCGCCCACCACCTCCGAACATACTGACGTACTTAATGTGATCCGTGTTTTGACTCTGCTTAGAGGCCCATATCTTCTAAAAACGTGGCTATTAATCCCTGTTATATCAATGTTTACCCAGCCTCATTCCTCTGTTATCAGCTGAATATCACCCAGATAGTACATCATTGGTTACCATACCACCCGCCACACCCATACATCAAATCAAGTTGAATGCTGTAGTTGTCAAATGAGAGATTTGTTTTATTATTCTTGAGTTACAGAATTTACAATGTAGGCTAATCTATTCCACGCATGCATAGTAATAATGTCTGCATTCCTAATGGGAGTGAAGTGTTTAAAGCAGTTGGGCTTAGCTAAGACACACTGAGGATGATGGGGGTAGACTCTTATAAGTAAAGGTGCTATCTATAACCTAAAAGGGTTCTTCGGCTGTCCCCATAGGAGAACCCTTTGAAGAACCCTTTTTGGTTCCAGGCAGAACCTTTTTGTTTCCAGTCAGAACCTTTTTGAGTTCCATGTAGAACCCTCTGTGTAAAGGGTTCTACATTGGGACAGCCAAAATAACCCTTTTTATCTAAGAGTGTAGCAGACTGCTATGTAGCTGCTTTTAGCAACACAGGTGTATTTACATACACTTGCGTTGCTCTTAATTGTATTGGGTTGTGCGAAAACAGTCTGCGGGAATCCAGAAGTGAAATACAATTCAATTTCAACTTACTGTGCCGGCGGGCAGGACGGTTGGTCATTATGATGGGGGGAATTTGAGACAAAATATCTAAAGGATCATATCATCAAACAGACTTTTACAACAGACAAAATAAAAGTTGTGCACGTGTGCCATGTGGAGAAAACATGTATAACTTGTTTGAGACTTTTATTTTGACATAAGGTAAGCAGAGAGGAAGTGGGTCTACAACAGACCAACTTTTGGAAAGTCTGTTTAATAATACAATCTTTTAGATATTTTGTCTCAAATTCCCCCTGTCATAATGACCAACTGCCTGTCCACCGTCACAGTAAATTGAAATTGAATTGTATTTAACTTCTGGCTTCCTGCAGACTGTTTTTGTTCAACTCAATACAATTAGGAGCAACATTAGTGTATGTAAATCCACCCGTGTTGCTAAAAGCTGCTAAGTGCTTTGGTGCACTATACACACCAAATTCAATCAGTTGACATGCAATTATGCACCAGTAAGAGGTTTTAAGGGCTATGCTAATAACAGTGTTTGTTGGATCACAATATTACCATTTCCCCATCTATGTTTGCATGGCTGGCTCTGCCCTTATTGTCCCATCAATAGATTGATCTTTGTTGTGTGCTGTGAAGGAGCTGAGCTACAAAACACTGTCATCATCATCTTCTCTTTCAATTCAATTCAATTCAAGGGCTTTATTGACATGGGAAACACATGTTAACATTGTTAAAGCAAGTGAAGTAGATAATAAACTAAACTGAAATAAACAATAAAAACAATACACTCACAGAAGTTCCAAAAGAGTAAAGACATTTCAAATGTCATATTATATATATACAGTGTTGTAACGATGTGCAAATGGTTAAAGTATAAAAGTGAAAATAAATAAACGTAAATATGGGTTGTATTTACAATGGTGTTTGTTCTTCACTGGTTGCCCTTTTCTTGTGGCAACAGGTCACAGATCTTGCTGCTGTGATGGAACACTGTGGTATTTAAAACAGTAGTTATGGGAGTTTATCCAAATTGGATTTGTATTTGAATTCTTTGTGGATCTGTGTAATCTGAGGGAAATATGTGTCTCTAATATGGTCATACATTTGGCAGGAGGTTAGGAAGTGCAGCTCAGTTTCCACCTAATTTTGTGGGCAGTGTCTCTCTCTCTCTCTCTCTCTCTCTCTCTCTCTCTCTCTCTCTCTCTCTCTCTCTCTCTCTCTCTCTCTCTCTCTCTCTCTCTCTCTCTCTCTCACTCTCTCTCTCTCTCTCTCTCTCTCTCTCTCTCTCTCTCTTCCTCTCTCTCTTTCTCACTCTCCCTCTCTCCCTTCCTCTGCATTAGGAGCATTAGTGTATCTGTTG
Source organism: Thymallus thymallus (assembly GCA_023634145.1). Lineage (NCBI taxonomy): Eukaryota > Metazoa > Chordata > Actinopteri > Salmoniformes > Salmonidae > Thymallus > Thymallus thymallus. The sequence continues at coordinate 17,223,024 of CM042395.1, read as the reverse complement.
TCAGTTATTTCATGTTTTCCTCCCTGTCCTTATATCCTCTCTTTTTATATAACTGCATGTTAATGGTTTTATTATCCATTACTGAGATGATACGAGGAGAATGTGACAAGATATTTAATCCTGATTTCTCTAATCTAATCTGGCATTGTTTTTTGTGGGTCCTATCCTGCTTTTATGTGGTTCCTGTCCTCTTTTTTTCAGGTCAGGATTATTTTCTCTCTCAAGTGCAATGTTACATGATTTAGGGCTGACATGATACCAAGACATGTTTAACTCTTTTTAGTTGTTGAACAAAGGACAAAATTAACAAATGTAGGTATATCCTATCAAAACCACAATACCTGGGACAAACTATACTTAACCTCGATTTCCAGTCTGTCACATAGTTGTAGGTATATGTAATATTTCAGAAACAATTGATGATGAAACAAGGTTAAATGTTTATAAGATGGCTATAGATATCCTTGAGCTTGGCTTTAAAGAAAGCATTTAGTTTATGTCAAAATACTAAACAAAGCCTTTAAGTGAACATTCAAAATACCTGTTATTATTGCCTATATTGTGAATACTTAGTATGTAACTACCATGAAATATTAAAATACATTTCCCGTTACATTAATCTGTATTTACGATCAAGTCAAAGTGATCGCACAACCTTTTGGAGCTCATAAATATGTATGTCGTCGATGTATAATACTGGTGTAATTATCTGTAATGATTGAAGAAATGCAAATACTTGAATAGTCATATAAATTGTTGTCATCACATTATCATACCTGGAAATGCATAATAGCATGAACGAAAGAAAGGCCAAAGTCACATACAGTAGTACTGTACTGTAACCAAAGTCATAAGCAATGTTTAGTGAAATAATTAAATGTTAAAATGTCAGATCCATATTTGAAATTGTTTATGTTTGAGATGGTTAGTTAGTTCTGCTCCATGCCAGGCCCTACTAGTCTAAACCAAAGACCCTGGACTTCTGCCTGCCTGTTCTTAATGAGGGGAGACTCAGCTGTTTGTTAGAGGCTCATTAGCAGCTTATAGTCCATCAGGGCCTTGGTCTGACCCCTAGGGTCAACTCTGATGGTATGCACCATAGATTATATTTCTATGGTATGGATGTACCCTCTGGCCAAGCCCCAAGCTCCCTCCACAGACGGTTCATGGCAATGTGGTTTATACAATGTATAGTGATTTATTAGAGAATGCTTAAAAAAGCTTAAGGCTCTGTGAAGAGAATAGAGAAGGCATGTTTATGGCCCTATAATCAGGCTGTTGGACAATGTGATGCATGAATAGAAGAAGTGATGCAAGCTACTGTAGCATATAAATATAAGCTGCTGTACTCCCCCCCCCCCTCTCTTTTTCCCTGTCTCTCACTCTCTCTCTCTCTCCCCCTGCTTCTCTCTCATTCTCTCTCTCCCTCTACCATGGTTGGCACAGATGCAGTTTGGAATGAGCACCAAGTTTTCACTAATTGTTTCCCGGTAAATCATAGCGTCAAGCAGAGAGGTGTATTTTATATTTACTGTGTGTGTGTTTCATGCTCTGCAGTAAAAAAGCTGCCATTTGTCATACTCCGACATGTGACAGGACGACTCACTCCTTATCAAATCAACACAAAGGGCACGACCTTCTCCTCCACCACAGTGAGCTGTTATATAACATACACACACTTAGCACTTGTCACGGGAGGAAAAGCCAGCTGACGCATCAGCGTCATCGACTGTGTGTCTAGCCTAGAGTAGTAGACCCTTTCTGGACGGGTGTTTTTGTATGTACTGTACGTCATGTGTTTTTAACTGCGACGTCAGTCAAGTGTACTGCTGTCATGTGGTTGCTCCGTTGGTCAATCATCCATATTCTGTATGACTATGATTCATTTCTCTCCTACTACATTGTGTGTGTGTATGTGTGTGTATTGTCCGTTCATGATATAGCAATTGGTACATTGCAACAACTATCATCTGTGTGATTTTCTAGACGCATTGGTGCTCCTAAATAAAAATTAGAGTTTGTACAGCAAAATATTTAGGCGCATATGCAAATTAAATTATCATACTGTAGAGCCGTGATAAGGGAGTAAAGAGGAGTCCTGTCCAGCAGTGGATGGAGTCCTGTCCAGCAGTGGATGGAGTCCTGTCCAGCAGTGGATGGAGTCCTGTCCAGCAGTGGGTGGAGTCCTGTCCAGCAGTGGGTGGAGTCCTGTCCAGCAGTGGATAGAGTCCTGTCCAGCAGTGGGTGGAGTCCTGTCCAGCAGTGGGTGGAGTCCTGTCCAGCAGTGGGTGGAGTCCTGTCCAGCAGTGGGTGGAGTCCTGTCCAGCAGTGGGTGGAGTCCTGTCCAGCAGTGGGTGGAGTCCTGTCCAGCAGTGGATATAGTCCTGTCCAGCAGTGGATAGAGTCCTGTCCAGCAGTGGGTGGAGTCCTGTCCAGCAGTGGGTGGAGTCCTGTCCAGCAGTGGGTGGAGTCCTGTCCAGCAGTGGGTGGAGTCCTATCCAGCAGTTGACTCTGTGTTTGCTGGGTTGTTTCCAAAGCTCATTCTGTTTCTCTCTGTCATGACAGTGTTGGAAGTGTGTGTGTGTGTGTTTGTCCACCAGTGGTCATATGAGGCCAGGGGAGATAAGAACAGTCTAATCACTAATCCCCCAGATTGGTGTGTGTGTGTGTGTGTGTGTGTGTGTGTGTGTGTGTGTGTGTGTATAGGCCTGTGTGCCAGCGGGTCTGTGTGGCTTGTGTTCTACCGTGACATGGTGGAGTAGTGATGGTATGGTAGAGATAACATTAATTTAGCATAGCAGTAATAATAACAGTAGGTACATTAATTTAGCGTAGCAGTAATTATAATAGTAGAAACAATGGACAGACAGACAGACATACAGACAGACAGACAGACAGACAGACAAAAAAAAAGATATAAATATTGCAAGTTGATATAGATAAATAAGGAATATTTGCATGGTTAACTATACAGGTCGATGGCAGAGAAATACTTAAATAGCCAAAAGTGCGTATGATATAAGTGAGGGTAATAATAGTTTACTTTATACACAGTCTGGTTAAATGAACAGGTAAGTGAATATTTTGCATGGTTAAATTAACTGTACAGGTAAATATACAGTTACATTTACAGGTAAGTGAATATTTGCATGGTTACTATAACAACTGGGTGTGTAAAATGACCAATGCACAGCGCATGGATAGTTCGACATGTTATATTTAATGAATATCAATATACTCAATGCGAACTATACAAACAACAAGAACAATGTATGACCAAACGTAAATACACTTACTCTACAGACTGACATGGAAGCCAATGAACCACACCCAGGTGTGGAACATACAAACATAAGTAGGCTCCCCAATTAGAGACAACGCTTAGCAGCTGCCTCCAATTGGGGACCCAACACAAAACACCACACAGAACTAGATAACCTAGATCTGTCAGACTCTGACCATGGCTAAAATAGATGAGCCAAAGGCTTCTCTATGGCCAGAGCCTGACAGTTACATTAATTGTACAGGTAAATGACAGGAAGAGATATTTAAATAGCTAAATGTGTGTATGATATAATTTAGGGTAATAATAGTAATTCCCTTAAAATACAGTCCTTAGTGCATGGTTTAATTACATATAAATTCACATATTGCACATTCGATATACTAAAAGCAATGAAAAAAGATACAACTGACAGGATACTAATATGCATTCCTGAGTGAATGACTACGTAAGTTCAGTCCAAGAATTACTTACAATATTGCACGTGATGTGATATAACAACTGTACATTAATATTTATCTACAGACCTGAATGAATAAATAAGCCCTGAGTTAATGAGTGATTACAGACCAGAGTTACTCATGGATGGATGCATAATTGTTAAACTAGGTCCTAACACCCCAACAGTTCCAGGACTATGTTGCCGACGGCACGGCACCCGGTGAGGCATTAAATAGTCTAATAGCCGCCGGCAGGAAGGACCTCCTTTAGCGCTCTCTGGCACACCGTGGTGGGATCAGTCTGTGACTGAAGGTGCTCCTCTGCGTCATAACCATGGCATGCAGAGGGTGGGTGACGTTGTCCATGATGGCCAGGATCCGTCTCTCCGCCATCTCCTTTAGAGTGTCAAGGTTAATCCCCAGAACAGAGCAAGCCTTCCTGATTAGCTTATTTACCCAAGAAGCATCACCAGCCTTTATGTTGGCGCCCCAGCACACCACTGGTAGAAGGTATGCAGTAGTTTACTGCATACGTTGAGCCTCCTCAGAAAGTAGAGTAGAGCCATTCATTTAGCGTAGCAGTAATAATAATAGTAGGTACATTACCATTACATCCTTGGTCACAACACTACTGTTATTTTACTGCTGCTCTTTAATGATTTGTTATTTTTATTAACTGCATTGTTGGTTAAGGGCTTGTAAGTAAGCATTTCACTGTAAGGTCTACACTTGTTGTATTCGGCGCATGTGACAAATAACATTTGATTTGATTTGATTTGAACCCATGAACATGTATGTGCTCTGTCATGGAGGATGTGCTAGGCTATTTGTACTGAGAAGTGATTCTGAAGAGTTCCAATCAGAGACTGATTACAACTGATGAACACATCCATTGAATTAGCCTTAGACACATAACAAACCGCCCCCTTGCAAAACTATAGTGACTGTGTATTGGCTTAAGATGGAGTTAACAATGTTGTTCCCTATATAAAGTCATACAGTGATTGTATAGGACCTAATGGATATAATTATGTTGTTGTTCCCTGTATAAACTGCAATGATTGTATAAAGATGGAGCAGGTTGGTACAATCAGTACCTTGGAGAGCGAGCAGTGGACCAGACCTGAAAGTGCGCACAGCAGCAGATATTTTCTTACCTTCACAACGCTAGAGGAGAGGGACACAATGGCCCTCCCCATGGTGGTGTGGGGGAGGGGAGAGAGGCAGAGGGAGGTGTGCCCGTGTGTCTGTGAGTGTGTATGTCTCACTGTGTGTTTGTGTCACTGTGTGCGAGTGTATAAGAGCGTACACATGTGTGTCTCTGTGTGTGTGACCTGTGCTTTTTGAGCTCAGGAGGGGAGAAGAGCGGAGACTAACTATCTACCCAAGCTCACAGTTCTTCTTTGTCTGACTACCCCTTCTCTCCTCTTCTCCCATCCTCCTCTCCTCTCCTCTCCTCTCCTCTCCTCTCCTCTCCTCTCCTCTCCTCTCCTCTCCTCTCCTCTCCTCTCCTCTCCTCTCCTCTCCTCTCCTCTCCTCTCCTCTCCTCTCCTCTCCTCTCCTCTCCTCTCCTCTCCTCCTCTTCTCCCCCCCTACTATAATGACTATATAGGGGCTGTGTTGTAATTAGCAGCTGGGTGAGGTTAATGATTGTCAGCCCTTCTCTCTCTCTCGCTTTGTCATGCCCCATCAGAGTGTGTGTGTGTGTGTGTGCGGGCGAGCCTGCGTCTGCTCGCGTGTGTGCCATGCTGCTGTGAATAAGATGGTTGCCATAGTGGCAGAGGGTGACATACACCCCTTTTGTTGTCTACTTCCTTTGGGATGTGTAGTTATAGAGGGACTGAAGAAGAGACCAGGATGCCATTGTATGGCAGGCCATAATGACATCACTAGAGAGACAGAGACTCTGGTTGTTTCTCTCATCAACAAAGGTCGTAAAGGAGACAGACACAAAGGCAGACAGAAGCTGATAAAGACAGACACCAAAACAGACACATATACGTACAAATGCCCTTTGCTTTTTGAGGATTCAATTGCTCCGGCATTGCTTTTGAGATAAGGGTGTCTGATTTGTTATGAGAATGAATATCAAAACAGAAAAACCTGTGGTAAAATATTTGAAGATGAACACAGTGAAGAGTAGGTTATCTCACTCTCTGCTCTGCCCTCTATTAAATCAGAAACGACAGGAAACATTTCTCTGAATGTCTCAGAATGATTTATGCCCCAAGGCAAATCACCCTGGAACTGTGGGTTATCAAGGCGTTTCTTTAAGGACAGCGCTCAGAACCGTATCAGCCATACATTATAGCTAATCAGAGAGTCATCGGGATATGCTGATAAGGCTCATTTTTTTCAGTTGGAATTGAAATAAAAATTAAATAACTATTTTTTTTTTAGCTGCACACTCGACCCTGTCTGGATGAATAATCACTGTGCTTTAACGTGATTAACTTAGACTAATATGAACTGATCTGATAAGGATGGCTCTCTCTCCCCGGGGCCAATTGAAAAACTGAAGAAGGGAATAAGAGAAAGAGAAGAAGAAAGGAAGAATGGGCACTCCAGTACAGCCCGAAAATATTTAGGGTATCTCAGATTGTTCTGGCAATTCTCACATATAAACTTAATTGGTAGGAAGGATGTTTGACATGCTTTTTACAAACAGCTTTTGAGAAAAATATGATGAAATTGACAATTTTAGCTATTTTCTTTTTTTACAAAATGAACAAAATCAAATGATTTAATTCTGAATAAATTAATGTAAAAAATCTAGACATACTCCATATTTTAGAGCACACTATAAGGAGTATAATGAAACCAATATGTTGTCTGTATCATGTAGGTCAGGGTCTTACAGAAGCCATCTATAGGTCTAAAAGGGTCTTAAATAGTCATTTTCTTCATGATTTTCCCAAATGTAAAAAGCATGTCAAATATCCTTCATCCCAATTAAGTTTCTATGTGAAAATTCCTAGAACAATCTGGGATACCAAAAAATAATGTGGCAATGCCAGGACAATGTCTAAATACAATTTTATGGAGAATCAGCGGCTTCTTTTCTTCCACCTTATTAGACCAGATAAAGAAGGAGAGAGAAAGAAGTCATTATCCCTCATAACTTTTACATTATCCCTCATACCTTTTGCATTGTCCCTCGTACAACTTACATTATCCCGCATACCTCTAACATTATCCCTAATACATTTTACATGATCCCTCATACCTCTTACATTATCCCTCATATCTCTTACATTATCCCTCATACCTTTTGCATTGTCCCTCGTACAACTTACATTATCCCGCATACCTCTAACATTATCCCTAATACATTTTACATGATCCCTCATACCCCTTACATTATCCCTCATACCTTTTGCATTATCCCTCATACATCTTACATTATCCCTCATACCTCTTACAAAGGGATAATGTATAACACAGTTGTAATAATTTTAGGGCTTTCAAGCTGATGATTTTGGATCATTTCATGACATTGTTAAACAGAAGACTAAAGACTAGTGCATTTTATGGGATTTATATGATCAGGCATTACAAATTATGTTTCACAGTGCATTCGGAAAGTATTCGGACCCCTTCCCTTTATCCACATTTTGTTATGTTACAGCCTTATTTTAAAATTGATTAAATAAAACTTAATCAATCTACACAATACCCCCATAATAAAAAACAGAAATACCTTATTTCCATAAATATTCAGACCCTTTGCTATGAGACTCGAAACTGAGCTCAGGTGCATTTGTTTCCATTGATCATTCTTGGAATGTTTCTACAACTTCTACAAGACACCTAAATGACTATCAGACCATGAGAAACAAGATTCTCTGGTCTGATGAAACCTAGATTGAACTCTTTGGCCTGAATGCCAAGCGTCACGTCTGGAGGAAACCTGGCACCATCCCTACGGTGAAGCATGGTGGTGGCAGCATCATGCTGTGGGGACATTTTGCAGGGACTGGGAGACAAGTCAGGGTTGGCAAAGTACAGAGAGATCCTTGATGAAAACCTGCTCCAGAGCGCTCAGGACCTCATATTGGGGCGACAGTTCACCTTCCAACACGATAATGACCCTAACCACACAGCCAAGACTACGCTGGAGTGGCTTTGGGACACGTCTCTGAATGTCCTTGAGTGGCCCAGCCAGAGCCCGGACTTGAACCCGATCAAACATCTCTGGAGAAACCTGAAAATAGCTGTGCAGCGACAATCCCCATCCAACCTGACAGCACTTGAGAGGGTCTGCAGAGAAGAATGGAAGAAACTCCCCAAATACAGGTGTGCCAAGCTTGTAGTGTCATACCCAATAAGACTCAAGACTAATCGCTGCCAAAGGTGCTTCAACAAAGTACTGAGTAAAGGGTCTGAATACTTATGTAAGTGTGATATTTCAGTTTTTTTATTTTTAATACATTTGAAAAAATTTCTAAAAACATGTTTTTGTTATGTCATTATGGGGTATTGTGTGTAGATTGATGAGAAGAAAAAAACAAGTTAATCCATGTTAGAATGAAGCTGTAAGGTAACAATATGTGGAAAAGGTCTGAGTACTTTCTGAATGCACTGTACATAAACAGGACAGTTGGCAACATGCACTCTCCATAACATCTTGTTGTAACTTTAGGAGGATGACATCATAGATGACAATGAAAGACCTGCAAAGGCTCATGGGAATAAGGTGGTTTTAATAATTGAGCGGCCGTTCACCGTCTATCCTATCAGCACCACGGGTCACATGGGAAATGGGCTGACCGTCCGGAGCCCCGCTACCCACAATTCCCAGCAGAATTGTCGTCACAGGAAAATCATTACCCCTCAAGAGTTGTGGTTAGCTAATGCAGTGGTGTACTGTTATTGTGGTCCTATCAAAAAGTACTCCAAGGTTCCAAATGAGATGTAAATCTAATTAGCATCAGCCCCCACCTATGACCGGGAGGACCTCATTTTACATTTCAATTGATCAGATTGCTGCTATCTATCTGGACCCAAAGTAATTACCATAATTTGTCTTGGTCGCTCTCTCCGTGCCATTAGACTAAACACAATCAATTTCCCTGCATGGTGATGGCTACAAAAGTCCCTTTTTCCTATTTTCTCCTTACAGTGTCTTAAAGTCAAACCTTACAGTACACTGAATACAGCCCTACAGAGAACACTGCAGTCAGTGATGTGTGTGGGTTTTAACCTGCTCCTCCTGTGTAAGACTGTGTAAGCTTGCTGAGCTAAAGCTAAGGTACTAAGCCACCTCTGTTAAACCATTTGTTCCCAGTTTTTCCCAGACATGCCACTATGCAAATATTGTGACCCTAACATGTAATCCAATTACGCATTGATGCCAGATAGCCTAGAATAATGAAAGAAAAATGTAAATGTAGCCTATAGATACAAATTGCACAATAATTATATTTAAGGATTTATTTTTAAGCTATTGTTTTCTCTTTATTCAACCAATATTTTATTTCAACAATGTATTTTTTTTTTAAGCTGTTGAGTACAGATTTCTGGTATCAAATTTGTCTGTAAAAGTACACCTTGGAATTTTTCCTAGTAAAGGCCTCAAGTTTTTCCACCATGTCCACGACTGTTGTCCCTCTTCCTTGTAACTGCAGATTTAACACGTTTAAGTGAAAAGAATGTCAGCCAAAAAAGCGGTGTGTGTAGCTTGCAGTTAACACTTCAATTGTTCATGCATCAGGCTTTTGTCTGGGGTGGGAATGCCACTGAAACTTCCATGCTTAAATTCATAATGAAGTCAGAGATTGAATTCTTTGCAAATAAGAAACACTGTTTTGGCATTGGGAAAATATGGTAAGATGAATGCATGTCTCTCTGTCCATTCTTCCCTGAAACTTTGATTTTCACCTTTCTTTTGATACTTTTTGATAGCAACATATTCTCTTGCTATCAAGTTAATTATTCTGAACGAATATTGACGTAGTGTAGCCTACAGTAGGCTACATAGATCTGAATATCAAACGGCTTTTCAAGTGAAGACCAGGCCTGGTATCTTTGATTTTTCATAATGTTCAATTGTTTAAAGTAATTGTTGTATATTATCTCCAATATATCGTCCATTTAAAAATACCTGTCTGATCAGGATGAACAATATCTTGTAAAAACTTTTTTTATTCTATGTGCTATGCATTTCGCCAGGATTTTCGCATCACAACATTGAAGTGTAAAAGGCATCCAGTTTTTTTTATGGACTGGATCTTTATACTTACCACCTGGGTCCTGTTTCAGTTGTACTAAAATCAGACCATCTTGTTGAGTACCTGAAAGTCTACGATTTTTATAGGAGTAATTATAACTAATGGATCTTTGAGTACATCAGAAAGGTCTGATATACCTCTACTGGTATGCCACCATGTTTATCTCCATGACTCTGTAATTGGTTTTGCTCATGCCAGTCAGGCCACTACCAGATCATCAGGTGTGTGTCGTGAGGTGGCTGGATGGCAGATTGTCCCTTAATAAAAGACCACAGGCCTCTCTCTCTCAGCTTGTCATGTTACTGTTCTCTGTCTACAGTGCATCTAATCATTATGTCCCTGTGTGTTGTTTCTATGTGAGTGTGTCCCTGCACAGTCAATCCGATTCCTTTTCAGGACATGGCGCCCCATATTTCTTGTACTCGCAGGAAAGCTTCCAGGGAAGCTCAAAAAAGAGCACCTAAAGTATTTGAAATGTGATTTCAATCCATGTGTGGTCCACACTATCCACTCTGAAGGATGGTAGCAAACCAATCTGCTGATTGGTGGGTGTGTGGGAAGGTCTGCAGTCCTCTGCAGGAGCTGATGGGCGTTGAGCTGTTGCAGATGGGCGATTGGTTGCTGCTGAGAAAAACACTGGTTGGCTGACCCACATTTTAGGAATATCGCAGTTTATAGTAGAACCTTGAATGATGGATACATTGGTTCAAACACATATAGGACAGACAGTACATCCTGTATAGGATAGAAGGGTTCTATAACCTACTATACAGATGGGCTGTACTCAAGCCCCAGCTCTTGAACACAATCTTCCCCCTCTTTACCCCAGACTTTCTTTCTCCTCTTAAACATCTGCCTTTTCTTCCCCCTTTTCTTTCCCTCCTGTTTTCTGTAGCTCATCAGTAGACGTCTCTGATTGGCACTGTGAGCTGAGCTGGTTAAGAGAGCAACGTTTCCGATCCAACAGGCAGGCCGGGGCTCCTGTGGACATCAATTACCTGTGTGTGTGGTTTGTGTGTGTCGCCATGCTGAAACAAGTGGCTCCAATTAACCTTGCTGTGTTCCCTCGGCTGGTGGAACACTTCCATTGCCCAGACTGCTCTTGGTGAAGATTGAAATGTAATTTCGAGGTGTGAATCGGGAGCTGTACAGTACGGTGCAGTACGTCCCTGCCTGACCGAGGAGGTGTGCCGTGACATTCTTAGAGATAACTGCTTACTTTTGTCTTTGAATGCAGCTAGGATCTAATCGATTTCACCTTATCACATTGCTTGAATCAAAGAAAAGGAAAGGATACACGTCGGAAGAGAGAAACAAACAATGTTGCTCACCTACTTGTCAGGGGATCTGGTTTCAAATTAGTTGGCCTTTCTCTGTTTACATCTGTATCATGGGTTTCTGATCCGGTTGAGTTGATCTGAAAGAGGAGGAGGTACTGCTATTCTCACCTTTCCCTGACCTGATTATCAACTCCTAGGCTGTTGCTGTGAAATGCCACAGGAATTCAATTATAAACCCCCATAGGAAACACATATTGTACCAACTAATATGTTGGCACATCTGTTCAAAGACATCCCTTAGGCTGCGTCCCACATTTTATTTAACCTTTATTTTGTCAGGGAGTCATACTGAGACCAAGGTCTTTTTTTACAGATGAGGCCTGATTTACATAAATTACAGAAAATACACACATCAAAATATGAATACAAAATGCAAGCAGAAAGTAGTATTCATCAGTAGTAAGGTCCTCAATCAGATTTCTGAATTGCCCGAGAGGCACCAAAACATCAAATTTAAGAACATTTTGAAGATTGTTCCACAAAGAAGGTGCAACTAAAAGCTGATTTACCTATCTCAGTAGAGAGCTGTCACGGTGCGTAGTATATAAGGGACGATATTTGGAGTGCTCGTGGAGTGACATCCTTTTTATTATATGAGTTGTTCTCACGAAGCATATAAAACAAAAAGGAGAGTATATCTAAACAGACTACAAACAAAAACACTTACTTTCTGAGACCCAAGGCAGACAAGTACAAATAATGATCCACACACAGGTGGATGTGTGGGGAGCTTAAATACAATCAGAGACAACCCTGTACAGCTGTCTCTGATTGAGGATTATTGCTCCCCTAGTTAGGGTGTGAGGACTGGATTGTGGCTCCTCCACTCCCCCTGGTGGGAGTCAGCGGCCTAACCACAATTCAGCCCTTACAAGAGCAAAGGAATTTCCATAGTTAGCCATCCCTGTGACCGGGTGTGGAAACTCGTATTTCTAAAGCTTAGTAAAGATGTTAGGTACATAGCAATGTATCAACCTATGTGACGTCAAAGAGGGCCCAACCAACTTTCTGGTAGAGAAGGCAGCACTAAAGTACTAAGATTGTCGCCTGTAATAAAGCATAGCATCTAACAGCTTTAATGTAGTGGCAGCTGCGTTCATATAGATAATGCCACCATAGTCTAGTACCGATAGGAATGTCGACTGAATAATCTGTATTATTTAGCGAGAGGCAGTACCTATTTCTATAAAAGAAGCACATATTTAATCTCAGTTTCTTAACTAACTCATCAATATGCTTTTTAAAAGACAGCTTTTCTTATATCCAGATCCCCAGATATTTGTAAGCAGGGACACGATCAATATGGACACCATCCAAAGTACATATGCTTAAATCATCAGAGTTATTTTTATGCGCTCTAGAAAACAAGATATCCTTAGTTTTACCTGCGTTCAATACTAATTTAAGGTCAATAAAGTTTTTCTTTAACACAATGAAGGCAGACTGTAGTTCAGATAGAGCCTGGTCAATAACATACACAACAGTATCATCGGCATACAAGTAAGTGGATGTGGCAATTTTTTACAGACAAGTCGATATTGTTAATGTGAACACTTAGGGACACCCTATTCCTTTTCTTTTTATAGTGTAAAGGGAAAGAGGGTGTATTGTAAAGGGTGTGATTTTGGACGCAGTCTTAATAACTTTAATGATGTACTGTACGTTACAGCCCTGCAGCGACAAACAGCTGTGTCTGTTGTGTTTCGCTATCCCTATTAATGTCATTGTTGTGGCTTTTAAACTTCTCCCAATACATACTGTATCTGAAATATGTCATATGAATTCAAAACCTGATCTAAACCCATTTCCATCAGGAGATTATTTTTCCATTAACACTAAAAAATACTTTTCTAGAGATGGAGTTGAATAAAAGCTTTAAATATAATGAAATATCATCTCTATGTCATGAGGCTTCAAATGCACCCTGAGATGACACCTAGGCCTAGTTCCCATAGCAGGCCAAGTGAGATGTGTAGTGTATGTGTGTGAGTTTGCGTGTGCGTGTGTGTGTGCGTGCCATTGCAGGTCGAGATATAACATGAGCTAATGATGAACTCAACGGTATTGATCAGAAGAGTCCTTGGGCAGACACTCAAGGCTCAATATCCTGATATGTCTGACAAGGAACCACAAGGAACTGGCATTCCCAATCACAATTAACCCCCATCCACCTCTACTTGACCACAAGAAAGACAAGAACAAGGCTCAGAATCATAAGCTGGAATGTAACAAACATAATTCCTTTGCTGTAGGTGAGCATGGCTTGCTTAGCATTTCCTTCACCAGGCTCAGGCGTTCGTCATGCCTGTGGGTAGTAACTAACTAAACCTTGAAAAGCCCCATATTGTGCACTTTGCCAAATAGGAGGTCTGTAATTCGGAATGCGCCGGGGTAGCAGCATGTGATTGGTGTTAAGCTGTGCGACTGGCAGAGCAGAATGATGAAGGGTTGCTATGTAGCCAACCGGGAGGTTCCACTGTCGCCAGGAAGGAATGTGAAATGTAGAGCACTCATTGGCTTGGAGTGCTGGGCTGAAGATTTTGGGGGTCGCGGAGTGTGTGTGTGTGGGGCGGACGCAAAAGTGGGGTAAAAGAAAGGGAAATGGAAAGTGTGATGTAGATGGAAAAAATGCCTTCTCCTCCATGTGCTTCTCTAGTTCTCTTGTTAGTTCATCCCATCCTCTCTCCTTCGTTATCCTTCTAGCCGTAATTAAAGGAAGGGACTTGGGATGATTTTGGTCTCCTAAGACTCGGAAGGATCTCCCTCTAAGTCTGAAAGAAGCTTTATCCTCTGTTAGCTAAATGAACCAGAGTCTTTTAGAAGTGATCTCACATCCTGAATATATTGATGACAACACTTTGATGTCACAGTTTCTCTTGATCTCACCAGTATAAACATTATTAATGTCACATGTCATCCACCATTTTTTTTTATTTTTTTTTGCATGGGAATGTGGTTTGTGTTTTATGGGGGGGGGGGTGGAGTTTTCTAAATACATCTAATGAAAACAATTACATATTTTTTTTTTTCCTTGTAAAATATACTTGTTTCCCCCAAATGTCCTCATCAGCACCTCTCTATTTCTAAACCGACAAAGTTTCCTTCAATGTGACTGAATAAGCTTTTCTTGGACAGATTTCCTTTTTGATACATCAAAAACACTTGGCCCAGTCTGATTGGAGATAGTTGTTGATACACATGATACACGGCACAAGCTCATTTTTGTAAATGACAACTCTAACCTGTTAATGAAAGGTGTGAACTCACACTCCTTAACACACCTAGTAACTAGGGCTGGGAATTGCCAGGGACCTCATGACACAATATTATTACGATACTTAGGTGCCGATAAGATATGTATTGCAATTCTCACGATTCTCACAGTTCTATATGTATTATGATTCGATACTGTGATCTTATTGTGATCCAAAAGAGTAAAAGATGCCTTTTACTTGTTGAAATCTGGTCGGGACGTCTTACAACCAGATCACAACCAAATTAAGATGTGTTTTTGACGTCATAAAAAAATAGTCTTAACTTACCAGTTATCTAAATGCTGCTCAATTAATAGACATCAATCTATATGAACATGGGCATAGTGTTTGTGGGTCATGCACCTATTGCATATAAGACAGTAGAACCATTACAATTATTCAAATTGGAGTAATGTTCTTTTTCAGCAGGGTTTGCATGATTTAGCTTAGCACACTTGGCTAAAACAGCTGGCAGAGCACACCAAAGCGGGTTAGAGTCTCATGGCATACTTTACACAGTCAAAACGCTGGGCTCGGGCCTAATCCGAGACTCTGGGGACTCGGCATAGACTCTGACTTGGCAGGCTTCATGCGAGCCGAGCTCATCCCGAGTCCAGCAGAATCATATTACTCTGGGCTCCGGCTAATGGTGCCCGGCCGATTCCACTTCAGCTTGTCTGGCACAATTAACTTTTTCAGGGGTAGGGCCATTTTATGTTTTTATTCAACAGGTGTTGAAATACACATTTTTTTAAACGAGGACATTTTATATATTTCACCCCAAAGTCATGGAATTTGCTAGGTAATTAAAGCTCAAATGTGTGACAGTTTCTGCGGTCCTTTAGCTATCAGAAATGGTGCCTAATTCAGAGAGTCTCTGATGCTATAAATGCTTTTGCCTTTACTACAGACTATGGCAGTGGTTTCCGTAGTTACATTCCACCCAATTGAAAAGTGCACATTCACTTCCAAAAAAATGTTTCTAGGCTACCAGCATGTAAGATAAACATACACAATAAATACAGGATACCCTTACAAAAATGCACTGCCATTAAAATGCAGTAGAACTGCAGTACAATGAAAGAAAGGTTGTTTAATTATGTCACACCCTGATCTGTTTCACCTGTCTTAATGATGGCTGGTAGCGTTTATCTGCTAATTGCACTGTGTATTGTGCTGCATATTTTCTTCTGTTCAACTGAATGCTGTTTTGATGTTCTATTATTACTAACTACATTTGTTTTCAGAATTTAACAAATAACACGTAGGCCTGTGTCTTTTATTTCAATATCATACTACCATCCACCAGGATTTACTAAAACCTATTTATATTGCATTTATTTATTATAAATAAATTATTGCACCTGAATTTGACCCTGAAATGATGACTATTATATTTTCTCTTAAAGCTTTGAAGCAATTAACATAACGCGCAAAGTAATTATATTTTAATTTCAGTAGCTAAATAAGATGGTAGGCATATCAGTTCCAGCTAAACAACACAGCTGGAAAACAATGACAGTTTCTCAAAATGTACAAGTTTTTTTTTTTTTTGATTTGACATGTTTTACCTTTGTATGTAAAGCGGCGGTTTGTTTGCAAGAAGAATGTCATGGAAAGATTTGCTAGCTAGCTAACTTAGCTGGCTCATTTTAGCTAGCTATTACAGTTTTTCTCAATTGTTTACACACAAATACTGGTACTTGAGACACAATGACCACAACATGTAACTCATGCACCAACCCCCTGAACCAATTCTGCTAAACTACAAGCACAATACCTGCTTTACACTCAAATTGCAGTTCTAAAACACACTTTTTTCAAAACACTACACACAATTCTTTGCATTTGGCACAATTTTCATGCAGAAAATCTCTTGTTTTCACAATGAACACACTGCCATTCAAATATGCACACTGACTCATCACATGGGCAAACACCCGTCACACAGTTTTACAATTAGCAATCAGAGCTTTAGCATAAAAGGGCAACAGGTGAGCTCTTCTGTTTTGGAGCAATGGATGCCAACATTGGAAACAGAGGCAGAGCCAGAGGAGTGAGAGTAAGAGAAGGAGGACGTGGAGGACAAGGACGAGGACGAGGAAGGCCAAGGACCGTAATCTCTGATGAGATCCGAGCCACTTTGGTTGATCATGTGGTCAACCATGGTCTAACAATGAGGGAGGCTGGGCAAAGAGTACAGCCAAATTTGAGCAGGTACACTGTAGCATCCATCATCCGGACTTTCCGAAATGAGAATAGGTAAGAAATCTACTCTCACTAGAAAAGTACTCAATGAGTACAGTAGTACAGTATTGCCTGTGGACTGTTCTGTAGGACTGTAAAAATAAAGTATGTTTCAAGTATTTGGGAAATGTATTCCTACTTTGTATTTACAGTATTTTACTATTTGTTTGGCAGAACTGAAAGATTACCAACACAAGGTGGTCGGGAACGTGTTCTGTCTCCTGAAACTGAAATCATGAACATGGTCCTAGAAAATAACGCCATAACATTACGGCAAATACAAAGAAAAATAATAGAAAACAATGAGATATTTCAAAATATTGATAGGGTAAGCTTATCAACACTGGACCGTGTCTTGCGCAGAAATAATCTCAGGATGAAGCAGGTCTACAGGGTGCCATTTGAACGCAATTCAGAAAGAGTCAAAGAATTGCGATATAACTATGTGCAAGTGAGTCCTATACAATCCCACAATTGATGCATACTCTCAACACTGTATAAATTATACATATTTCAGTATTGTAATCATAATGATTGTGCTTCACAATAGTGACCACTCCATGTCTATTTCTGATATTGTCATGTGTGTTTCAGAGAGTCCTTGAGCTAGAGGTGGCTGCAGTGGAGCACCAGTTGAGGTTGGATTCAACCTCACAAAAAGACGAAAGAGGGGAAGGAATATAATCGGCCAGCGTGCCATTGTTCAAGTCCCTGGCCAGCGCGGAGGGAACATCACAATGTGTGCAGCGATTACCCACCACAGCGTCATCCATCACCATGCTACCCTTGGCCCCTACAACACCGCCCATCTGATCACATTCCTGGACACCCTACACAACACACTCATTCCACCAGATCAGGTAGATGGCCCAGAGCAGCTCAGGTACGTTGTCATTTGGGACAACGTAAGTTTCCACAGGGCTGCTCTGGTTCGTAACTGGTTCACTGCCCACCTACGCTTTTTAGTTGTTTATCTCCCTCCATATTCTCCATTTTTTTCTGCCTGGAGATGGAAAGTGTATGACCGAAATCCACAAACGCGTATACCTCTTCTCCAAGCTATGGAAGACGCATGTGGAGATATAGCAGCTGATGCTTTTCATGGCTGGAATCGCCATGCTAGGCGATATTTCCCCCGCTGCTTGGCCAGGGAAAACATTGCTTGTGATGTGGATGAGGTGCTGTGGCCAGACCGCAAGAGAGGATACAGCATAGTTATTATTATTTTTTTTATTTTATTTTTTTACTGTAACTGTATACATTAAATTCTTCTGTTTTGTATGTAGACCACTGTATGTGCAACTTTGTGTTGGTTGGGAATGGGATGTACATTGTTTTTGTGGGAAAAATAAAATATATTTGTTACCGTGTATTTGTGTGTTCTGAGTATAAAAACAATATTCTCAAATATTTTACAACACACTTATGTACTGTCTGTAGTAATGGCAACACTGAACCAAAAAAAGGCCTAAGTCATTATGATGAATGGAGAAGAAGTGTTTTCCATTCATCATAGTGTTTTACATTGAGCACATCAGTGTTCAACTGGTTCTTATAAATTTCTATTCGTATGATGGTTTGTGTGTGTCATTTGAAAACAAAATACCCTTTTGATAAGAAATAACATTGTTTTGAATGTAAAGTTTCATTTTGCTGGAGAATTGAGGGGTGATAAAAAATGTTGATTTGTGTGTAGAGTTCTGAGAATATGAGGCATGCTTTCAGAAAATGTGTGTAAACAAACGAGAAAAACTGTAACGTTAGCACTCTGGCTAATCCTCCATGGACATGGCAAATTTGAATTTTTCCCTGTTGTAGGCGTTGGTTGTAGCTAGCTAGCTAGCTAACATTTTGACATTTTTATATTTGTTTAGTTAATGATAGTAAATGTGTATGTGTGTGTGTGTTCTCTGCGTATGTGTGTGAAAGAGAGTGTTGATCATCACAATAACTTTAGAAAAACTTTATGTCAATGTTTTCTGCTAGTTATGTGCGTGTGTTCTGTGTGTGAGAGAGATTGGAGGTGAGAGATGATTATTATGATCACAATAACTTAGAATAGAAAAGATAATAGAAAAGATTGTTATGTCAACATTGTGTCATGTTAGCTGTGTGTGAGAGAGAGAGAGGGTGTGTGTGAGAGATAGGGTGTGTGTGAGAGAGAGGGTGTATATGGATGTAAAGATTTTCTTGATTCATCAGAGAGCCTTGTATTTTGTATTTGACAATACGATACATTTTACCTATCTCTGCTCCCACTCAACACTCAATCTAACATTACACCTCTCAACTGCCTTTTACAATTCTTGATTGTCTTTTTTCTGTTGTAAGAATCTTCTAGCTTGGATGGAACGATGGAGGAGGGAACAAAGGGAAGAAATACAGAAGTTATCCAGCCTGCTGATTAAGAAATGTAAATAGCCTGTTTTGCTGTCTATCTCTCTCTAGCTCTCTCTGTCTGTCTGCCTGACTGCCAGATTGCTGAGGGGCAACATAGTCAATGTACTTGCTTGGCTAAGTCTAACTTAGTGAAGACCTTAGGCAACGGTTAATCATGATTCGTCTCGGTCTTTACAGTTCCTGAAACATATCAATGACCTGATGCATGGCCTCTACAGCAGTGCTTGGCCACCCACTCAGTTACCAGTGACCTATTCTGCAACATCCCAGGGAAAAGAGAGAGCTGAACCACCCCTCCTTAAATCCGTAGTCATTGACAGTAAGTGTGCAACATGTATTTATTTTTTTGATACTCCGTGAAGAATAAAGGCGGTGGTGTATGTTTCATGATTAACTACTAATAGTGTGATTGTGATAACGTACAGGAACTCAAGTCCTTTTGTACTGAACTTTGTTCAAACTGGAAACCACATATCCTGAGGCCACATATTATTGTATCTGGGGACAATAACAAGCTAATTTGAGGAAAATGCTACAGAAGTTCTATCAACACATTACCTGTACTCTAACTTCAAAAACTCTCAACCATTGTTACTCTCCCTTCCAGGATGGCTACAAGGCCCTCCCACTCTCTCCCTTCGGCAAATCAGATCACGACTCCATTCTTCTCCTCCCTTTCTATAGGTAGACACTCAAACAGGAAGCACCTGTGCTAATGTCTATTCAACGCTGGTCTGATCAATCGGAATCCATGCTTCAAGATTGTTTTGATCACGCTGACTGGGATATGTTCCGGAATGCCTCTGAGAATAACATTGATGTATAAACTGACACGGTGACTGAATTCATTAGGAAGTGTATAGGTCATGTTGTTCCCACTGTGTCCCCATACTATAACCCTTTGAAGAACCCTTTTTGGTTCCAGGTAGAACTATTTTTGGTTCCATGTAGAACGCCTTTCACATCTCATTACTACACCTGGTAACACCACCAACGCTACAAATAACCACATCTCATTACCACACCTGGTAACACCACCAACGCTACAAATAACCACATCTCATTAAAAAACATACAGAGAGCATTTACACAAACCTGAGACCAGTATGACCTATACCAACGTTTTTCTATATACATTGATCCATCAGTCGAACAAAGTAATTCAGAATACATTGAACAAAACAAAGAGCATTGTACTGTGTCTTATTTTCTTAAACCCTTCTCTCCTCGTCCAGCCTTTCAAGCAGAGCTGTATCGGTGGATCTCGTCTGTCCAGGGTAAAGTGGCTGTGACAGCTGTTGATTTGCCACGCCTGATCCCTTTGGCCCCTATCGCCTGGATTCTGACAAGTCAGCATCTTACCCCTAAATGTGTGTGTGTGTGTGTGTATCTCTCTCTGTGTGAATCTACCCCCATCTCCCCCTAAATTCCACCGGAAATTGGAGATCGACCATCAGACCGGACGCTGGAGCGATGTGTTTAGTTGCAAAACATCCAGCTAATGGTATTAATTTGGTCGAAATGAATTGAATTAGGGGTGGAGGTCCGGGGGGTGGGGGGGGGGGGGGGGGGGGGGTTTGGTTTGGGTTCCACTGGGCTATGACGAGAGGTGGGAGGGGGTAAATTAGGCCCAATTTCACTGGGCTATTTGTGCAATTTAGAAATCAATCAATCAACGGCAGCATGTGCTGAGATAAGATAAGGGGAATTAGAGAAGGACGCTGTATCAGTGTGTGCAACTGGGCATGTATTCACATTGGGTGTGGACGTACTGTATGCTATGTGGATGGTGGTTTTATGTTTTATAGTATTTTTTCCTCTTTTCGGGCAAAGTAAATATTTTCTGTTTTCCCATCGACTTATGCAAATGTATTTATTATTATTTTATTTTACCCTTATTTTACCAGGTAAGTTGACTGATAACAGGTTCTCATTTAATGCAACGGCCTGGGGAATAGTTACAGGGCAGAGTAGTGGGGATTAATTAGCCAATTGGAAGCTGGGGATGATTAGGTGGCCATGATGGTATGAGAGCCAGATTGTGAATTTAGCCGAACAGCGGGGTTAACGCCCTTACTCTTACGATAAGTGCCATGGGATCTTTAGTGACCACAGAGAGTCAGGACACCTGTTTAACGTCCCATCCGAAATGTAGATTTGATTTGCAGTGATTTAGATGATACAGGGTGTTGGAGAGAGAGGATAATTGCTACGCATAACTTCCATGAGTTAGTCAGTCAAAGAGGACATGGGATGTGCCAGTGAGATCTAAGCTTCAGCTACCTATATACAATCCTGTCAGGTACACACACCCAAGCATATACACACATGACACACTCACTCACTCTTTCTAAGTCCACTGAAATAGTACAGTAAAGTCATGGCTTGCTGCCTATACAGTATTCCCACAGACAGTGACGTGTTCCATTGTGTGTTTGAAGGACACCATCTTGCTCTTATGTAACAGTGGAACATTTCTGAATGTGTCATTGAGATGGACATTCAGAGTACGTTCCGAGTCACACAAGCTTGTCCTTTCGTGTGTGTGTGAGATGTTCGGAGCTGTGTCACGCAAGCCTCTCGGTGTTGTTTCCCAGGCAATGACAGCAGGGTCACTCCTGTCTGCAAACACATTGTCTGATGTCACGATCACCGGGGCGGATGGCCGCCCCTCAACCATGACAAATCTGTCAAGAAGTTATCAGGGACTAGGTTTTACCTGAGCAGCTCACCTGTCTCACAGGCTAGACAGGCTCTACAGGCCATGGACTATAGCACTCAGAGCCTTTCCACTGGAGGAAACAGAAATAGTCTCTGAGATGAGAATCAGTTGGGACTAGGTGGCCAGTTACTCAACAGACAGGTGCTGTGTATGTAGGCAAGGTGTTCACCTGCTGTACACTCTTACAAAATATAGTTATTTTTCTCCATAGGATAACCCTTATTGGTTCCAGGTAGAACCCCTTTTGGTTCCAGGTAGAACCCTTTTAGGTTCCATGTAGAACCCTCTGTGGAAAGGGTTCTACATTGAACCCAAAAGGGTTCTACCTGGAAACAAAAAGGGTTCTTCAAAGGGTTC
>CM042395.1:16868251-17198251 GCA_023634145.1 Thymallus thymallus | reverse complement strand
TCTCTCTCTCTCTCTCCCTCTTTCTCTCTATGGCTAATCAGCTATGATCACAGCTATGATGTCATTATGCCTGCCTCTCCTTGGATCTACTCTCATTAGCGCTATCTTTCCCTTCCTTCCTTCCTTCCTTCCTTCCTTCCTTCCTTCCTTCCTTCCTTCCTTCCTTCCTTCCTTCCTTCCTTCCTTCCTCCATCCCTCCCTTTCTTCCCAACCACCTCTCTTCCCTTTCCTTTAAATAATACTACATTTTCCTTTTTTTTTTTTTTACCCCACATCAAATTCAAACATACACATTCGAACAACAACTTACAGACGCTCACAAACAACGACTACATCTCCTCTGCCCAGACCCGCATGCTCACCCCCATCCCTAGTGATGCATTATTGTTTGCCACATGGCCTCTCCTCTTTCTCGTCTGTCTGTCATCCTTTTCCTGTCGCTCGTTTTTGCTCTCTCTATTTGTCCCCCCCCCCCCCCTCTCTCTCTCTAAATTCAATTTCAATTCAATTTCAATCTTTTCAATTTAAGGGGCTTTATTGGCATGGGAAACATACCATATGTTTACATTGCCAAAGCAAGTGAAATATATTATAAACAAAAGTTTATAGTCTCTCTCTCTATATCCTGCCACCTTTGCCTCCATCTCGCTCATTGTCTAGTGTTTAGCTGCTAATGCATTTGTTGGGACTTCAGAGCTGGCCACTATTAGTGATGCCCATGCCACAAGGTGTCTGGTCTCAGTGCCACAGGGAGTCTGGTCTCTCTGTCTCAGAGAGTGATGGCCATGCCACAGGGAGTCTGGTATCGTCTCAGTCTGTCTCTGTCTCAGTGCCCGGCTCTGTTTGTAAGTTTTAAACAAGAGCGGCTGAAGCTGTAATCCACCCAGCTGATTCCTTCTAATCAGGGTTGTACACAAAACCCTTTAAACCTCTAGTAAGCCCTCTCTCTCTCCCTCCCACTCTCACTCCCTCTCTCTCCATCCACTCTCACTCCCTATCTCTCTGGCGCTCTCTTTTTTCCACTCTGTCAATTTTCCCTCTACTCTCTCTCCCCCTCCCCCTCCCTCTCTCTCTCCCCCTCCCTCTCTCTCTCTCTCGCTCTCTCTCTCTCTCTCCCTCTCTTTCTCTCTCGCGCTCTCTCTCTCTCCATTCCTTCTCAGAGTGGTCCATGTGACCACTTGGCGTTGCTCTCCGGGTTAAGACTGATGTTAGCGTGAGAGAGGGAGGCCAGAAGGGCAACGAGTGATTAGGGTGGGGGGTGAGGGGGGTGAGGAGAATGTTGGAAGTGCCTGGAGAGGAGAGGAGGGGAGCATAAGAGGACAACTGAACTTGGTAGTTTCTAAACTGAATAAAATGTCAAAAGTAATCATTCAGACGACTGTCTGTTGTCATTGTGCCCACACAGCTTGACACAGTATTTTTCTCTGTGTGTCCATCTGTTTGTGCGTCCTCTGTTGTGTGTGTGTGTGAAACGATGCTTGGCATGAGCGTCCCTAACGCCAGCAGAGGTTATGACCTGGGCCCAGCGCCACGCAGTGTGGGTGTGCCTGAGTGCGTACTTGCGTGCGTGTGTGTATGTGCATCCTTGCAGGCATGCGTCTGTCCGTGCGTGTGTCTGTGTGTGTGAAGCAGCGCTTAGGGAGCAGAGCGGGTGAATAGCGTCCTGCTGGCTCTGGCTGGGCTAATTTGTTGAGCGATGTTTGCTTCCTGGTCACAACTAGCAGGGGGTGAGATCTCCCTTTATTAACCTAATGGCTGTGATGGCAGGCTGGAAAGGGGTAGGAGGGAGGAGGGGGGAGCAGAAGACGTTGGGGGAGGGGAGGGTGTCTTGAGCCCCCTTGGCGAAAGAGGGTGTGGTTGACTGGGTCCATCTACATCAAAAGGATTCATGGGTAAATCTGATAAAAGAAAAGTTTTTCCTGTTTGTTCCAACATATTTATTGATCAAATTGTGCTGGTCATAAAGTACAAGCATTATGATAATGTTGGATATGTTTTCCTGTTTTTATGTTAGCTGCATTATTTTAGGGCGGCAGGTAGCCTAGTGGTTAGAGCGTCGGACAAGTAACCGAAATTTTGCTGGTTCGGATACGGAGCCGACAAGGTGAAAAAACTGTCAATGTGTCCACTTAACCCTAATTTGCTCCAAGGGCTGACCCTGTAGGTAGGCTGTCATTGTAAATAATAATTTGTTCTTAACTGATTTGAATAAAGGTAAAAAAAAAAATGGTTAGAATGAGTGAAAGTTATGTATGTTATATTGTCTGATTGATATACCAGCCTCCTCCTATAGGGGATCACATTTATAGTCTGGTTTCATTGAGTGCTCTGCTCCTGTCCTGTGGATAATAAGGAAATCAGGATTGTGTGTGTGTGCGTGCATGTGCACTGTAGGATATTGGGTCTCTGGCTTGAATATCATACAAGGTCAACCACAGCTGAGATCAATAATTCATTGTTTTTTATCCTCCAACTATCATGTTTTTCAGGATTCTACCCCCTTCCCTCCTTCCCACACACATACACACACACACACACACACACACACACACACACACACAGACACACGTTTGTTTTACTATCCTTGTGGGGACCAAACAATTGATTCCCATTCAAAATCCTATTTTCCCTAACCCCTAAACCGAATACCTAACACTAATTCTAACCCTAACCCTAATTGTAACCATAACCCTAAAACTAACCCCTAAGCCAGTGTTTCCCAAACTCTGTCCTCTGGACCCAAGGGGCGCACGTTTTGGTTTTTGCCCTAATACTACACAGCTGATTCAAAGCTGGATGATTAGTTTATTTTTTTAATCAGCTGTGTAGTGCTAGTGGAAAAAACGAAATGTGCACCCCTTGGAGTCCCTGGGAAAATGTTTCAGAAACTCTGCCCTAAGCCTAAAATAGCCTTTTTCCTTGTGGGAACCGGCAAATTGTCCGAATGTTCCTTATTTTATTATCCTTACAAGGCCTTTGGTCTCCACAGGGATAGTAATACCACACACACCCCTCTCCACCCTCTCTGTCCACCTGTATGCCTCCACTGATGGGAGCGTGGAGCACCAGCTCAAATTTCAAACAGAACAACAATGATGAATGGTTTGATGAAGAATGCAAAAACCTAAGAAAGAAATTGAGAAACCTATCCAACCAAAAACATAGAGACGCAGAAAACCTGAGTCCATGCCTTCACTGTGGTGAATCACTAAAACAATACAGAAATACACTATGGAAAAAAAGGAACAGCACATCAGAAATTAGCTTAATGTAATTGAAGAATCCATAGACTCTTACCACTTCTGGGAAAATTGGAAAACACTAAACAAACAACAACACGAAGAGCTATCTATCCAAAACTTGTCAGGACTCTGGTTTGATCATCAGCCTTTCTGTTGTATTTGTCTTAATTGTCAGTTTCTCTCACTCTGCCATCACAGCTGCACCTCATTCTAATCAGTGCTCTGCTCTCCTTACACACCTGTCTCCCATTTTGCATTGATTTTCTCCACTACTTATGTTTCTCTCTTACTTTGCTTCTCTGTCAGTGTGTCTTGGTTACTGTCCGTTTCACTACTGTCCTAAACTAGTCTTGATCTAGTAGTGCCTAGCTTACATTCTGTCTGTTTATTTAATCTTGTTTTTTCCCTGTGATTTGCCCAGTCCCTGTACTCAATCCTGTTTCGGCTTGCTCACCCGGTTTTGATCTTCTGCTCTTGTTTTGGACTGTTGACTTGGCTCTACCCCTGGGGCTGTGGATCTGCCTCTGGTTTTGACCCCTGCCTGCCCTTGGATTTCGCCTCTGTCCTGCCCTTCGCTCGGTGGCTCGGCTGCAATTTATATTTGTGTTTTGTTTCTTTTCTTTGCTTTTTGGACAATTGAGTTATCTGCTCTTGGATCCCTTTTTATCCCAGCACCCGTAACAAAACTGAGATGTATGGGTAAACCACTTCTCCAATATGTTTGGCCCTATAAAAAAGAACAAAGAGGAAATAAATATATATGATCAAATGCAAATCCTAGAATCAACTATTAAAGACTACCAGAACCCACTGGATTCTCCAGATACATTGAATGAACTACAGGACAAAATAAAAACCCTCCAACCCAAAAAGGCCTGTGGTGTTGATGGTATCCTCAATGAAATTATAAAATATACAGACCACAAATTCCAATTGGCTATACTTAAACTATTTAACATCATCCTTAGCTCTGGCATCTTCCCCAATATTTGGAACCAAGGACTGATCACCCTAATCCACAAAAGTGGAGACAAATTTGACCCCAACAACTACTGTGGGATATGCGTCAACGGCAATCTTGGGAAAATCCTCTGCATTTTCATTAACAGCAGACTAGTTAATATCCTCAGTGAAAAGAATGTACTGAGCAAATGTCAAATTCGACTGACCACGTATTCACCCTGCACACCCTAAATGACAAACAAACAAACCAAAACAAAGGCAAAGTCTTCCTACGCTTTGTTGATTTCAAAAAAGCATTTGACATATTGATGGAAAGTGGTGTTGGGGGAAAAACATACAACATTATAAAATCCACATTTCTTTCCACAGGGCAGTGGGGTGAGACAGGGATGCAGTTAAAACCCCACCCTCTTCAACATATACAGGCGTGGTCAAAGGTTTTGAGAATGACACAAGTATTGGTCTCCACAAAGTTTGCTGCCTCAGTGTTGATGATGGCAATTTGCATATACTCCAGAATGTCATGAAGAGTGATCAGATGAATTGCAATTATTAATTAAGTCCCTCTTTGCCATGAAAATGAACTTAATCCCCAAAAAACATTTCCACTGCATTTCAGCCCTGCCACAAAAGGACCAGTTGCCATCATGTCAGTGATTGTCTCGTTAACACAGGTAAGAGTGTTGACGAGGCTGGAGATCACTCTGTCATGCTGATTGAGTCAGAATAACAGACTGGAAGCTTTAAAAGGAGGGTGGTGCTTGAAATCATTGTTCCTCCTCTGTCAACCATGGTTACCTGCAAGGAAATACGTGCCGTCATCATTGCTTTGCACAAAAGGCAAGGATATTGCTGCTAGTAAGATTGCACCTAAATCAACCATTTATCGGATCATCAAGAACTTCAAGGAGAGAGGTTCAATTGTTGTGAAGAAAGTCCAGCAAGCGCCAGGACCGTCTCCTAAAGTTGATTCAGCTGCGGGATCGGAGCACCACCAGTGCAGAGCTTGCTCAGGAATGGCAGCAGGCAGGTGTGAGTGCATCTGCATGCACAGTGAGGCGAAGACTTTTGGAGGATGGCCTGGTGTCAAGAAGGGCAGCAAAGAAGCCACTTCTCTCCAGGAAAAACATCAGGGACAGACTGATATTCTGCAAAAGGTACAGGGATTGGACTGCTGAGGACTGGGGTAGTCATTTTCTCTAATGAATCCCCTTTCCGATTGTTTGGGCCATCCGGAAAACACCTTGTCCGGAGAAGACAAGATGAGCGCTACCATCAGTCCTGTGTCATGCCAACAGTAAAGCATCCTCAGACCATTCATGTGTGGGGTTGCTTCTCAGCCAAGGGAGTGGGCTCACTCACCATTTTGCCTAAGAACTCAGCCATGAGTAAAGAATGGTACCAACACATCCTCCGAGAGCAACTTCTCCCAACCATCCAAGAACAGTTTGGTGACGATCAATGCCTTCAAAGGTGATAACTAAGTGGCTCGGGGAACAAAACATCAACTTTTTGGGTCCATGGCCAGGAAACTCCCCAGACCTTAATCCCATTGAGAACTTGTGGTCAATCCTCAAGAGGCGGGTGGACAAACAAAAACCCACAACTTCTGACAAACTCCAAGCATTGATTATGCAAGAATAGCCTGCCATCAGTCAGGATGTGGCCCAGAAGTTAATTGACAGCATGCCAGGGCGGATTGCAGGAGAAAAAGAAGGGTTAACACTGCAAATATTGACTCTTTGCATAAACTGAATGTCAATGTCAATGAAAGCCTTTGACACTTGGAATACTTGTAGTTATACTTCAGTGTACCATAGTAAATTCCATCTAGACAACGTTGCTCTAGAGCACACAAAAAGCTATACATACCTCAGCCTAAACATCAGCACCACAGGTAACTTCCACAAAGGTGTGAACGATCTAAGAGACAAGACAAGAAGGATGCCATCAAAAGGAACATAAAATTCGACATACCAATTAGGATCTGGCTAAAAATACTTGAATCAGTTATAGAACCCATTGCCCTTTATGGTTGTGAGGCCGCTCACGAAATTCACAAAATGGGACAAACACCAAATTGAAACTCTGCATGCAGAATTCTGCAAAAATATCCCCTGTGTACAATGAGAACACCAAATAATGCATGCAGAGCAGAATTAGGCTGATACCCGCTAATTATCAAAATCCAAAAAAGAGCCGTTCAATTCTACAACCACCTAAAAGGAAGCGATTCCCAGACCTTCCATAACAAAGCCATCACCTACAGAGAGATGAACCTGGAGAAGAGTCCCCTAAGCAAGCTGGTCCTGGAGCTTTGTTCACAAACAGACCCCACAGAGCCCCAGGGCAACAACACATTTAGACCCAACAAAATCATGAGGAAACAAAAAGATAATTACTTACCTGACCACTGTGACTGACCCAAACTTAAGGAAAGCTTTGACTATGTACAGACTCAGTGAGCATAGCCTTGCAATTGAGAAAGGCCGCCGTAGGCAGAACTAATAATAATAATAATAATATGTGATATTGATATAGTGCTTTTCTGAGACCCAAAGACGCTTTACAGAAAATAATTTATAACAAACAACTAGCATGAAGAACAATAGAAAAATAACAAAACAAAGACGGGGGGGGGGGGGGGGGTCAAACATAACACAGGACAGGTCAGGGGATAGGGGTAGGCCCTGTCTCCAAAGCTCCGTAGCTTGGACCGGGGGATGATGAGGTGGCCAGCATGAGGTGGATTTAACTGTCTGTTTTATGAGTTGTTCAAAGCTGAGGGAGGAGTCCAGTATGACACATAGGTTGCGTGCATGGGGGGAAGGAGAGACAACAGTGCCATCAATAGTGAGATTGAAGGTGCCAGCTTTGGCTAGCGTAGATTGTGAACCTAACAGCAATAGGTCAGTTTTGTCACTGTTAAACGTGAGGAAGTTCTGCTGCATCCAGGTTGTTATTGTTGCCAGGCAGGTTTCAATATGGGACAGAGGAGGGTTGGTGAGGGACTTGGTGCTAAGGTAGATCTGAGTATCATCAGCATAGCAGTGGAAGTCCAGTTGAAGGTGACGGAGGATCTGACCAAGGGGGAGGATGTAGATGATAAAGAGCAGGGGACCGAGAACAGAACCCTGGGGGACACCCTGTGTATCTACAGCTGAAGCAGAATTATGACCATTTAGGGAAATGTGGTGAGTACGATTTGTGAGGTATGAGTGTAGCCAAGAGAGTGCGGTTCCCTCAACACCCAGTCCTTTGAGCCTGGTGAGGAGGATCTGATGACTAACTGTGTCAAAGGCAGCACAGAGGCAGAGACGAGGAGGTCATTGACGACTCTAAGGAGATTAGTTTCAGTACTGTGAAGTGGTCAGAAGCCAGATTGGAAAGGCTCAAATAGGCAGTTATTGAGGAGGTGACATTGAAGTTGGGTGGCAACAGTCCTTTCGAGGGTTTTTGCAAGGAACAGGGGGTTAGAGATGGGGCGGAAGTTACTGAAGTTGGTAGAGTCCAGGCCAGGTTTCTTTAAGATGGGTATGACAACAGCATGTTTATAGTTGGAAGGGACGATGCTGTGGGAGAGAGAAAGATTTACTATTTGAGTGATGTATGGACAGAGTGCAGGAAGACAGGCCTTGATGAGAGTGGCAGGGAGGGGATCCAGGGAGCAGGTAGTTGTTTTTGATGATGCAATATGTTTTGTGATATATGCTGAGTCAACTGGAGTGAACATACTCAGTAGGGTTTGTATAACAGGAGAGGGTAGGTAATTAAAAGTGGAAGAAGGAACTGGGGGAGATGGGTTAGCCAAGGATGCATTAATGTGTGTAATCTTGTCCTTAAAAAACTGAAGAAAAGAGTTTGCAAGCACAGTGGAGGATGTGGAGGGCTCACTGTGATGTTGAAGTAGTTTATTGACAGTGGAAAACAGAGTCTGGGAGTTTGTGGTGGAGGTTTTGATGGTGTCGGAGATGAAAGAGGTTCTGGCAGCATGGAGAACATCTCTGTACATGGAGAGGTGAAGCTTATAGGCTTCAGCATGAACAGTTAGGCCAGCTCTAGTCCTACGTTCTAGGCGGCGACCTTCTTGCTTCTGGCAAGTGTCTTCACTGACATTTTCAACAAGTCCCTGATTGAGTCTATAATACCAACATGTCTCAAGCAGACCACCATAGTCCCTGTGCCCAAGAACACTAAGGTAACCTGCCTAAATGACTACAGACCCGTAGCACTCACGTCTGTAGCCATGAAGTGCTTTGAAAGGATGGTCATGGCTCACATTAACACCATTATCCCAGAAACCATATGCCCACTCCAATTTGCATACCGCTCTAACAGATCCACAGATGATGCAATCTCTATTGCACTCCACACTGCCCTTTCCGACCTGGACAAAAGGAACACCTATGTGAGAATGCTATTCATTGACTACAGCTCAGCATTCAACACCATAGTGCCCTCAAAGCTCATCACCAAGCTAAGGATCCTAGGACTGAACACCTCCCTCTGCAACTGGATCCCGGACTTCCTGACGGGCCACCCCCAGGTGGTAAGGGTAGGTCACAACACATCTGCCACGCTGATCCCCAACACTGGGGCCCCTCAGGGTTGCGTACTCAGTCCCCTCCTGTACTCCCTGTTCACCCACGACTGCATGGCCAGGCACGACTCCAACACAATCATTAAGTTTGCAGATGACACAACAGTGGTAAGCCTGATCACCGACAATGACAAGACAGCCTATAGGGAGGAGATCAGAGACCTGGCCGTGTGGTGCCAGGATATCATCCTCTCCCTCAACGTAATCAAGACAAAGGAGATGATTGTGGACTACAGGAAAAGGAGGAGGACCGAGCACGCCCCCATTCTCATCGACGGGGCTGCAGTGGAGCAAGTTGAGATCTTCAAGTTCCTTGGTGTCCACATCACCAACAAACTAGAATGGTCCAAACACACCAAGACAGTTGTGAAGAGGGCATGACAAAGCCTATACTCCCTCAGGAGACTGAAAAGATTTGGCATGGGTCCTCAGATCCTCAAAAGGTTCTACAGCTGCACCATCGAGAGCATCCTGACTGGCAGCTTTGACCCCCAAAGCCATAAGACTCCTGAACAGCTAATGAAATGGCTACCTGGACTATTTGCACCCCCCCCCCCCACCCCCAACATAAACTTTTATTTTATTTATATTTATTTATTTTCCCATTTGTTTTAACTATTTGTTTTAACTATTTGCACATTGTTACAACACGGTATATATACATAATATGACATTTGAAATGTCTTTATTCTTTAGGAACTTCTGAGTAATGTTAACTGTACATTTTTATTGTTTACTATCTAATTCACTTGCTTTGGCAATGTTAACATATGTTTCCCATGCCAATAAAGCCCTTAAATTGAATTGAATTTAATTGAGGAGGGAGGGAGGGAGGGAGAGAGGGCAAGTGTGAGAGAGTATGATCAAGACCAAGAGAGGAAGGGAGAGAGCGAGAGTGCCACAGAGCGAGATTGAGCGAGCGATTAGAGAGCGATAGAGCGCGCGAGAGAGAGAGAGAGAGAGAAAGAGAGGGAGGTGATGCATCAGCCCGGCACACGCAGGACGCAGCAACACCAGCAGCCTCAGCTTAGAGGTCTATTGTTCCCAGTTTTTTTTAGGGACAGACCTCGTTCTCCCTCGCTGACCATATAGAGGGAGAGAGAGAAAGAGGGGAGGAGAGGATAACTATTCATTCACCTAGGATTACTTCTTCTTAGAGGAGGGACGGAGCAACCCTCGTGTGAGAGTGGGACAAAAGCAAAGGGAGCAGAGTACACTTGTCCTCCGCTGCGCCTGACCGCTTCCTCAGGCTGTGTTTCTGTCTCCGTGTGTGTTGCCTTCTCCACTCTTTTTCTATTTGGTTTTATTCTGTTGTGTGGATACTATCACCGCGGTCCCCCTGCAAAGGCCATGGGGTTGCCCGGCGGAGTGAAGGGGACACTGGGTGTGTGGAGGGGGTTACTCCCTTCTCTCTGGAGGCTTGCGCTGGTCCTCTTCTGCATCTCTGGAGCCACGGAGGCACAAACTGCAGCCGACACCAAACCCACTGTCTACGTCTGGCAAACAGGTACGGTTGCTACTACTGCTGGGCTAGTCATTCATTCAGTCACCACGCTGAAAATAGAGGGAGTGCCAAGAAAGATA
This sequence comes from Thymallus thymallus, assembly GCA_023634145.1. Lineage (NCBI taxonomy): Eukaryota > Metazoa > Chordata > Actinopteri > Salmoniformes > Salmonidae > Thymallus > Thymallus thymallus. Next base: position 17,187,862 of record CM042395.1, on the reverse strand, counting down.
TCATCTTCTGTTACTAGATGTACAGTGCAGCAGACTGGTCAAAAGTAGTGCACAAACATTTGTATTATTGTTGCTTTCGCTTACTGCTTTGGGGGATACAGTTTCGACACTGACCATGGAATCAATACATTTTTAGAAGAATTAAGCATGGTTTTAGAATGAAAAGAAACACAAGTTCTCCCTTGAGCTGGATTTCTCCCTTGAGCTGGATTTCAGAGTAAGGAACTAGAAAAGGCAGCATATGTCAGAGGCTTAATGTATTTTGCCACATCGTAGTGTGTGAACATATTTACTGCAGTCCCTGAGGTGAATCCCTAGCCTGCTCTGGCTGTTGCTGAGGGGAGGAGGAGGAGAGGACTAGAGGTTGTGGGGCAGTGCCCTGTGCTTTCTCCCATTCACTAGGCTCACAGTGGCAGCTGGTACTGCTCCAACCGCTACGAACCGCTATTGGACACATTTATTACATTCTGACATGTGCAGTTGACGAGATGCAGTACCAGTGTGGTGGTGAACGCTGACGCTGTGTGTGAACTGTGAACCTGCATGTTGCAAACGAATGAGCTGCACGTTAGAATGATGTTGATGACCATTATTTTTATTTCATTTATTTATGTATTCATTTAACCTTTATTTAACTAGGCAAGTCAGTTAAGAAAACATTCTTATTTACAATTACGGCCTACACCGGCCAAACTCGGATGACGCTAGGCCAATTGTGCACCGCTCTTAGGGACTCCCATCTTCATACATTTTTATTAGGCTGCATATGATTATGAGTAGTTGCAGTTGCATCATTTACTGGCTCTGTGTTATAAGGTATAAGGTATATCTAATGTTACAGTATACAGTGCAGAGGGGTTTCCCATGTTGTTTTGTGTGGTGCTACTCTCTCACCATGTAGTTGAAAACACACGACATTAGATGTCAGCACATGGTCAGAGAGGGGTGCATTACTCGTGTATGGGCCTATGATTGGGGGGGAGAGGAGGGAGAGAAAAGGGAGAAATGGGTAAAGGGGGAGTGAGGGGTTGGTTAAGGGGGAGAGTATGGGGAGGGGATGGATGGTGGTTTGGAAGAGAAGGGCAGAGAAGGGGGAAGGGGGATACGTTTGTGATTGGGGAAGGGGATGGATGGATGGATGCTGACCCTGTGGAACAGGATGGGTCCCTGGGATACGCTAGGGAAGATCAATGCCCTATTACACTGCTGTCTCACCAGGAGATGCCTCTCTCTCTCTCTCTCTCTCTCTCTCTCTCTCTCTCTCTCTCTCTCTCTCTCTCTCTCTCTCTCTCTATCTCCATCCCTCTCCCCCACATCTCTCTCTTTCTCTCTCTCTCTCTCTTTAATGCCCCACATCCTTCCACTCCACCCTCCACCCCCCACACTCTCTCTCTCTCTCTCTCTCTCTCTCTCATTGCTGTATAGTGAGACTCCACATGGGATGTGATCATGATTGAGAATAATCTATTGATGAATGCAGACTTTAAAACATTGCTTTCTCTTAATCATGCCACTGGTTGGTATAACCAGAGTGTTATAAAGTGTAGTATCTAAGCCCTCAATGCCACATGTTTATTTTTGATTCATGGCCGTATTGTTTGCTGTTCCCCACTGAACAAGCCTGGCCTGAGGAAATCCCATGCCATTGTCCCCATCTCACATTCTTTTCCGTCCATTCTCTCTTTTCTCTCTCTCTCCCTCCCTCTTTTCTTTTCTCTCTACCTTTTGCCTCTCTCCTTCACCCTCTCCACCATGCTTGTTAAAGGCATATAGGACAGAGTAGGAGATTAAGGATAGCAAAAGGAATTGAGGGAGTGAGGGAACAGCTTGGTGGTTAACCTAGCTCGATACCAACCATGTTTATTAAAAAACTAGCACTTTACAACGGCAGGCTAGTTTAGACTGCTTATCTGGATGGATGTGGCAAAATACAAAAATGCACTGTATTTCTCGGTAGGAGATATTTCATGCTGGCCTTCGCTACGTTTTTAATTAATTGTGTCACAATGCTGAAATGCACTGCATTTTTTTCATATTGGCCTGTATTATATCAGTGTACAGTGAGCTATTGTTTGGAGAGTTCTGCCCCTCCACAGTATGTTAACATTCTGTAATATGATGCTAGTTTGGCTTGCTTGTGTGGATGAATGTGGCAGCATTCAGAAATGCGATCGATTTCCATGGGGGAGGTTTTTATATTGTCCGTCTGCTGTATTGAGTGTGTTATTGTTTTGGAGATTGTTGAGAGATCTGCGTTAATGTGGCATGTTGATGAGGTCTCGGGGGTCTGCATGGTGGCCTGTTCTGCCTCTCACGTACAACACAATAACACTGTTTTCTCCAACCTCAGCACATCTGTCTGGCGGTGTGTGTGTGGGTGTGTTTGTGTGTGTGTCCTTATCTAGCTAGCAGTTTGTGGAGCTAGCTAGGAACAGAGGTTAGATTGTGACTTTAGTCTATGAAGGCTTATCTGGACCAAACCTGATTTGTAAAGAAAGGGACTGGGTTGGGAGCAATCTCATATTCCTCAGGAATTCTTCTCTCAGTGACAAGATATAGATGGACAGTATCTCTGTGCTGCAGAGCTACGGCTATACTGTCATTAGGAGAGACGTGTTGGGAGAGGAGAGATGAGGAGAGAATTCCCATATTTCCCAGAGGAGAAAGATATTCATGTGGATGATATGCTAAAGGAAAGGATGCAGGGAGGGGGGGGGTTCTCCTGAGTGCAGTATTCCTGGCGTTCCCGGCATCGTGTGGAGAGAGGAGACATCAAAGGAGAAGGAAAAATATCAATGAGTTTGTGAATTTGCTGAGAGATGTTGAGAATTTATTCCACCTAATTAGTGAATCCAAGCTGCAAAGGCAGACAATTTGACAGCAAAATGACACAACCACTCTCTCTGCAAGTGCTTAGCATCTGTTATATTAGTTTCTTTCCTTGTGTTTCCATGTTTGTCTTAGCCATGCCTTTAGGGTCTATCCCTCCATTGTTATGACCTACGATGCACCTACCTTTAAGACATTACTTCCTGTTTCGCACATGCCTGGGGTGGGTCCCAATAATCTCTCCTTCGTCCTGAATTGTGCACTTGTTCACTACTCATTGGATTGATGTTTGCATGGGCTAGAGGGAGTTTCCATACCAGTAATTTCCTTTCAAATCCATGAAGGGAAATGTAAAGGTGCACATTTTAAGGAGAAAGGAGAGATAATTGGGATGCACACCATGTATTAATTGACAGGGTAGTTCCCTACCTGTCTGCTTCTCTTTGGGGCTTTAGAAAGGACTTAGTAAATGGAGGCTATTCTATTGAATCCTACAAAGCTTCTGCCTACAACCACACCCACAGGCCATCACCACTTCATCCTCAGAGATGGACACTTGGTCGTTCTATTGTCCCCAGTGTGGCAGGGCTAAGGCTTCTGTGACATGCTGTACTTCTTTCCACAGAGAAACATAATGGAAGTCCCTTTACCTCTGTCCTTTGTTCCTCCACCTTCGCCTCCCCCCCCCCCCCCTCCTCCTCCTCCTCCTCCTTCTCCACCCCCAATGGAACAACTGCCTAGTGCCTACCCCCACCCCCTGACACACATACACAGATGCACAAACGCATGTGCACGCACACCCACACCCACGCACACACACACACACACACACACATACACACAGTCCTCTCTCTGAGGCCTGACCCCTGAGCTAGGAGGGGTCTTGTGAGGGCATCACTAAGAAAGGGGGGCCGGGATGCTGCGGCCTCTACAGGCCAAGTGTCAAGTACTTAATTTAAGCTATTCCACTTGGTTAGTAGCCTGGTCATGCACTGTGTGTGTGTGTGTGTGTGTGTGTGATTGTGTATGCTTGCATGCGTGCGTGTATGTTTACAGGTATACAGAAAGCCTACTGGAGAGCTACGCTTAGCTCTCGACCCGTCCTTGTGTACCATTGTCTACCAAGCAGCCTACCATTAACGGGAAGCATGCAGCTCTCAAAAGAAAACAAATGGACGTTCACAAATGATTAAAAGCCGTTTATTCTTCACAATTACACTCAAACATCAGATTGTATTGTGCAGAAGAGCTGGAGGAGCGTTATGCTATCAGGGCGTAGATGGAGGGGGATGAAGTGGGTTGTTCCCTATGTAGTTCACTACCTTTAGTGAAATATATAGGGAATATGGTATCATTTAGGACACAGCCCCTCACTAGTGTTCTCCCTAGGATTCATCAAGTGCCAAATTGCTGCTAGTCTCTGGGCGGGTTTAGCAGAAGAGAGTCCAGCTGTTCAGTTCCAGCATGGCTGCTCGCCCCAGGTGGAGGAGGGACTTGGACACACGCACATGCACGCACGCACGCAGGCACGCACGCACGCACGCACGCACGCACGCACACACACACACACACACACATTCACACACATTCACAGACAATTAGGCATGCAGAACCTCCTCTAAACTCAACAGCTTTTGTCTTCCCTTTCCTCTGTCTCAGTTTCTTTCTGTCTCTGTCAATCGTTCTCTCTCTCTTTCAAAGCTGAGCGTCCTTCTGCTTTCTAAGAGTAGCCATCTGTTCCTCTGGCGTTACGGTTAGCATGCTTAAATTTGTCTTTCTCTCCTGACAACCGAGAAAGAATTCCTAATCAGTAGCTTTGAATATTCACACCGGTAGACAGAAGGAAGAAGACAGTGTGACAGTGAGATTCGACTCCCACCAATCTACCTATTCATTTAATTCATTCTGTCTGTGTGTGTGTGTGTGTGTGTGTGTTTGTGTGTTTGTGTGCGTGCTAGTAGTAGGGGGTTGTTGTGTGTGTGGAGCTGTCACCAGTCCACCTACAGACTCAGGGAGGCTGAGTAATAACATGGAGTAGAGTTGGTTTGATCCCGCTGTTACTGCTGGCTGTGGCCGCTGTGTGTGTGTGTGACAGGGGGCCGGGCCAGGGCTAGTTTAACCCAACAAGCACATCAGTCGCCAATAGCACAGTACCTGCGAGCCTGCAATGGAAGCTGGGTAATTACAAGCTGTAGCAATTATATCGGTGGGGTCACAGGGATGAAGACGTGCAAAATAACAGGTTGAAGGGAAAGACAAATACCTGCACACTGTTGTATGCCCTGTAATAACGTATAGCAATAAACAACATGAGCATATGTCACAGTTTATTTATTTTCCTTGTGACATATTTAGTATCCTACACCGTGTGCACGCTACTTCTGAAAAAGCTAACAAGCGCACAAACTGTAAAACAGCCAATATGCTGACTACTAATGGACTCCTTCCAGATAGGCCTGTGTCTGTGTGTTGGACAGGACAGCCGTTGTCCTACTGTACATCTGTGGTCCACTGTGACGCCGCTAACCAGCTTACCATGCTTAGTACCGTAGGAACCATCCCTCTTCCTTTCTAATGGTCCCTGGGACAAATCGGTTCCGTCCTGACCACTCACGTTCCCTCCAGGGGCTGATAAGCCAAGCTGAAACGTGCTGCGGGATTCCACTAATCACTAAGCTTAGCTAGGGAAACCGCTTTAAACCAACACCTGAGCAAACTGCCACCGCTCACTCTGTTCACCTCTCAGAGGCTAGCTAGCTAGTTAGCGCTCCTCTCTCTGTTCTCTAAAGGCTAGCTATAGGTAGCTAGCTAGCACTCCTCTCTCTGTGTTCTAATCTCACAGGCTTCTGCCTGTTCTCCTTAGAGGCTAGGTAGCTAGCTAGCACTCCTCTCTTTGTACTGTACTCTCAGAGGCTAGCTAGCTGATAAGTGCTCACCTTTGGGTGAACCCTGCTTTAACGTATGATCATAGAGCTGAGCCCTGTAGTTATGTACACAAACCCACTGCTCTCTAATGCATTGTATCTCTTCCCTGCGCTACATACACACATAGCGCACACACTAAGCTTAGAGGAAATGAAATTATGTCTCAAATGAATGAGTAATCTTAAGAGGGTGTAGATGGGGGGCAAGAAGAGTCTGCTACAGTAGGTGGAGAGGAGACTGTGGTACCAGCGTTAGCACACACACACACACAACACACACACACACACACACACACACACACACACACACACACACACACACACACACACACACACACACACACACACACACACACACACACACACACACACACACACACACACTGTAGAGGAGTGTGTGTTATGTGATATAAATAGCAGAGAAGCTGACACAGGCAATAGGCTCACCTCTGGCAGTCAGGGCTATGCAGCAGGATGACAGAGAGGGAGAAAGAGAGAGAGCAACTGGCAGAGGAAGAGGAAGACAGAGAGTGAGAGGGATAGATTGAGAGAGGGATATAGATATATATTTTGATTGATTGAGAAACAGAGAGAGGGATAGTTAGATAAGTAGATGGGTTGAAGCCAGGGAAAATAGGCCATGTTTACATAAGGCATAAGGCGCTGGGAGGAGGTAAACACTCTGTCCTGTGTTTATATCCTCATCCACACTGGTCTCCACTGTGTCAGCTAACATTCTACAAACCCCTTTAAATGCCCCTTAACAGCCACATAGTACTACATTATTCATGAAAGGGAAACATATGGAGCTCGTTCTTCTCTGGAAATACAGCCCAGTTGCCAGTAGCAAGACACCCCCAGCTTTACAAAGCCCTAAGGAAGTCCTCCAAGTCACAACATGGCTGGTAGTGGAAGCGGTGGGGAATTTGGATCATGGTCAAAGAGACACATTTTCCCTTTAATAAATTATGCACCCAATGCCTCAGAGGTCTGAGAGGAAGGACGAGGAATGTTTTTTATACGTTACCTGTTTTATGAATGAGAGGTTAAACCAAGGTCCTCAGTGCATTGGTAAAATATGAGACGCACACGCACACGCACACGCACACGCACACACACTTCCTATCTGTCTCTGTAAATCTCCCCATCCAATCAAGTTCGATGACATTAGCTAATTGAGATCTTGATCCCGTCTCTGGTTAGATGTATTTCATCCTGTCTGCTGAAACAGTAGATGGTTCTATTGACTGTACGTGGACTATAAGATGAATGGCTTTTTGTACAGTCAAATAAATTGTCTACCCTTTAACCCTAAAACTAACTTAGCAATAAAAGAACAAAGAACATGTCAAAGCCAATCACTGATGACTAAATGTTGTCTATCCCTTTACAAGCTTTCTGTTGACTATCCCATCCGTTTACTTTTCAGCAGCAGGCGTCGATGGGGTCAGCAGGGTAGTTAGTAGAGCTTACTTAAGCGTTGATAACTGGAGACTAGCAGGCCCATCCAGATCACTGTCAAGAGCTCCCAGGGATTGTGTGTGTGACCTTGATTCTGTACGTTTGGTAGTATGACAAAGACATTTCCCCCTCGGGGATAAATAAAGTATCTATCTATCTATCTATCTATCTATCTATCTATCTATCTATCTATCTATCTATCTATCTATCTATCTATCTATCTATCTATCTATCTATCTATCTATCTATCTATCTATCTATCTATCTATCTATCTATCTATCTATCTATCTATCTATCTATCTATCTATCTATCTATCTATCTATCTATCTATCTATCTATCTATCTATGATTGGCGGCGTCTATTCTCTTCCACCAATTGATTTCCTTATAAGGAGATCATTTGACCTATTTTGTTCTCAAAGTGTGTTCCAGATTACAGCTGTCATACTTCCTACTTTACACCATTGACACAGGAGTGTGTTCAGTTCAGTGTAACATACCGAATGTCACAGATAGCAATATACTGTATAGAGCTAACACGATTAACTATGCACATTCACAGTCTGTTCAGTCTAGCTTTCCCCAGCACACACATGTCCTAGAGCCAAAGTACAAGTGCACCAGTCATATCTTTTTCTTCCACATAATATCCAGGCTTATTGATTTTCAGACAAATGTTCTTGGAATAGTGTTCTTATTGTGTATCTCATCTCATTGAGCCATGGCTTAGACATGGCTCAATTCTCCAATGTTACACTGCTACAAAGTATTTCCTCAATAGAAGAACATGTACACATTCACTTCCTACCATTATCTATAATGAAAGTTCTCTCTCCACCCTCTTCTTCCTTGTCATCCAGCCCCCCTACAGGTGTTTCCATTAGCCAGACATATATGAAAAATATCCTTCACACCGGATGAAGGGAGATTTAAACCAAAAGACAAACTTTGTTTTCATGAGTTACAGGAGCAGGTCAATTTATCGTAGCTATGGCAGCCACTGAACCGTGGTCCCCGAAGGAACACTCCCCAAATCATCCTCCTCTACCCACGATGCACCATTACCCACAAGTCACCACATACCAGTTCCTGGCTCATCAGCTCCAGACTGTAGGGAACACTGGTTGAGCTCTGTGTCTGATGGTCTCATATCTGAGGATGGTAGAGAGAAAGTGACAGACAGAGGAGGGAGATAGAGAGAGAGAGAGAGAGAGAGAGAGAGAGGGAGGAAGGAAGGAAGGAAGGAAGGAAGGAAGGAAGGAAGGAAGGAAGGAAGGAAGGAAGGAAGGAAGGAAGGAGGGAGGGAGGGAGGGAGGGAGGGAGGGATCGAGAGAGGAAAGGACAGTCATTTATCACCTACAGTCAATATAATAATTTCTTCCACGTCTTGTGACTCCTTTAGTGTAGATATCATGTAGAGAACCTATAACCATACCGCATGGTATCCAGGTTACTGTATTATACACTCTGAATGCTGATTGTCTGAAAGCAGTGGTATATCAGACCGTCTTTACTGCTCTAATTACGTTGGTAACCTGTTTATAATAGCAATAAGGCAATATCCAGGCACTCTGTGTTGCATCGTGCATTAGCCCTTAGCCGTGGTATATTGGCCATATACCACACCCCCTCGGGCCTTATTACTTAATTGCTTGTTTAGTACCGCAGAGCTGGCTTCTTGCAAAGTAGGAGAAGCTAGATAAGTGAACACTATGTACAGTGCCTTCGGAAAGTATTCAGACCCCTTGACTTTTTCCACATTTTGCTACGTTACAGCCTTATTCTAAAATGTATTAAATCATTTTTTCCCCTCATCAATACTCCCTAATGACAAAGCATCTCACATTTACGTAAGTATTCAGCACCTTTGGCAGCGATTACAGCATTGAGTCTTCTTGGGTATGAAGCTAAAAGCTTGGCACACCTGTATTTGGGGTGTTTCTCCCATTCTTCTCTGCAGATCCTCTCAAGCTCTGTCAGGTTGGATGGGGAGCATTGCTGCACAGCTATTTTCAGGTCTCTCCAGAGATGTTTGATCGGGTTCAAGTCCGGGCTCTGGCTAAGACAGGGTCATGATCTAGGGATGGTGCAGCGGACTGGATGGATTATAGATTACAGTTGATTCCCAAATTTCATATTTAAAAATATCATAAGAGGATTAGTTTTATAATTAATGCCCCTTATTTAATACATATAGCATTCCACTAATAAATGTTTTTTGTTGTTGTGTATTTAGATATACAGCTTTGATGATATGGCTAGTATTCAAATGGATCTTCTTTCAAAGATTACTATTGATAGAAATAAAACCATCATACATATATTAATTGAAAAATACAACTTTAAAGTGATCGAGGGGGCAGTGCACTTCAGTTGAACCTATTCTCTTCCCAAAAATGTTTCAGGTTTTTTGTGTTCTATACTTTTTTTTTTTTATCCTAGCCTGATTCTTTTTTGAGTCCAAAATAGGCCTCCATTATCTCCTTGTCTTGTCTGTTTTCTCCTGAAGCCTTGGTTGGATCAGTCCAGAATAGCAGTTGAAGGCCAGTGGACGCCCTGGTTCCAACAATGTCACAGTAATTATGAGTTGAGTCAGTGAACACTGCCTCTCCTTCTTCCCCCTCCCCTCTCCCCTCTGTTCCCCAGTTATTCTAATAGCAGCGCCCAGAATTAGAGGGTGACCTTATCTAACATGGCATCCTATCATTAGCTAACATGCCATCAGTATCACCAACACCATTACTCTATTCACTCTCATCATCACCTTCTTCTTCCATTGGAGTGTGTCCTGTCTGGAGCATACCTTGCAGACGGTCCTGAGTGACTGTGATCTGCACCAGGGACCAGGGTAATAAAAGTGGCTCCGTGACTGTCACACACAGGGGGGTCACCGGAGCAAAACACAGCACCGCGGCAAACGCGGTCCTGCTCTACTATGGGATACTGATTCAGTCTTGCTGTAGGTCCGTTGTAGGACCGACAGCAAGATGCCTGTGTTTTGCCTGTGTGTGTTTGTGAATCAGTATTTTCCCACTAGCCAGTCCATAGTGCCGGTGTGTTAAATTAAATGTCACCAGGTCGGAAGTACTCTTGCTCTCCAATAGTTGTAATTTGTGTTGTCAATTGAAGGGGCTGATGGTGAAAAAACATGCCAGTTGGAATTGGTGACTGTTAGTCTGTCTCTCTGTGTGATCATGTAGGCATCTAACCAAAGTTCTTATTGTGTTGCTATGAGATGCTATTGCTCTTTTATACAGTACTTATTACTAGGCTTGAAAGTCAATTATCTGAAAAGATCAAAGATCTGTTTTGTGCAATGGACATTTGTAAGTACTGGCTATCTTATTTTCAATATTATTCAGATTTAAATTTTTGTAATAATATTTTTTGTTGAAAGACCTTTGCTCAACAAGATTATTGTTAAAACATGTGGGTCTTGTCCAGACTGTTGTTTCCTCATTGTAGATGTTAGTGTCTACCTGCCAGTCCCAATTCATCCATAACCTCTCCAAGCACACACAGACTTTCATACCCAGACAAGCAACTCAGCTGGGCAACACAATGCAGATCACAGCCTCTCTCTTTCTCTCTCACTCACTCACTCACTCACTCACTCACTCACTCACTCACTCACTCACTCACTCACTCACTCACTCACTCACTCACTCACTCACTCACTCACTCACTCACTCACTCACTCACTCACTCACTCACTCACTCACTCACTCACTCACTCACTCACTCACTCACTCACTCACTCACTCACTCTCACTGTCCTCCTATCTCTATCTTTCACTCTCTCCCCACATCTCTTGCTCCATCCTCAAGACCACAGTCTCTTCATAACAATAAAGGAGTGAGTGCAGGGTGTTACTTGTCTGCCTTAGCTGTTACTCATACAATAAACCCCTCTGCGCTTCCTGACAGTATCCATGGCAACGGGTGATGACTGTATTATATTATAAAGCCATGCCTCTGATCTTCTTCCAAACTAGCCGATGGTGGTGGGACACATCATATCCTGCTAGTTTTTCTGAAATGCTAAGGGATCAACCATCGTATGGTGGGATTGGGACACCATGTGTTTGCAGGCGTGGCTTTGTGCCGAAACAGCAGCTGTAGCCAATGCAGTGTATTTTAGGTTCCCTATAGGTTCCTTTATATATGGACACACATACACACCTGCTGACTGGTTGCAGAGTAGTGGAGGTAGGGCAGTTACAGGAAGAACAGGGACAGGTGGAACAAACAGACGGGAGGAGTGATACATGATGAGTACTGTCTGTCTGACTGTCTGTCTGTCTGATCTCCTAACATTTGATGACAGCTGTCAATGGAAAGCGCTTTACCTCCTTCCTGTTCTCTCCTCACTATTTTGGGTGTGTGGGTGTTTGTATGTGGGTGTATAGGGACATAGAATTAGGAATAGGATCACTATGTACAGTGCATTTGGATAAGTATTCAGACCGTTACAGCATTATTCTAAAATGTATTACGAATAAAAAACTGAAATATACATTTACATAAGTATTCAGACCCTTTACTCAGTACTTTGTTGAAGCACCTTGGGCAGCGATTACAGACTCAAATCTTCTTGGGTATGGCGTTACAAGCTTGGCACCTGTATTTGGGGAGTTTCTCCGATTCTTCTCTGCAGATCCTCTCAAGCTCTGTCAGGTTGGATGGGGAGCGTCGCTGCACAGCTATTTTCAGGTCTCTCCAGAGATGTTAGATCGGGTTCAAGTCTGGGCTCTGGCTGGGCCACTCAAGGATATTCAGAGACTTGTCCTGAAGCCACTCCTGCGTTGTCTTGGCTGTGTGCTTAGGGTCGTTGTCCTGTTGGAAGGTTAACCTTCGCCCCAGTCTGAGGTCCTGAGTGTTCTGGAGCAGGTTTTCATCAAGGATCTCTCTGTACTTTGCTTTGTTCATCTTTCCCTCCATCCTGACTAATCTACCAGTCCCTGCTGCTGAAAAACATCCCCACAACATGATGCTGCCACCACCATGCTTCACCATAGGGATGGTGCCAGGTTTCCTCCAGACGTGACACTTGGCATTCAGGCCAAAGAGTTCAATCTTGGTTTCATCAGACCAGAGGTCTGGTCTGAGAGACCTTTAGGTGCCTTTTGGCAAACTCCAAGTGGGCTGTCGTGCCTTTTACTGAGGAATGGCTTACGACTGGCCACTCTACCATAAAGGCCTGATTCGTAGAGTGGTACAGAGATGGTTGTCCTTCTGGAAGGTTTTCCCATCTCCACAGAGGAAATGTTTTGGTACCCTTCCCCAGATCTGTGCTTCGCACAATCCTGTCTCGGAGCTCTACGGATGGCTTGTTTTTTTGCTCTGACATGCACTGTCAACTGTGGGACCTTATGTAGACAGTTGTATGCCTTTCCAAATCATATCCAATCAATTGAATTTACCACAGGTGGACTCCAATCAAGTTGTAGAAACATCTCAAGGATGATCAGTGGAAACGGGATGCACCTGAGCTCAATTTCGAGTCTCGTAGCAAAGGGTCCAAATACTTATGTAAATAAGGTATTACTGTTTTTTATTTTTAATATCTTATCAAAAAATTCAAAAAACTGTTTTTGCTTTGTCATTATGGGGTATTGTGTGTAGATTGATGAAGAACAATATAATTTAATCCATTTTAGAATAAGGCTGTAAGGTAACAACATTTGGAAAAAGTACTTTCCGAATGCGCTGTATAGTGACATATAATGATGATCAAAATGTTTGTTGTTGATCATTGAACTCAATTTGGCAATTTAGTTTCCGCTTCACACCCACGTTCAGTCGGTAAGCTTCTGTATGAGCTGAGATCTCTTTCTCAATCTCTTTCTCTTTCTTTCTCTCTCTCTCTACCTCTCCCTCTTTCAATTCAATTCAAGGGGCTTTATTGACATGGGAAACATATGTTAACATTGCCATAGCAAGTGATGTAGATAATAAACAAAAGTATTTGATCTACTTATGTACAGTTGAAGTCTGAAGTTTACATACACTTAGGTTGAAATCATTAAAACTCATTTTTCAACCACTTCACAGATTTCATGTTAACAAACTATGGTTTTGGCAAGTCGGTTAGGACATCTACTTTGTGCATGACACAAGTAATTCTTCCAACAATTGTTTACAGACAGATTATTTCACTTATAATTCACTATATCACAATTCCAGTGGGTCAGAAGTTTACGTACACTAAGTTGACTGTGCCATTAAACAGCTTCCAAAATTCCAGAAAATGATGTCATGGCTTTAGAAGCTTCTGATAGGCTAATTGACATAATTTGAGTCAATTGGAGGTGTACCTGTGGATGTATTTCAAGGCCTACCTTCAAACTCAGTGCCTCTTTGCTCGACATCGTGGGAAAATCAAAATAAATCAGCCAAGACCTCCACAAGTCTGGTTCGTCCTTGGGAGCAATTTCCAAACGCCTGAAGGTACCACGTACTACAAACAATAGTACGCAAGTATAAACACCATGGGACCACGCAGCCGTCATACCGCTCAGGAAGGAGACGCGTTCTGTCTCCTAGAGATGAATGTACTTTGGTGCGAAAAGTGCAAATCAAAAACAGAACAACAGCAAAGGACCTTGTGAAGATGCTGGCGGAAACATGTACAAAAGTATCTACAGTGGGGAGATCAAGTATTTGATACACTGCCGATTTTGCAGGTTTTCCCACTTACAAAGCATGTAGAAGTCTGTAATTTTTATCATAGGTACTCTTCAACTGTGAGTGACGGAATCTAAAAATCCAGAAAATCACATTGTATGATTTTTAAGTAATTAATTTGCATTTTATTGCATGACATAAGTATTTGATACATCAGAAAAGCAGAACTTAATATTTGGTACAGAAACCTTTGTTTGCAATTACAGAGATCATACGTTTCCTGTAGTTCTTGACCAGGTTTGCACAAACTGCAGCAGGGATTTTGGCCCACTCCTCCATACAGACCTTCTCCAGATCCTTCAGGTTTCGGGGCTGTCGCTGGGCAATACGGACTTTCAGCTCCCTCCAAAGATTTTCTATTGGGTTCAGGTCTGGAGACTGGCTAGGCCACTCCAGGACCTTGAGGTGCTTCTTACGGAGCCACTCCTTAGTTGCCCTGGCTGTGTGTTTCGGGTCGTTGTCATGCTGGAAGACCCAGCCACGACCCATCTTCAATGCTCTTACTGAGGGAAGGAAGTTGTTGGCCAAGATCTCGCGATACATGGCCCCATCCATCCTCCCCTCAATACGGTGCCGTCGTCCTGTCCCCTTTGCAGAAAAGCATCCCCAAAGAATGATGTTTCCACCTCCATGCTTCACGGTTGGGATGGTGTTCTTGGGGTTGTACTCATCCTTCTTCTTCCTCCAAACACGGCGAGTGGAGTTTAGACCAAAAAGCTCTATTTTTGTCTCATCAGACCACATGACCTTCTCCCATTCCTCCTCTGGATCATCCAGATGGTCATTGGCAAACTTCAGACGGGCCTGGACATGCGCTGGCTTGAGCAGGGGGACCTTGCGTGCGCTGTAGGATTTTAATCCATGACGGCGTAGTGTGTTACTAATGGTTTTCTTTGAGACTGTGGTCCCAGCTTTCTTCACCAGGTCCTGCCGTGTAGTTCTGGGCTGATCCCTCACCTTCCTCATGATCATTGATGCCCCACGAGGTGAGATCTTGCATGGTGCCCCAGACCGAGGGAGATTGACCGTCATCTTGAACTTCTTCCATTTTCTAATAATTGCGCCAACAGTTGTTGCCTTCTCACCAAGCTGCTTGCCTATTGTCCTGTAGCCCATCTCAGCCTTGTGCTGGTCTACAATTTTATCCCTGATGTCCTTACACAGCTCTCTGGTCTTGGCCATTGTGGAGAGGTTGGAGTCTGTTTGATTGAGTGTGTGGACAGGTGTCTTTTATACAGGTAACGAGTTCAAACAGGTGCAGTTAATACAGGGAATGAGTGGAGAACAGGAGGGCTTCTTGAAGAAAAACTAACAGGTCTGTGAGAGCCGGAATTCTTACTGGTTGGTAGGTGATCAAATACTTATGTCATGCAATAAAATGCAAATTAATTATTTAAAAATCATACAATGTGATTTTCTGGATTTTTTTTTATTTTTTTTTAAGTACTGTTTTTTTAATTTTTTTATTCCATCTCTTGGAACAGTTGAAGTGTACCTATGATTAAAATTACAGACCTCTACATGCTTTGTAAGTAGGAAAACCTGCAAAATCGGCAGTGTATCAAATACTTGTTCTCCCCACTGTATATCCACAGTAAAATGAGTCCTATATCGACATAACCTGAAAGGCCGCTCAGCAAGGAAGAAGCCACTGCTCCAAAACCTCCAGACTACGGTTTGCAACTGCACATGGGGACTTTTTGGAGAAATGTCCTCTGCTCTGATGGAAGAAAAATAGAACTGTTTGACCATCGTTATGTTTAGAGGAAAAGGGGAAGGCTTGCAAGCTGAAGAACACCATCCCAACCGTGAAGCACGGGGGTGGCAGCATCATGTTGTGGGGGTGCTTTGCTGCAGGAGGGACTGGTGCACTTCACAAAATAGATGACATCATGAGGAAGGAAAATTATGTGGATATATTGAAGCAACATCTCAAGACATCAGTCAGGAAGTTAAAGCTTGGTCGCAAATGGGTCTTCCAAATGGACAATGACCCCAAGCATACTTCCAAAGTTGTGGCAAAATGGCTTAAGGACAACAAAGTCAAGGTATTGGGGTGGCCATCACAAAGCCCTGACCTTAATCCTATCGAAAATGTGTGGGCAGAACTGAAAAAGCATGTGTGAGCAAGGAGGCCTACAAATCTGACTCAGTTACACCAGTTCTGTCCGGAGGAATGGGCCTAAATTTACACAACTTATTGTGGGAAGCTTGTGGAAGGCAACCCGAAACGTTTGATCCAAGTTAAACAATTTAAAGGCAATGCTACCAAATACTAATTGAGTGTATGTAAACTTCTGACCCACTGGGAATGTGATGAAAGAATTAAAAGCTGAATCAAAACATTCTCTCTACTATTTTCTACTATCTGACATTTCACATTGTTAAAATAAAGTGGTGATCCTAACTGAGACAGGACATTTTTACTAGGATTAAATGCCAGGAATTGTGAAAAACTGAGTTTAGATGTATTTGGCTAAGGTGTATGTAAACATCCGACCTCAACTGTATATATACAGTGTTGTAGCGATGTGCAAATGGTTAAAGTATAAAAGGGAAAATAAATTAAAATAAATATGTTCTTCACTGGTTGCCCTTTTCTTGTGTCAACAGGTCACAAATCTTGCTGCTGTGATGGCACACTGTGGCATTTTACCCAGTAGATATGGGAGTTTATCAAAATTTGATTTCTTTTCAAATTCTTTGTGGATCTGTGTAATCTGAGGGAAATATGTGTCTCTAATATGGTCATACATTTGGCAGGAGGTTAGGAAGTGCAGCTCAGTTTCCACCTCATTTTGTGGGCAGTGTGCACATAGCCTGTCTTCTCTTGAGAGCCAGGTCTGCCTACGGCCTTTCTCAGTAGCAAGGCTATGCTCTTTCTCTCTCTTGCTGTGTCCCTGTCTCTCTCTCTTCATCTCTCTCTCTCCCTCTCTGTCTCCGTCTGTGTCCCCCCCCCCGTCTCTTTCGTCTTCCTCCCTGTTTCTCTCTCTCTCTGTCTCTCTCTCTCTCTCTTTCTCCCATTCTCTGTCTCTCTCTGGCAGTACACTAGCATACTATACTATCTCTGCTATGGGACCTGTACTGGTTAACCTTGAGGTGTTATCACACTATTGCAACTGGGCATATAGCCATGACTAAACGATCTAACCTGCTATTGTAGCAACACAACCACATAATTAAATAGGATCTCTTAGGACACAACACTGATTATCTCTGTCCACAGGCTGAGCCTGGTATTATACTGAAGGGATGGAGCATTGATAGAACAGATACATAGAACAGAAAAGGTCTACCTCAGGGATATTTGATGAAATTGTATCGGGGATGGGGGGGGGGGTTGAGAAGGAGAGAGAAAGAGGTAGAGAGAGAGAAGATATGGAGGTGGGAAAATAGATAACACCCTTTCCTCAACCCTGCCTCACCTTTCACTCCTGCCTCACCGCTGCTTCCCCCCTCTCCCATCTCACTCCTTCCTCACCCCTCCCCCTCACTTCCCTCCGTTTCACCCCTGCCTCAGCCCTCTTCTATCTCACCCCTGCCTCCTTACCCGGTTCCCATCTCAACCCGCCTCACCCCCACCACAGGCAATAAACACAGGCAATCTCAGATGCCTTTTTATACCAATCCACCTACACTGACAGGAGAGAAAAAAACAACCCTAAATCTCAATAGAAATGCAATGTTAATGTCTCAATATAATGCAGCACTTTCTGAGACATATAACATAATGATCTATCAGGTTAAAAAGTAGATTAGATATGAAAGCATAGCAAAAATCGTTACGCCATTTCCGGGTTGCAAAAATTTGAATAGGTTGCCTAATTTCAGTTTGTGACAAAACAAGCAATGTATAGTTTAGAGAATCATTGTACCATCTAAACCACTGTGAAATATATTGTATTGTCACGGTTGCAGTTAGACAGGACCCGAGGCACAGAGCTGTGGTGCAAAAACATTCCTTTTATTAAGCAAAACTCCAAAAAGCGAGACAGTGACCATGACCAGACATTCACAAAAGAAACACTCCCAAAAGCCCAAAACACAGGTGGGAATGACTAAACTTACATAGGCTCCCCAATTAGAGGCAATGTGGTGCAGCTGCCTCTAATTGGGGAGCAATCCCAAACTGAACATAGAGTATCCAGAGAGGTCTCTGGACACTAAACCTGAGAACCATAAAGGTTTCCAGAGACCTCTCTGAACATAGATCCTTACATGTATATTATATATAAATATATTGTATTTTCAACTGTTTAAAGCTGGTGTACAAAACTGAAAGTAAAAGACGCAAAAACGAAACTTAAGAACAGGAAGGCTAGAAATAGCGCACATATAATAGATCTACGGCTTCTTAGACTTGCTTTCAATGAGAATGACCGATCTATAACTCACATTTCTATGTGAATTTGGTCGGGTTGCCCAAAAAGTTATATATTGCAGCTTTTAAACAATGTTATAATTACAGTATAATGAGGAATTTGCCATTAACTCAGACATGGGCTATTGTCCATTAAAAAAGAAAAACATTTTCTCAGAAAAGGCTTTGTCTCATTAACATAACTAGAGAGAGAGAGAATCCTCCCAGGGATATCCTCTTCTTCTCCTCTCCTCCTTCACTAAATATTCCGGCTTTACTGGGGAGGCAAGATGGGAGGCTGGGATGCAGGAGGTGCCCTTTAAATACAAGCCCTGCAGATCCTAGAGGGATGAGGATGAGTGACGGGGTGAGAGAGAGGGTAGAAGGAAGGAGGAGGGGGTCAATGACTGCTTTTGATCTCTCACCTGCTGGGGAGACTTGGCTTTAAACAGGGAATTTCTTGCTGATAGACCGATTGTTAAACCTTAACTGGCCAGGGGGCTTGGTGTGGAGCAGCGGGTTTCTGATAGACTGGTTTAAAGTACTGTTTTATTCACTGTGCACTGGGCAGTGGACACACTTACTTTTTCTCTCTCTATCTTTCTATCTCTCTCCTCTCTTTCCCTCCCTCCCTCCTTCCCTCCCTCCCTCCCTCCCTCCCTCCCTCCCATAACGCCTTGACCCTGGCTTCCTTTCATTGTGCTGTCTGGCAGGCTGGCAGCCTACCGGTTCTTTACTAAACCATTTACAGCTGCAGTGAGGACTCAAGGTTCCGTTATTATCCAAGGAGGGCTGTTAGCTAAAAGCTATTTTATTTGGTTCTGATGGACCTGTGCTTGGTCCAGTGGTTGGCACCACTGCAAATCCTTATTCCACTAATCCACTAAGCTCTGGACCAAATCTCTGACTCAGCTCTCATTAGATTCACCCCTACATCCCTGAGTGTGTTGTTCTGAGTGCCGCAGTCATTTCAGACAGTGATTGGGAGGGTCAGTGGGAGGTTTTATAGATATTCACAGTGGTAAGAGAGAAGCCACAGCCTGGATGGAAGGTTAGGCAAAGTCCAGACGCACTGCTCTAAAGCTGGAGCTAACCAATAAAGATACTTGGCATCTTCAAGGGTAGTCAAGCACTGTCTGAAACAAGAATGATAACAGTATGAGAGGGCATGTTGTTTGTTGCGTAAAGGGTCATGTTTTAATCTCAGTTTGAAAGCTCTCCAACTCTCTATGCTCTGTTGTAATACTATGTACTGTTCCCAAAAACAAGTTCCCTGCTATCTAACCCACCCCAGACCTGCCCCTCACCTCACTGGCACCACTTCTGAAGGGCACACACTGGCAGTACAAAACTCTACCCATATAGAAACAATGAGCATTCATCTAACATTTCTAATTAATTTGCATGCTATTGTTTTGCTGCTTCCTTCATTTGTCCTGTTTTCTTGGCTCCTAGTAGAATACTCATGTGGCGTTGCCTCAAAGGTCACAGAAATGTCACACTATTTTATTTTTAAAATTGAACTTTTATTTAACTAGGCAAGTCAGTTAAGAACAAATTCTTATTAACAATGACGGCCTACCCCGGCCAAACCTGGACGACGCTGCGCCCTATGAGACGCACAATCACGGCCGGATGTGATGCAGTCTGGATTCGAACCAGGGACTGCAGTGACTATGAGGGTGTGTAGTATTGGGATTAGTGACAACAAAGTGGACTTCCTGTTGTATTTTGGTTTTGGTTTTGAGGGGACGTTGTGCTTTTTAGTAACAGCTTTGTGGTTGCAGGCACAAAACCCACCTGAGACCAACTGGGTAGCACTTCTCATTTGCCAAGATAATCCATCCAGCTGACAGGTGTGGCATATCAAGAAGATGATTAAACAGCATGATCATTACAAAGGCCACTCTAACATGTGCAGTTTTGTCACACAACACAATGCCACAGATGTCTCAAGTTTTGAGGGAGCGTGTAATTGGCATGTTGACTGCAGGAATGTCCACCAGAGCTGTTGTCAGAGAATCAAATGTTAATCTCTCTTCCATAAACTGCCTCCAACTTCGTTTTAGAGAATTAGGCAGTACGTCCAACCGGCCTCACAACCGCAGACAAGGTTTATGGCTTTGTGTGGGTGTGAGGTTTGCTGACGTCAACGTTGTGAACAGAGTGCTCCATTGTGGCAGTGGGGTTATGGTATGGGCAGTCATAAACTACGAACAATGAACACAATTGCATTTTATCAATGGCAATTTGAATGCACAGAGATACCGTGATGAGATCCTGAGGCCCATTATTGTGCCATTCATCCGCCGCTATCACCTCATGTTTCAGAATGATAATGCAAGGCCCCATGGTGCAAGCATCTGTACACAATTCCTGGAAGCTGAAAATGTCCAAGTTCTTCCATGGTCTGCATACTCACCAGACATGTCACCCATTGAGCATGTTTGGGATGCTCTGGAGCGACGTGTGCGACAGCGTGTTCCAGTTCCTGCCAATATCCAGTAACTTCACACAGCCATTGAAGAGAAGTGGGACAACATTCTACAGGACACAATCAACAGCCTGATCAACTCTATGCGAAAGAGATGTGTCACGCTGAGTGATTCAAATGGTGGTCACACCAGATACTGACTGGTTTTCTGATCCAATGCCCCTAACTTTTTTAAAGGTATCTGTGACCAAGAGATGCATTTCTGTATTCCCAGTCGTGAGATCCATAGATTAGTGCCTAATTATTGTATTTCAATTGATTGATTTCCTTATATGGACTGTAAAACCTTTGAAATTATTGCATGTTGTGTTTATATTTTTGTTCAATATATTTTCCAGATTTTTTTCACTTTATTTAGACAGTAAGAATTCCGAGAGGGAGGGAGGCAGGCAAGTGGGAGAGGAACAGTGGTAGCTGGGATCGAACCCCGGTCTCGAGTGTGGGGGTCATATGTGACTTATGCCGGAGAGTGTTACCACTGCACCATAGGTGAAATCTTACCTACTGAATTAAGAGATGTTACTTACCATAGTGCTTGAACACAACAATATTTTCTCCATTACTCTATTTGATTAGGCTGCATACCTTATCTAGTGTTGTATTGTATGCAGTGTTGATGACATGATGAGTTTACCTAAGTGACTTGCATTTTTAATCAGCTATTCTAGTGGTGAACAGAGTGTTAAGGTTTTGCCCAAGGGTACAATACATATACTATCAGTAGTCTTCCTTCCACAAACAATCATCCTATGGGGAATAGTGTTTCCCCCAACAAACCCACAATAAAGCAGCAATACTTGTTTTAATGATCACAGCTCTGCGTATTACGGTGTCCATATCAGGACTCCAAAGGACTTGCGACTATTTCCTAATATGGACATTGTAGTCGTTTTTTGTAGAACCCCAAACAGACTGTAATTCAGTCTGACGGTGTATCCAGTGTGTTATAACAGTGCTGTGTATTACAGCCTTGTCCCTTCCTTCACCCTGTAAAGAACAAATAAAAAGCAGTGGTGGATTTATTCATCTTCAGCTCAAAATAAAAGACGACAGCCAGGCAGCCCCATATTGCTACCAACCTTTCCCCCATTCCCCCTGCTTCCCGTCCTCTCTAGGCTCCTTCCTCCCATCCAGGTCTCTTAGGAGTACTTAGGGCATTGTGGGTAATTCCATCCAGACCACCGAGAAAATTAAATTTCCCCCTAAAACCCCCAAAACTCATTGTGTCTCCAAACTGAGTGTGTAGCCCTTTTGAATAACCTCTCTCTACTGAACAGGACACACACACACAAACACACACATATACACACACACACACACAGTTTAATGAAGGTTTTCCTCAGACCGATTGCATGTAGTCCTAACATCGTGACCACTCAGGCGTGAGTACACGATTATTAGCCAATTAAATTAGCCATTGTTCCTCTACAACAATGGAAGTAGTTTGTTTGGGTTTATAGGGTTTCTGTGGGTTCTTAAAGGCTTAGCTAACCAGCCAAGTGTTGTTGTGTTTGTTTGTTATTGTGTTCTTCTGTACGAGATAGGCTTTACAGAAGCCAATTAAAATGGTTTAGTGAGCGGTGAGGAAGGCATATGTCATCAATTTATGCTGAATGCCCTGCAAAACCTGCAAATCATATTGTATTCCAAGCCATGTTGTTCAGTCAGTTTTGTTCACAAAGCAAGATCCCATGTTTGAAGTTTGAAGTACAGTGAAATGGCTTTCTTGCAAATTCCAAACCCAACAATGCGGTAATCAATATCAATGTGTCACGGTGCGTAGGATATAAGGGACGATATACGGAGCGCTGGTGAAGTGTCATCCTTTTTATTAAAAATGAGGTGTTCTCACGAAGCATTTAACATAAAAAGGAGACTGAAAAACAAACACGATTACAAACAAAAACACGGTGACTTACTTTGTGGCCTGCTGGCAGTGCAGACAAACAAAAGAACAATGATCCACACACAGGTGGCTGTGTGTGGAGTCTAAATACTATCCCCAATCAGAGACAACGCTATACAGCTGTCTCTGATTGGGGATGATAATCTCCCTAATAATGTGTGAGAGCCTGGTTGTGTGCCTCTCTCCTCCCCTAGGTGGGAGTAAGAGGCCTTACCACAACCAAGCCCTCACAGTACCCCCCCCCTAAGGTGCGGACTCCCGACCGCACACATACAATCCCCCCTCTCCTGAAAAGAAAAAATGTCCAAAACTAGGGGGGACATGGCGGGGTACTGAGGTGGTTGCTGGTGGGGGCTCCGGTTCCGGTTCCGGGCGTGGCACAGGCTGTGAGAGTAGCTTTCCTCCTACCTCTCCGTTGCACGCCCGGTCCGGTCCGGACCCCGGCGCGGTGGTTCCCCCCTCAGTACTCCCGCCATTCACCAAGTCCTGTCTGGACCCTGGTGCGGGAGCCCTCGACCCTGGAGAGGGGCTGACAACCGGCCCCGGACTGGGCACCGGTGGAGCGGACTGCTCCGTCACTGGAGCGACGTAGACGACCGGCACCGGACTGGGCACCGGTGGAGCGGACTGCTCCGGCACTGGAGCGGCGCAGACGACCGGCCCCGGACTGGGCACCGGTGGAGCGGACTGCTCCGGCACTGGAGCGACGTAGACGACCGGCCCCGGACTGGGCACCGGTGGAGCGGACTGCTCCGGCACTGGAGCGACGCAGACGACCGGCCCCGGACTGGGCACCGGTGGAGCGGACTGCTCCGGCACTGGAGCGAAGCAGACGACCGGCCCTGGACTGGGCACCGGTGGAGGAGGCTCCAGGCCTTGAGCTGTGGCTGGAGGCTCCGGGACGCTGACCTTCGCTGGAGGTGGCGTGGCGCTGACCTTCGCTGGAGGTGGCGTGGCGCTGACCTTCGCTGGAGGTGGCGTGGCGCTGACCTTCGCTGGAGGTGGCGTGGCGCTGACCTTCGCTGGAGGTGGCGTGGCACTGACCTTCGCTGGAGGTGGCGTGGCGCTGACCTTCGCTGGAGGTGGCGTGGCGCTGACCCTTGCTGGAGGTGGCGTGGCGCTGACCTTCGCTGGAGGTGGCGTGGCGCTGACCTTCGCTGGAGGTGGCGTGGCGCTGACCTTCATTGGAGGCCTCGGGCTGCTGACCTTTACTGGAGGCCTCGGGCTGCTGACCTTCACTGGAGTCCTCGGGCTGCTGACCTTCACTGGAGGCCTCGGGCTGCTGACCTTCACTGGAGGCCTCGGGCTGCTGACCTTCACTGGAGGCCTCGGGCTGCTGACCTTCTCTGGAGGTCTCGGGCTGCTGACCTTCTCTGGAGGCCTCGGGCTGCTAACCTTCACTGGAGGCCTCGGGCTGCTAACCTTCACAGGAGGCCTCGGGCTGCTGACCTTCTCCGGAGATCTCGGGCTGCTGACCTTCACAGGAGGCCTCAGGCTGCTGACCTTTACAGGAGACCTCAGGCTGCTGACCGTCACAGGAGGCCTCGGGCTGCTGACCTTCTCCGGAGACCTCAGGCTGGATGCCGTGCCCACCCTGGGCACCGACGCAGAGGTGGTCTTCAGCCCTGCAGCTGGTCTGGCTGTCGGCCCCAGACTGGGCACCGACACGCTATGGAGCTCCTGCTCCACAGCGGGACTGAACGTCGTGCCCACCCTGGGCACCGACGCAGAGATGGTTTCCAGCCCTCTGGTGGGGCTGGCTGTCGGCCCCAGACTGGGCACCGACACGCTATGGAGCTCCTGCTCCACAGCGGGACTGAACGTCGTGCCCACCCTGGGCACCGACGCAGAGATGGTTTCCAGCCCTGTAGTTGGGCTGGCTGTCGGCCCCAGACTGGGCACCGACACGCTATGGAGCTCCTGCTCCACAGCGGGGCTGAACGTCGTGCCCACCCTGGGCACCGACGCAGAGAGGGTTTCCAGCCCTGTGGTTGGGCTGGCTGTCGGCCCCAGACTGGGCACCGACGCGCTATGGAGCTCCTGCTCCACAGCGGGGCTGAACGTCGTGCCCACCCTGGGCACCGACGCAGAGAGGGTTTCCAGCCCTGTGGTTGGGCTGGCTGTCGGCCCCAGACTGGGCACCGACACGCTATGGAGCTCCTGCTCCACAGCGGGGCTGAACGTCGTGCCCACCCTGGGCACCGACGCAGAGAGGGTTTCCAGCCCTGTGGTTGGGCTGGCTGTCGGCCCCAGACTGGGCACCGACGCGCTATGGAGCTCCTGCTCCACAGCGGGGCTGAACGTCGTGCCCACCCTGGGCACCGACGCAGAGAGGGTTTCCAGCCCTGTGGTTGGGCTGGCTGTCGGCCCCAGACTGGGCACCGACACGCTATGGAGCTCCTGCTCCGTTGCACGCCCGGTCGCACCGGGCTGGAGATACGCACCATAGGTTGGGTGCGAGGAGTAGGCACAGACCGTACCGGGCTGGGGGAACGCACCACTGGTCTGGTGCGAGTAGCTGGAACGGGCTGTACCTGGCTGGGGAAACGCACCGTTGGGTCGGTGCGTTGAGCTGGCTCGGGTCGCGCCGGGCTGGGGAAACGCACTGTTGGGTTGTTGCGTTTAGCTGGCACGGGTTGCGCCGGGCTGGGGAAACGCACCGTTTGGCTGGTGCGCGCAGCAGGCGCGGGCCGTACCGGGCTGGGGAAACGCACCGTTGGCTGGGTGCGTTTAGCTGGTACGGGTCGCACCGGGCTAGTGTTGCGCACCGATGGTGTGGTGCGCTGAGTCGGTCTCCTCTTCCTCCGACTCTGGACCGGCGCTGGAGGCACCGGACTGGGAACTGGCGCTGGAGCACGACTGTCCCTGTCGTGCCTACTCCACCGCCAATCCCCATCCTGTGAGGGTTCCTCCGGGAACCCCCACGAGTGAGGGAACAGAAGCACATCGTCGTCGTCTTCCTCCGACTCCTCTCTGTACTCCCGTTCCCACGGCTGTAGGGGCTCCTCCTGGAACCCCCACGAGTGCAGTGGTCGGGGATCTTCTCCCTCGATCCCCGACCACCCCCATAGCCCCCCCCCAAAATCCGTTTGAGGGGTTTTCAGGGCTCCAGGCTGGTCCTCAACCCTAGCCCGGTGACGTGTCCTCCGTCTCCGGCGCCTCGGCTGCTCCGGACCCCAGCCTTCCTCCACCGAGCGATAATAGGAGTGTTCCTCCTCGGTAATCTTCCCCATACCGAGGAGGATATCTCCTAATGTAATCCCCCGTTGCGTCCCAGGGTGGTGGATCATTCTGTCACGGTGCGTAGGATATAAGGGACGATATACGGAGCGCTGGTGAAGTGTCATCCTTTTTATTAAAAATGAGGTGTTCTCACGAAGCATTTAACATAAAAAGGAGACTGAAAAACAAACACGATTACAAACAAAAACACGGTGACTTACTTTGTGGCCTGCTGGCAGTGCAGACAAACAAAAGAACAATGATCCACACACAGGTGGCTGTGTGTGGAGTCTAAATACTATCCCCATTTAGAGACAACGCTATACAGCTGTCTCTGATTGGGGATGATAATCTCCCTAATAATGTGTGAGAGCCTGGTTGTGTGCCTCTCTCCTCCCCTAGGTGGGAGTAAGAGGCCTTACCACAACCAAGCCCTCACACAATGTAGCACTAAAAATAACATAAGGTAGAACAAACACACTAAAATAAGAAATAAGAAGAACACAACAAAGTAAGTAGCTACACTATATAAACACAAGTATGTGGACACCCTTTCAAATTAATGGATTTGTCTATTTCAGCCACACCAGTTGCTGACAGGTGTAAAATTATGTGACATTCAACGTGGCACCATCATAGGATGCCACCTTTCCAACAAGTCAGTTTGTCAAATTTCTGCCCTTCTAGAGCTGCCCCGGTCAACTGTAAGTGCTGTTATTGGGAAGTGGAAACGTCTAGGAGCAACAACGGGTCACACAAGCTCACAGAACGGGACCGCCGAGTGCTGAAGCGTTTCGTGTGTACAAATCTTCTGTCCTCAGTTGCAACACCCACTACAGAGTTCCAAACAGCCTCTGGAAGAAACATCAGCACAAGAACTGTTCTTCGGGAGCTTCAGGAAATGGATTTCCATGGCTGAGCAGCCGCACACAAGCCTAAGATCACCATGCGCAATGCAAAGTGTCAGCTGGAGTAGTGTTTTTCATGGTTCGGGCTAGGCCCCTTAGTTCCAGTGACGGGAAATCTTAACGCTACAGCATACATTGTAGATGATTCTGTGCTTCCAACTTTGTGGCAACAGTTTGGGGAAGGCCCTTTCCTGTTTAAGCATGACAATGCCTCCGTGCATAAAACGAGGTCCATACAGAAATGGTTTATCAAGATCGGTGTGTAAGAACTTTACTGGCCTGCACAGAGCCCTGACCTCAACCACATCGAACACCTTTGGGAGAATTTGGAACTCCAACTGCAAGCCAGGCCTAATCGCCCAACATCAGTGTCCGACCTGATTTAAGCTCTTGTGCCTGAATGGAAGCAAGTCCCCACAGCAATGTTCCATCATCTAGTGGAAAGCCTTCTCGGAAGAGTGGAGGCTGTTATAGCAGAAAAGGGGGGACCAACTCCACATGATTTTGGAATGCGATGTTCGACAAGCAGGTGTCCACATACTTTTGGTAATGTAGTGTATATACAGGATCAGTTCCAATACCTTATTTACAATGTTCAGGGATACTGGAGTGAAAAATATAAATGCAACTTGCAACATTTTCAAACATTTGACTGAGTTACATTTCGTCAAAGACATGTAGATTAAGGCAGCCCCCCCGCCTCTCTCTGATTCAGAGGGGTTGGGTTAAATGAGGAAGACACATTTCAGTTGAATGCATTCAGTTGTATAACTGACTAGTATCCTCCTTTCCCTTTCCATATAAGGAAATCAGTCAATTGAAATAAATTAATTTGGCCCTAATGTATGGTTTTCACAAGACTGGGAATACAGATATGCATCTGTTGGTCACAGATACCTTAAAGAAAAGGTAGGGGTGTGAATCAGAAAACCAGTCAGTATCTAGTGTGACCACCATTTGCCTCATGCAGCGCGACACATCTCCTTTGCATAGAGTTGATCAGGCTGTTGATTGTGGCCTGTGGAATGTTGTCTCACTCCTCCTCAATGGCTGTGCGAAGTTGCTGGATATCCCTATATGGACTGTAAGGGATATATCCCTATATATCCCTAACATGCTCAATAGGTGAGCATGCAGACCATGGAAGAACTGGTACATTTTAGCTTCCAGGAATTGTGTACAGATCCTTGCGACATGGGTCTGTGCATTATCATGCTGAAACATGAGGTGATGGCGGCGGATGAATGGCACAATAATGGGACTCAGGATCTTGTGATGGTATCTCTGTGCATTCAAATTGCAATCAATAAAATGCAATTGTGTTCATTGTCCAGAGTTTATGCCTGCCCATACCATAACCCCACCGCTACCATGGGGCGCTCTGTTCACAACGCTGACATCAGCAAACTGCTCGCCCACACGACGCAATACACGTCGTGCTATCTGCCCAGTACAGTGGAAACTGGGATTCATCTGTGAAGAGCACACTTCTCCAGCATGCCAGTGTCCATCAAAGGTGAGTATTTGCCCACGGACGTTGGATACAGCACCAAACTCGCAGTTGTAAATGAGAAGTAGTTCTCAACTGGCTGACCTGGTTAAATAAAGGTGAAATAATTAAAAAAAAAACTGCAGTCAGGTCAAGATGCTGATGAGGATGACTAGCACCCAGATGAGCTTCACTGAGGCGGTTTCTGACGGTTTCTGATGGTTTCTGATGGTTGCGTAACCCATCAGCTGTCTGCGTGCCTGGTCTCAGACGATCCCGCAGGTGAAGAAGCGTGATGTGGAGGTGTTTACACGTGATCTGCGGTTGTGAGACCGGTTGGACATACTGCCAAATTCTCTAAAACGACGTTGGAGGCTGCTTATGGTACAGAAATTAACATTAAATTCTCTGGCAACAGCTGTGTTGGACATTCCTGCAGTCAACATGCCAATTCTACGCTCCCTCAAATTCTACGCTTCTACAACACTTTACATGTTGTGTTTATATTTATGTTCAGTATATTTTTGTATTTAGATTAACTTCTTGTACATGAGAACAAGTCAATTCACTTTGGCTAAATAAAACCCCAACTTCTATTTCTGATAATATAAGCTGTGACTTCATATAGATTCAGATATTACAGTGGAAACATTTTAATTTGCTGATCTAAAACTGTCGATAAAACATTTTGTTGGCGTGTACCCAAGAATGGCACAATAATTATCTCCAGTTTAATCATCTAGTGTGTCCTACTTTTAATAACGTATATATCTCTGTAATCACATAATTCAGATGAAAACACAACGAGAGGGCAGGAGAACAGAGACAGACAGTGTAGCGTCTTGCTGTTCAAAACAATTGGCTTAGCGCGGTTGTCAGGCTCTGGCCATAGAGAAGCAAATAGGCTTCTCTATGTAGTCATGGTCAGAGTCTGACAGTGTCGTTCTTTTCTGTTTCTGTGTGGGGTTTGGGTTGGATGCACCTGCACCGCATTGTCTCTAATTAGGGATCCCATATATGTTGAGTCTGTCCTTCACTCTGGTGTGGGTCGTTATCGTTATATGTCGCAGTCACGGTGAAGTTAGTGTGCTTTGTGTTACGTTTAAAATATCGTGTTTTTTGTTTCGTTTAGTAGTTCGTCATTTTTGTGTTAGTTATACATAGTATTACTTTATGAGCTATACATAGTATAAAATAAAGATGTCAAACTACTATAATCCCTGCGCTGCGCCTTGGTCATTCCCACACCCACTACGTGACAGCGGTGCACATGTGATTATATCTGCTTGAACCAGCTAACATCTGTGTGTGCTCTATATGATTATACATTTATGAGTGCAGGTGGGTTTGTTCATTTGTATAGGCTCACAGTATTACGCGTATGTACATTCTTAGAAAAAAAGGGTTCTTCGGCTGTCCCCATAGGAGAACCCTTTGAAGAACCCTTTTTGGTTCCATGTAGAACCCTCTGTGTAAAGGGTTCTACATGGAACTCAAAAAGGTTCTGCCTGGAACCAAAAAGGGTTCTTCAAAGGGTTCTCATATGGGACAGCCGAAGAACCCTTTTAGGTTCTAGATAGCACCTTTACTTCTAAGAGTGTAGTTATTAAGTATGGTGTCCAACAATTGACTTAAGGAGGGGTGAGGCTTGAGGTTGAGAGTTTCCTAAAATTGACACCACCGTGTTAGGAAACTCTCAACCTCAAGCCTCACCCCTATTAACATATTGTTTACCTCTCCAATAATATCAGATCTATTGTTGTGGGCCAGGGCCCAAGACTGTGCTATGAATTGACATGAACCCCGCCCCACATAACTCACTTCCTGCTCATTTCTCCTGGGATTACCCATGATTCCATTAGGGTTCGGGCGGGTAGGTGAATATCAGGCAATAGATCCATCCCTCCGCCAGCCAGCCAGGCAGGCCATGAAATGATACTTTAACATTAAATATTAAACCAGCTATTGTCTGACAACGCTGCCCTCCAAAAGAGTAATGTGTTCTTGGAGAGCAGATTTGTCATTTTACATTCATAATGTCAACTGGGAAAACAACAAGACTGCTCATTGCCCTCCAACCCCCAAAGAAAAATTATTTAGTGACTGTCCATTAAAGGAAATAGCTAACCGTTAGAGAGTATATGTTTCATCTTGAATAATCGGGATGCCCAAATATCAACTGTTGTTCATGTAGTACATTGAAGCACTATAACACAATGTTGAAATGCTAATATGTACAGTATCTTAGGTTTTTGGTAATGGTAGTATCTGTTATAGCATGGCAATATGACTGAAATCACAGGTCCTCGTGTAAGACAATAGCAACACACTAGTCACAGCCCATCCCTTTCGTGATAGCACTGTTAGCACCTCCACCCATCAGACAGATCCACCTGCACAGCAACACTCCTCCACCCTGCTAATTCACAGGCATCATTAAGCCACGCTGCACAACTGTGCACATTAATATTTCAATAAAAGCCATATGCTAATGTTCTCTAATGTACAACAGTACAGCGACGGCACAGTCAGTGCATTTGAAGATGTTCACGAGCCCCATGCAGCATGTGAGGAGGGAGTTCTGAATAGTAGAAAGAAAGAGGAAATCTATCAAAGGAATTTTGAAAGAGATTCTTATCTAAAGGGAAACTGAAGCTCAATGAATCTACAGTATAGCACTGTGTCAGATCTTATCAACGGTACTGTAAAGTTACCATTTGATATGATCTCATACATTCTCAGACATAGGGAAAAACATGTGACACACACTAGGAACTTTGTTCTTGTCACTTCCATCTTTTGAAGTCAATGTTTTATGGTACGCTTTATCACTTCAACAGAGAGGAGGTAAGTCATTTTAAATCCAATATTTACACTATATCTATAATATATTATATTGCATACCAGAAGAGTTGTCAGTCTTCACTCTACTCATCACACTCTTCACTTGCATCATGATGATCACCAGCAGTTAAATGCAGCATGGATGGAGAACAATGTGTTATGGCCAAGATGTGGCCCAGAACAACATGGCCTGGATCTGTATGAAGGAGTCTGTAAAGGCTAATCAACACATTCACCTACTACAGCCTTCTTCTCTCAGCCTCACCCTCACCCTC
The DNA here is from genome assembly GCA_023634145.1 of Thymallus thymallus. Lineage (NCBI taxonomy): Eukaryota > Metazoa > Chordata > Actinopteri > Salmoniformes > Salmonidae > Thymallus > Thymallus thymallus. Next base: position 17,156,461 of record CM042395.1, on the reverse strand, counting down.
ACCCTCCCCAACCCCACTCCATCCCTCCCCATCTTCCCCATCCTCTTCCTCCAGCACTCTCCATCCTCCCCAACCACTCCCCCCTCCAGCTCTTCACACCCTCCCCATCTTCCCCAGCCTCCCCCTCCAGGCCTCCCTATCTTCCCCATCCTCCGTCCTCCAGCCCTCCCCCTCTTCCCCAGCCTCCCCCTCCAGCCCTCCCTATCTTCCCCATCCTCCGCCCTCCAGCCCTCCCCATCTTCCCCAGCCTCCCCCTCCAGCCCTCCCTATCTTCCCCATCCTCCCCCTCCAGTCCTTCCCCATCTTCCCCATCCTCTCCCCATCTTCCCCATTTTCCCTCCTCATCTTCCCCATCTTCCCTCCTCATCCTCCCCCCTCCCCTTCAGTTCTCATCCAGCTTCACACACTCTGCTTTGTGTTGTTGTTCTTTAGAGCCAAGTCATGTACAGTAAACACTGTTCAATTTTGCATGTATGTGTGTGCAACATCACCAACAACAACAACAGCCACAACACCAAATATAGTCTACTATGTCAGGAGTTCTTCTCGATTGCTTTGCAACACAAGTTCTCCATCTCTACGTTAAATAACTGTCTAGTGTTGTCTCAATCATAGATATTGACAGAATACATATTGTGAGTATAATCCCCAGCCCACGGCTGATCTGTTAAGTGCAGGGGAGGTGCAGTTATCAGAAGCTAAGCTTCAATCGATAGCAAGCATTTACCAATTATACTTAAAATTACACTCATCCATGTGTGTACACATACCCATATACACACACACACACACACACACACACACACACACACACACACACACACACACACACACACACACACACACACACACACACACACACACACACACACACACACACACACACACACACACACACACACACACACACACACACACACACACACACACACACACATTCACACACACATACACATACATACACATATATATATACACACACACACATATCACACACACACACACACACACACACACACACACACACACACACACACACACACACATTGCACGCCACTGGTTAAATTATTAACACATTATGAGTGTTCTTAAACGTCTAGTTTCAAGGGAAATGTCTAAATCACCAGCACCACACCAACATTAACATATGTGAAAATGGCACATTTCTATGTTTTGTAATAAAAAAGATGGAGGATGACGTTCATCAACCAATTAGTAGACAATTACTATGTAATTAGTAGGCCTACTCATAATTGGTTAAAATCACACAATGCACACCTATGATGTCATCGGAAACACTTATCTTCCTCTGTTTTTTACTACAAAACCTACTGTAGAAACGCACAATTTTCACATGTTGATGTTGGGGTGGTGCTGGAGATAATGAATTTGAACTTGACATTTTTAGAAATGTCCCTTTTAATACTTCATATTTCATTTCATTTTTGGCCCTTGCCTTGTGTTGAATTATTCATAACTAACAGTATGTCTCTCCATACGGCCATTCACTGGAATATGATATGATTATACATGGATCTATGGAGACCTCCATCCACCGATGGGTTTTAATTTCAGATATAGGCTGTATGATGGTTCAAGGTGACCTCCAAGATACCCAATCTACCAGGAAGATGAGATACAGTACTGGAATATCACTGATGTAATATTTTCATCATAAGCCATGAAAAAACTGCCATTCACATGTCTGTCAAGGTTGACCCTGTACGTGAACAGATATTCAGCAACTCTTGGTAGTCCATCTTAAATTTTTATAACCAATGTGTTTCTGCAAATGATGTCATCAGGTATTGGACTAGTTCTATATCAATATTAATTTGTGCTTGAGGTCAACTCTGTGTCGGTGCAGTCTAGAGTGTTGACTTGTGGAACGCTTGTAGAAGGCTTATGGAATGCTCTCCTAATAGATGTTTAAAGAACACCGTAGCTGTCTGCCTCAACCTCTAGAATAATGGAAAAAATGCCTCAGCCTCTGATACGGCACGCTGCCACTCAGCACACTACTCCTCCACTGCTGGACTGCAGCTCTCTTTCTCTTTCTCTATTGCTCAGCCTATCGTTCCCTATTTGTTTTTCTCGTCCACTCACTCACTCACTCACTCACTCACTCACTCACACACACACACACACACACACACACACACACACACACACACACACACACACACACACACACACACACACACACACACACACACACACACACACACACACACACACACACACACACACACACACACACACACACACACAGAGCGAGGGATTTCATATAGGCTACTCCTTAAGTTTGCTGTGTGTTTCTGTAAGGAAAGAGCCCCTTCTCAATCAGCTTATTCACACACATCCCCAACACCTCAGGGAAGAAGAGAGCTCCATTTCAGCATAATAAAAAAATTATAATTTTCTGCCTGTACCTCTCTCCTTGGGAGGTGACTCAGGGCCTGTCAAATAATAAAATATTCACACAAGCGAGCCTTCAGCGGTCTCTTTCACACCTTCAGTATAATCAGGTTAGTCAAATACACAGTCAGAGTCAAGGCACGTCCATGGAAGACACTTGTGAATAGATTAGGGTCTTGTTCATCAAGCGGAACGTTCTGAAATGTACCTCAGCCAGTCTACTTATGCAGTCTGCATGTGACCGACTGTATTTGAGCCCAGGTTGTCTGTGCACTAGAAGATTGTGTTTGCTCACTGAGCATAAGCCAAGCGTTAGCACTAGGGCTGGGTGACATGACCAAAATATCATATCACAATATTTTTCACATTTTTGACGATATAGTAGTGCATGACCCTAGGATGGCAACACATGAATTACAAGTGGTTGTAATGGGCTTTCTGTAATCTGATGATTTTATATTCAACCAAACTAGGACAAATCCAACAGAAAAGTGGTAATTGTTTAAAAATGTTTCATTTAATTTAACACTGTATCAAAATATCATTATAGACTGGATTGTAAAAATCCATACCAGTATACAGTTATTAAAAATATATCCCAGCCCTAACTATCACGGGATCAAAGGCAAATCCCATGGAGTAATGTTTCAGCATGAAAACGTTTCAAACTCTCACCCAGAGATAAAATGACATACAGAGCTGCAGAGGAGAGCCTTGGGCGGTATAGTGGTGGAACAGTGGTGGTGTCTCCCCCTGGAATTCCCTCCCATAATCTTCTCTGCCAGACCACTGTCCTAGCTGAGCCCACCACGCCACGGGGACCTCTGGTCGACCTTGCAGGCACAGCATCGGCTAGATGAGAGAACTAGAGAGTGTGAGGTATACTATGTGTGGACACCGGAGCAGAGGACCTTTACTGTTTTAAGTCCGTGAAATGTGGTACACTGTCTGTGCAATGTTGACATATATTGGATACATTGGAGTTTGTAGTCTTGAAAAATAAGGGAAATATGGCTGAATAATTTTCTCTTACAGTCCACAATATGGTTACATATATTTTTCAAGATCATTCATGTGTATTATAAAAATGTTCAGACTAATAAAGAGTTAGCTATGCTTTTTTGATATGGTTTATTCAGTCTCTGGCTTAAAATTGAAAATGGCTCACATGAAACAGACACACAACAGGGTTTCCTCATCTGCCACTGTGACCACGTAATAGATCAAGACTAACCCCAATCAGAGCTATAATGGAGGCAGAGTGTCCTGATGTTCCCTGTTGTTCACTATATGGCCATGTGTCACTGTTCTGTTGCTGGCTCCATCCAGGGGCCTAATGTCATCTAACATTTCCATCTCTAAAGTTGATCATCTCTTTCTCCTGCAGGCTGATTTGATTTGATTTAGGACAAGAGACCTAGTTCTTTAAAATTGATGGATTCATATTTATCTGATAGAATACAGTGTGTTAGAATACATTAGAAAGTGTAGTTGTCTGGTAACGTACTAAGGGGCTTCCCCAGGGATCAATCTTTGGGCCTCTATTCTTTAGCATACAAATGACCGTATATGCCATATGTATGCAGATGATATTGTTAGATACCGATATAATCACTGAAAGCTGCATCATATACACTACATGACCAAAGGTATGTGGACACCTGCTAATCGAACATCTCATTCCAAAAGTCATGGGCATTAATATGGAGTTGGTCCCTCCCTTTCCAGCTATAACAGCCTTCTGGGAACTCTTTCCACTAGATGTTGGAACATTGCTATGGGGACTTGCTTCCATTAAACCACAAGCATTAGTGAGGTCGGGCACTGATGTTGAGCATTTAGGCCTGGCTCGCAGTCAGCGTTCCAATGAATCCCAAAGGTGTTCCATGAAGTTAAGGTCAGGGCTCTGTGTAGGCCAGTGGTTCTTCCACACCGACCTTGACAAACCATTTCTGTATGGACCTTACTTTGTGCATGGGGGCATTGTCATGCTAAAACAGGAAAGGGCCTTCCCCAAACTGTTGCCACAAATTTGGAAGCACAAAATCATCTAGAATGTTGTTGTATGCTGTAGCGTTAAGATTTCCCTTCACTGGAACTAAGGGGCCTAGCCCGAAACATGACAAACAGCCCCAGACCATTATTCCTCCTCCACCAAACTTTACAGTTAGCATGATGCATTCGCCAAACCCAGATTCGTCCGCCGGACTGCCAGATGGTGACGCGTGATTCATCACTCCAGAGAACGCGTTTCCACTGCCCCAGAGTCCAATGGCGGCTAGCTTTACATCACTCCAGCCGACGCTTGGCATTGCGCATGGTGATCTTAGGCTTGTGTGGCCATGGAAATCCATTTCATGAATCTCCCGACGAACAGTTCTCGTACTGATGTTTCTTCCAGAGGCAGTTTGTAACTCTGTAGTGAGTGTTGCAACCAAGGACAGATGTTTTTTGCACTCTACACGCTTCAGCACTGGACGGTCCCGTTCTGTGAACTTGTGTGGCCTAGCACTTCGCAGCTGAGCCACTCCTCGGCGTTTCCACTTCACAATAACAGCACTTACAGTTGACCGGGGCAGCTCTAGCAGGGCAGAAATTTGACGAACTGACTTGTTGGAAAGGTGTTATCCAATGACGGTGCCACGTTGAAAGTCACTGAGCTCTTCAGTAAGGCCGTTCTACTGCCAATGTTTTCCTATGGAGATTGCATGGCTGTGTGCTCAATTTTATACACCTGTCAGCAACGGGTGTGGCTGATATAGCCAAAACCACAAATTCGAAGGGGTGTCCACATACTTTTGTATATATAGTGTACCTCTATATTAGGAGAGCCATACAATAGACGAGACCAGAAGGATTTCCTTCAGAGAAACAACCTCCCATAGAACTTTCTAATCTTGTGCAATCCTCTTGCAGCCTTCTCTCATCTCATCACAATAGGTGCTTTACAGTGAGCTTTAATGAGTTTTATAGTAATGCACGATGCTCGAAGGAACTCAGGTTAGAAAGCACCCTGACCTTCCCTTGGATATACTCTATGTACTCGAATCCTCCAGATGCTACACACTGCTTACTGCTACCAGTGCTTTAGTGCAACATAAAGAGCCTTCTCTCTCATAGGAAACTCATTTGTTCCAGGGGTCATTATAAGGTTATAAAGATTAGGATCTGTCATACATCTACATGAATGCATGCACATACACACACTCTCACAGACAGACACAAACAAACAAACGCACACACAGACTGATATCCAGGTCAGCCTTGGGTCAGTAAAGGTCCAACAGATTTAAGCAGACTCTTAAGACGTCTTTAAGGATCATGTAATGCGGTGTGTCTTTATGCCATGTGGTGTGCTGTAGCCAGAGATTTGGGGTGCTTCCTTCCCTGTCTCTTACTCCCCTAATGAGATGATCTGTCATCTCTAGACACAAACTTTTTTCTTTTTTTTGTTAGACAAATGCATTCAAGTGCTTTATACAGTAAACATTATACATCTTTAATGGTTTCAGTTTTCTGCTATAGTATTTCCTTCCAGGAAATACAGTAGATCTCTGCTGCCAGGTGTTACCTTAAATGGGATTCTTAGGCCACTAAGGCTTGCTTTAAGGAGGGAATAAGAATGAGCCACATTCTAAACATAGTTTGTTATTTTACAGTAGCTTCCATTGATCTGTACTTTCTTATCATTTCATTTCTCCCTGGATGAATCCCAAACGACACCCTGTTCAATACATAGTGCACTACTTTTTACCAGAGCCCTGGCCAAAAGTAGTACACTAAGTAGGGAATAGGGTCTCATTTGGGACACACATCCTGAATCACATCCACTGTAGCAGCATTACGTTAAAACTGCCTCTCCAGTCTCTTATTATACAGTCTTTTGTCTGGGTCTATTTTTGTCTTTGTTGATTCTAGCATTGCTCCTAAAACTGCTGTTCGTAGTTGACAATGAATTGTCTTATTTTCCCTCACTCAAATCCACTGCAGCAGACATGTTTCATATGGGTCCTCCTATTTTTGGGGGTATTTTTTCTTTGTTGATCCTAATATTGCCTCTCTACAGGGGGTCGTGTAGGGACTGTGTTAAAGCCCTATCAGTCTGTTATCATCACCATCCTTTGGTAGACACCCTCCCCCTCTTTCTCAATCTCTTTCTGCTCCACTCTTTCCCTCTCCCTCTGTTCCTTTGTCTGCCTCATCTCTCCTCCCGGTCCCAGTGACATGAAGGCAGCCTGGAACCCTCCATCTATCCATCTCTCCATCCATCCCTCCTTGCTCCTCCATAGCTTCAGGATCCATCTTACAACACCTTGGCTCAGCTCTGATCTGGTATAATCCAATTCTAATAAACTATGTTCAGAGTAGCCAGATTATAACGATAATAGTGATAATGGTAAGCTAATCACATTATTAGTAGTAATGTAGTCTAACCTGTTCATTTGACTATGGCTCATAATGATGATGATTACTGTATGATGTAATAATAGCAACTGTAACTCTGCTGTTAGCCATGTCCAAAAGTAAAAGAACAGTGGTTATCTCAGATCACATCATATCCTGCCATGATGATAACAAGTCCACCAGCCTATATAGACGGGATGCTAACAAGTCCACCAGCCTATATAGACAGGATGATAACAAGTCCACCAGCCTATATAGACAGGATGATAACAAGTCCACCAGCCTATATAGACAGGATAATAACAAGTCCACCAGCCTATATAGACAGGATGTCTGGAACCACTGTATCCTGTCCCTCTCCACCCCTAAAGTAAACCCTCAGTCTACTCTCTCCTCTCCTCTCCTCTCCTCTCCTCTCCTCTCCTCTCCTCTCCTCTCCTCTCCTCTCCTCTTTTCTCTCTCTCCCCCCTCTCTCTCTCTTTCTTCTCTTCCTCTCTCTCTCTCTCTCTGCCCCTGAACAAGGCAGTTACAGTTCCCCGAGGCGCCAAAGACGTGGATGTCGATTAAAGGAAGCCCCCCTGCACCTCTCTGATTCAGAGGGGTTGGGTTAAATGTGGAAGACACATTTCAGTTGAATGCATTGTTGTACAACTGACTTCCCCCCTTTCCCTTTCTCTCTCTTGATGTCTTTCTCTCAATTCAATTCAATTTCAATTTAAGGGCTTTATTGGCATGGGAAACACATGTTTACATTACCAAAGCAAGTGAAGTAGATAATAAACAAAAGTGAAATAAAGAATAAAACATTTACAGTAAACAAGGTTCCAAAAGAATGAAGCCATTTCGAATGTCATGTCATGTCTTTATAGAGTGTTTTAATAATGATGTGCAAATAGTTAAAGTACAAAAAGGAAAATAAATAAACATAAAAAATAAATATAGGTTGTATTTACAATGGTGTTTGTTCTTCACTGGTTGCCCTTTTCTTGTGTCAACAGGTCACAAATCTTGCTGCTGTGATGGCATACTGTGGTATTTCACCCAATAGATATGGGAGTTTATCCAAATTGGATTTGTTTTCAAATTCTTTGTGGGTCTGTCTAGGGTTGCAAAGGGTCAAAAACTTTCCGGTTAAATTTAGGACGTTTTCAGGAAATTATCCATGGGAACTTAAGCCCTGGAATTTGGGGAATTTTGCTTAAATTCATCAAAAAAGTTTTGTGGGAGACACATAAGGCAATTCTAGGTGGTTAAACTATCCCTAATTCAATGGAATTGCAACCCTCTGCATGCACAGTGCATTCTTCCATCACATGTACCTGTACAGTTAATGTAACCATGCAAATATTCACTTACCTGTACATTTAACTGTATATTTACCTGTACAGTTCATTTAACAATGCAAAATATTCACTTACCTGTTAATTTAACCAGACTGTATATTAAGTAAACTATTAACACTTATATCATACGCACTTTTAACTATTTAAGTATTTCTCTGCCATCGACCAGTATAGTATAGTTAACCATGCAAATACTCCTTATTTATTTTGATAATTTTCTATCTATCTATCTATCTATCTATCTATCTATCTATCTATCTATCTATCTATCTATCTATCTATCTATCTATCTATCTATCTATCTATCTATCTATCTATCTATCTATCTATCTATCTATCTATCTATCTATCTATCTATCTATCTATCTATCTATCTATCTATCTATCTATCTAACTATCTTTGTACAGCTGATTCTCAAGATCTTGCACACTAATGAGATGCTATTGAGCCCACACTACTACACTGTCTGAGCCAAGGACTACATGCTTTCAATACTGGGTGGGGTGAATATAGTTTATATGACAAAGTGTGTTTGAATCATTTCTAACTTGTTAACAATTTCTAGTTAGTTAGTTTTTGCTACCATGTGGGTTTTAGCTTGCTTGAGCCTGCTAACTGAGGAGTGTTAATTCACCTGTTTCTGTACATGTTTCATTTTAAAACATGTATCTTACAAAGGACTTGTTTAATCTAACTGCTTAACTATTTATCTGTACATAAATGGCTTTGTTATGGAAGGTTTGGGAATCGCTTCCTTTTAGGTGGTTGTAGATTTGAACAGCTCTTTTCTGGATTTTGATAATTAGCGGGTGTCGGCCTAATTCTGCTCTGCATACATTATTTGGTGTTTTACATTGTACATGGAGGATCTTTTTGCAGAATTCTGAATACAGAGTCTCAATTTGTTGTTTTCTCATTATGTGAATTCTTGGTTGGTGAGCGGACCCCAGACCTCACAACCATAAAGGGCAATGGGTTCTATAACTGATTCAAGTATTGTTAGCCAGTGTCACGGTGCTGAGGATATAAGGCACGGTAGACGGAGCACTCGTGGAGTGTCATCCTTGTTTATTTTTAATGAGGTGTTCTCACGAAGCATATAAAAATAAACAGGAGATTATAACTACTACAAACAAAACAAAAACACAGTGACTTACTTGCTTGCTTTCTGAAAAACACAAGGCAGACAAGCAGGAACAATGATCCACACACAGGTGGATGTGTGGGGAGCTTAAATACAATCAGAGACAACCCTGTACAGCTGTCTCTGATTGAGGATTATTGCTCCCCTAGTTAGGGTGTGAGGACTGGATTGTGGCTCCTCCACTCCCCCTGGTGGGAGTCAGCGGCCTAACCACAATTCAGCCCTTACAGCCAGATCCTAATTGGAATGTTGAATTGTATGTTCCTTTTGATGGCATAGAAGGCCCTTCTTGCCTTGTCTCTCAGATCATTTACAGCTTTGTGTAAGTTACCTGTGGTAACGGTGTCTAGATGGAATTTGTATTTGTGGTCCTGGCTACTGGACATTTTTTGGAACACCATTATTTTTGTCTTACTGAGATTTACTGTCAGGGCCCAGGTCTGACAGAATCTGTGCAGAAGATCACTCTCTCTCGATGTCTTGTCTTCACAGAAACTCCTGGCTTCATCTTGTTGTTCTGCTGAGCCCCCTCAACCCTCTCTCTCTCTCTCTCTCTCTCTCTCTCTCTCTCTCTCTCTCTCTCTCTCTCTCTTTCTCTCTCTCTTTCTCTCTCTCTTTCACTCTCTCTTTCTCTCTCTCACTCTCACTCTCTCTTCCCCCTCTCTCGCCCCCCTCTCTCTTCTCTCCCCCTCTCTCGCCTCTCTCTCCTCTCTCTCCTCTCTCTCCTCTCTCTCCCTCTCTCTCTTCCCCCCCCCCCCCTCTCTCGCTTCTTTCCCCAATCTCTTTCTCTCTCTTCTCTCGCCCCTCTCTCTCTCTCTTCTCCCCCCTCTCTTTCGTTCTCTGTGAGTGTATGTCTCCATGTTTTTCAGACAAATCCACTCTCTGGTCCAGCCTGACTAATGCCTTTTCATGTAAAGGGCAAATTTCTACAAAGAGTCACCTTGCTATCTCTTCTCTCTGTGGCAGTGGGTCAAGGGCCTCCTTTCCCCCTGCACCCTCCCTCAGGGCTAATCATTCTCACTTCTGTGCAGTGTGTATGTGTGTGCAGGCCTGCCCTAGGGTAGCCTGACAAGGACTTAGACCACCACGCCTGTCCCGGCTCTCTGTGTCCCTTCTTCTATCTGTCGTGCAAAGTGCTGTTTGTTCCCTCTTTCTTGCCGCAGTTAATTGTTTTTGACACTCCCGCAGGCAATCAGTATTCAGCAGCAAATAAATCAACGTTGCCAACGTTGATATTGTGTGGGGAGGCCATTAACTGTGTGTGTGTGTGTGTTCCACCTTGAAGGCATTTTTATCTGCGCTGCCTTTTTAGCTTCATACCACACACACTAATTCATATTTTACCATAGGATCAATGTTGCTCTGGGTAGTTTCTGTTTCTGTTTCAACGACTATCTGGTGAAAAATGCAACCATTCTATTGGACAAGGACTCTAAGTATTCAACCCTAATTGCATCTGTTTTTAAGCTGCATGTGTTTCCATATAGACCCCCAAGCAGTACTACACATTGTGAGGAGGATAGGGGGACAACACCCTCCCCACTTCTTTTGGTTCTATATTCTGGTGAGTGGTAGGACAAAGGATCCATTTTTAACATCTGATATGTGTATGGGATGGAAGGGGGTTGTTTTTAGGTAGGTGTGTGTGTGTGTGTGTGTGTGTGTGTGTGTGTGTGTGTGTGTGTGTGTGTGTGTGTGTGTGTGTGTGTGTGTGTGTGTGTGTGTGTGTGTGTGTGTGTGTGTGTGTGAGGGAGGTAGTGGTAGCAGTGGGGTGTACTGTTATTAGGGACAGCAAACAGCGGCCTCGTTGTACACATTGGCTCAAGTTGTCACAGAGGGTGAGTGTGTGTCCCTTTTTCAGTAGGACTGTAAAGCAGCTTCTTTGTGCCCGGCCCAGTCAGCCTCTGTTCCTCCAGCAAGGACAGCTCAATGCAGTTTCCATTCAGCCCACGGTTGAAGACCTGCTCTAGGTGACCGCCCGATAAATACTATAGTTTGTGTGTTTGTATGTGCATGTTTTTGTAAACCCTGGAAGAACAAGGAGCCGGGGAGGTAGCGTACAATGAGGATTTGTTCTTGACATAAATACCCTTTAGTAGTATTGTAAAATAGTGAAATTGCAAAAATGAATAATTGAGAGGAGAATGTGTCACCCGTGTGTGCATGCGTGTGCCGGCGTGTGGGCTGGTGGTTTGTAATTAACACTCTTTGAAATCATTGTAGATAACTCTGCTCCTATCTCTTATCTCCTCCTCAGTGCTGCTGCATATTTATTCTGATATCTCCTTCCTGCTTCCTGCTTCTTGCTTCCTGCTTCCTGCTCCAATGAAGCAGTCACAGGAAATCCACTCCCTCTCAAATGCACATTAAGTGTGTGTTTTGCGTTACTTGTGTATGTTTGTGCATGTATGCTTAGTTTTGAGCGTGTGTGTTCCTGTATCTGTTCGCAATATAATAGTGTGTTTTTGTTCATGATGGGCACTCTGTTTCTAAAGGTTTAGGGCTACCATCACATGTCAGTATGGGGACCATGTCTGACAACCACTAGCTCAACCTCTTAACAAGCACCTGTATCAGCTGGCTGTGTCAGACACTGTACACACACGCAGATGTGCAAGCACACAAACACAGACCGATGAATAATGAATGCAGTGAGGGCAGCCACTTAGAGAGTGAGGAGAGGAGCTAGTTCTCCGTTGTGTTCCCATTTCTCTCTGTGCCTATCAGCGGCCAGTGGCACGGTTCCCCACAGACAATACGGTCCAGGGCGGTTTGTTGATATTTCTGAGAATGCCTCCACTTTACCTCTCGAGCACACCGCAGCTGGAATGTCTGCTTGAATGTCTGACAAAGTGCTGTAGCTGCATCTGTGATAGACGAGGCCTTAGGTATCTCTGATTTGAGGTACGAGGCTAAACAGGTTGCTTATCATTATTAGTACCATATCTTAGTAAATACATGTAATGACTTAGTCATAAACTGCATGCAAATGTATACTGAATATAAATATAAACGCAATATGTAAAGTATTGGTCCCATGTTTCATGAGATAAAATAAAAGTGTATTTCTCCCAAATGTGTTTACATCCCTGTTAGTGAGCATTTTTCCTTTGCCAAGATAATCCATCCACCTGACAGGTGTATATCAAGAAGCTAATTAAACAGCATGATCATTACCAGTGGAGATTTTATCATCTTGGTGAGGCAAAATAAAAAAAGTGGGATAGATAGAGAAGCATAACCAGCCTTTAAGTTGGCGCCCCAGCACACCACTGCAAAAAAGACTGTCAGAAACCACTGCAACCACAGACTGGCAGAAAGTATGGAGTAGTTTACTACACACGTTGAAGGACCTGAGCCTCCTCAGAAAGTAGAGTCGGCTCTGGCCCTTTATGTACAGAGCCCCGGTGTTACCAGCCCATTCCAGCCTGTTGTCCATATGGACTCCCAGGAACTTGTATGACCCAACCATTTCCCATCCATCCCCTGTATAGGGAATGCAGTCGGTTGGGCCTTGGTTCTCCTGAAGTCCACCACCATCTCCTTTGTTTTGCTGATGTTGAGCTGAAGGTGGTTCTGCTCACACCACACCACAAAGTAATTGATTGTGCTCCTGTACTCCTCCTCCTGCCCACCCCTGATGCACCCTACAATTGCAGAGTCATCTGAGAACTTCTGTAGGTGGCATGTTTCAGAGTTATATCTGAAGTCTGTGGTGTAGAGGGTGAACTGAAAGAGGGACAGGACCGTTCCCTGGGGGGCCCCTGTGTTGCTCACTGCCCTTTCTGACACACAGCTCTGTAGCCGCACAAATTGTGGCCTACCGGTCAGGCAGTCCGTAACCCAGGAGACTAAGAGTGCTTCCACTTTCATCCTCTTCATCTTCTCACCCAGTAGCAGGGGCTGAATAGTGTTGAAGTAAAAAAACATAACCCTCACAGTGCAACCTGCATTGTCCAGGTGAGAGTAGGCCCTCTGCAGAAGGTAGATGATTGCATTAACACCCTGATGCGGCGCTGGTATGCGAACTGCAGGGGGTCCAGTGATGTACACACCAGGGGTCTGAGGTGAGCAAGGACTAACCTTTCCAGGGTCTTCATGATGTGGGATGTTAGCGCTAGAAGGTCTGAAGTCATTCAGGACAGTGCGGTGCGCCTTATTGGGCACTGGGACCAGGCAGGATGTTTTCCACAGCACAGACACCCTTTCCAGGCTCAGGCTAAGGTTGAAGTGTCGCTGGAGTATTCCACACAATTGGTCAGCACAGACCCTAAGCACCCTTGGGCTGATGCCATCAGGGCCTGCCGCTTTCCACTGATGTAGTCTCTCAAGCTCTCTCTTCATTTGGTTGGTGGTGAAAGCCAGCCCAGGCGGGGAGGTGAGAGAAAGGGGGGTGTTTAGGATCAGTCCAGAGGGAGTGGAGGTGGGGAGGGGGTTGCTGATTGTCTCAACAGAGGTGTTGTAAGCAAAGTGGGGGTGGGACAGGGCCAGTATCGAAAAAATTGGCTTATTGGCTGTGTTCTGGGTCCCCTCCGTCTGCCCACTGTTTGACTTTTTGAAGCCAGTGATATTTCTCATACCCTTCCACACCTCTCTCACCTGGCTCTGCCTCAGCTTGTCCTCCATCTTCTCTTCTCATTCAGCAGGGCCTTCAGGTCGCTGGTGACCCAGGGTTTATTATTTGGAAAACAGTGTGTACAGTGGGTACAGTGTTATCTACACAAAAATTGATATAGTCCATTATGCACTCTGTAAGTCCATCAGTGTCCTCCCCATGAGCCCCACAGAGCACATCCCAGTCTGTTGTTTCAAAGCAGTCCTGTTGGGCCTCATTTACCTCCGGGGACCATCTCTTAATGGTCCTAGTGTTCGCTGGCTGCTGTTGGACTATTGGCCTGTAGGGTGGGGTGAGGTGGACAAGGTTGTGATCCCATCTACTGAGGGGAGGGAGTGCAGAGGAGTTGTGTGCATCCTTCACATTAGCATATAACAAGTCCAGAGTTGCATTATTCCTGGTTAGACAACTGTTTGAATGTGGGAAGCGTTGAAGAGAGAGATGCATGGTTAAATCCCCCGAAATGGCAAAAAAGGCACTGGTATGCGCTGTCTGTAACCTTGCGATAGCAGAGTGCATGACGTCACACGCTGTGTTTGCGTCAGCGGAGGGCGGGATGTAAACAATAACAGCAATGGCTGCCGTGAATTCCCTCGGCAAATAGTAGGGTCTCAGACTAACGGCTAACAGCTCAATGTCCGGGCTACAAAACTGTTACTTAATAGTAATATGGCTCGGATTACACCATCTGTTGTTAACTAATAAAGCCAGCCAACCCCCCCCCGCTCCACTGGTGCCTTGTCCGGGTCCGGCCGTCTGCTACACTCCAGTGCCAGAGCAGTCCGCTCCACCGGTGCCGGCTCCACGCACCAGGCCTCCTGTACGTCTCTCCAGTCCGGTAAGCCCAGTACCGGATCCCCGCACTCGCCCTGAAGTGCGTGTCACCAGTCCGGTGCCATCTGTGCCGCCTCCACGCACCAGGCCTCCAGTGCGTCTCTCCAGTCCGGTACGTCCCGTGCCGGCTCCCCGCACTCACCCTGAAGTGCGTGTCACCAGTCCGGTGCCACCTGTGCCGGCTCCACGCACCAGGCCTCCAGTGCGCATCTCCAGTCCGGTACGTCCAGTGCCGGCTCCCTGCACCCGACCTCCAGTGCGTGCGCCCAGCCAGGTGCCTCCAGTGCCGGCTCCACACACCCGACCACCGGTGCGCGTGATGGTCCACCGCCCGGAGCCTCCCGTGATGGTCCAAAGGCCGGAGTCGCCTGCCACACCGGTGCCCAGTCCTGGCCCGGTTAATTTCCCCGCTCCATGGCCTGAGTCTTTTGCCCCACCGGTGCCCATTCCAGGACCGGTTGTCTACCGGTCCTGGAATGGTCTTTTTTGCAGTGGTGTGCTCAAGAAAACAAAAAAGAGACCATGTTTGTATGCGTCTTTATTAACTCAATGGTATATCTTTTTTTTTTTTTTTTTACATTGTTTGCAAACTGATATGTGACACGTATTAATGCCAAAATAACATGCAAAACAGGCAAGCTACCCCCCCAAAACGCTACAAATGTGGGGCTCTGCCCTGAATATTTTTGTAACAGTGGGGTAACTGCCTTGTTCAGGGGCAGAAAGACAGATTTTTACCTTGTCAGCTCAGGGATTCGATCCAGCAACCTTTCGGATACTGGCCCAACGCCTAACCACTAGGCTACCTGCCGCCCCATAAATGAATGACAGGTCGCCACTGATCATTACACAGGTACACCTTGTGCTGGGAACAATAAAATGCCACTCTTTTGTCACACAACACAATGCCACAGATGTGGAATTGACATGCTGACTGCAGGATTGTCTACCAGAGCTGTTGCCAAAGAATGTAATGTTAATTTCTCTACCATAAGCGTCCTCCAAAGTCGTTTTGGAGAATTTCGCATTACGTCCAACCGGCCTCACAACAGCAGACCACGTTTTTAACCCCAGCCCAGGACCTCCACATCTGGCTTCTTCACCTGCAGGATCGTCTTGAGACCAGCCACCTTGACAGCTGTTGAAATTGAGGAGTATTTCTGTCTGTAATAAAGCCCTTTTGTGGGGAAAAACAAATTCAGATTGGCTGGACCTGGCTCCCAAGTGGGCCACCCATGGCGGTGCCCCTGACTAGTCATGTGAAATCCATAGATTCCAGGCTGTATCACAATCAGGTCGTGATTGGGAGTCCCATTGGGCGGTTCACATTTGGCCCAGCGTTGTCCGGGTTTGGCCGGGGTAGGCCGTCATTGTAAATAATAATTTTTTCTTAACTGACTTGCCTAGTTAAATAAAGGTTAGATAAAAAAATAGATTAGGGCCTAATTAATTGAAGTTGGAAGTTTACATACACTTAGGTTGAAAACTAAAGTTTTGGCAAGTCGGTTAGGACGTCTACTTTGTGCATGACACTAGTAATTCTTCGAACAATTGTTTATAGAGAGATTATTTCACTTATAATTCACTATATCACAATTCCTGTGGTCAGAAGTTTACATACACTAAGTTGACTGTGCCTTTAAACAGCTTGGAAAATTCCAGAAAATGATGTCATGGCTTTAGAAGCTTCTGATAGGCTATTCGACATAATTTTAGTCAATTGGAGGTGTACCCGTGGATGTATTTTAAGGCCTACCTTCAAACTCAGTGCCTCTTTGCTCGACATCATGGGAAAATCAAAAGAAATTAGCCAAGACCTCATAAAAACAATTGTAGACCTCCACAAGTCTGGTTCATCCTTGGGAGCAACATCGTGGGACAACGCAGCTGTCATACCGCTCAGGAAGGAGATGCATTCTGTCTCCTAGAGATTAACGTACTTTGGTGCGAAAAGTGCAAATGTTTTCCCAGAACAACAGCAAAGGACCTTGTGAAGATGCTGGATGAAAAAGGTACAAATGTATCTATATCCACAGTAAAACGAGTCCAAATCGACATAACCTGAAAGGCCGCTCAGCAAGGAAGAAGCCACTGCTCCAAAACCGCCATAAAAAAGGCAGACTATGGTTTACAACTGCACATGGGGACAAAGATCGTACTTTTTGGAGAAATGTCCTCTGGTCTGATGAAAGAAAAATAGAACTGTTTGTCCATAATGACCATTGTTACGTTTGGAGGAAAAAGGGGGAGGCTTGCAAGCCGAAGAACACCATCCCAATCGTGAAGCACGGGAGTGGCAGCATCATGTTGTGGGGGTCCTTTGCTGCAGGAGGGACTGGTGCACTTCACAAAATAGATGGCATCATGAGGAAGGAAAATTATGTGGATATATTGAAGCAACATCTCAAGACATCAGTCAGGAAGTTAAAGCTTGGTCGCAAATGGGTCTTCCAGATGGACAATGCCCCAAGCATACTTCCAAAGTTGTGGCAAAATGGCTTAATGACAACAAAGTCAAGATATTGGAGTGGCTATCACAAAGCCCTGACCTTAATCCTATAGAACATTTGTCGGCAGAACTGAAAAAGCGTGTGCAAGCAAGGAGGCCTACAAACCTGACTCAGTTACACCAGTTCTGTAAGGAGGAATGGGCCTAAATTCACCCAACTTATTGTGGGAAGCTTGTGGAAGGCTACCCGAAACGTTTGACCCAAATTAAACAATTTAAAGGCAATGCTACAAATACTAATTGAGTGTATGTAAACTTCTGACCCACTGGGAATGTGATTAAATAAATAAAAGCCCAAATAAATAATTATCTCTACTATTATTCTGACATTTCACATTGTTAAAATAAAGTGGTGATCCTAACTGACCTAAAACAGGGAATTTTTACTAGGATTAAATGTCAGGAATTTAAATGTATTTGGCTAAGGTGTATGTAAACTTCCGACTTCAAATGCAACTCAGTAACATTTTTGAAATTGTTGCATGTTGCGTTTATATTTTTGTTCAGTATAAATGACGAATTATGTTTTGCCCAAAAGAGCATTTTATATACTTGCTATGTAATTGCTATGCCATGTCGACCATGTTGAATTAATGTATCTTTATTGGGGCTCCAATCCCATGGATGATTTCCCATCCTACACACGTCAAAAGAGTAATGAGTTCATCCCGAAATCCTCCCAAAAATTACATAGTTGTCCTCCAGTGCCCCGCTCAGATATTTCATTTTCTTAAATATTTTTTCCACCAAACTGCCCACAAAAGCAGATAGGGAATATGGGTTATCAAGCGTTACCCCCTTAACCTCTAGAGGATCGGTGTCCCGCCCTCGGGACGGTTAAGCTAACGTGCGCTAATGTGATTAGCATGACGTTGTAAGTAGCAAGAACATTTCCAGGACATAGACATATCTTATATTGGCAGAAAGCTTAAATTCTTGTTAATCTAACTGCACTGTCCAATTTACAGTAGCTATTACAGTGAAATAATACCATGCTATTGTTTGAGGATAGCGCACAGGTTTGTACTTGAAAGGCACATTTGGGAAGTCTTGATACAATATTTTGAACAGTAATGCAATGGTTCATTGGATCAGTCTGCACATACACTGCTGCCATCTAGTGGCCAGAATCTAAATTGTGCCTGGACTCCTAAGTAATATTATGACCTTTCTCTTGCATTTCAAAGATAATGTGACAAAAAAAACAAAAAAAAGGCATGTTTTTCTATTTGTATTATCTTTTACCAGATCTAATGTGTTATGTTCTTTTACATTAATATCACATTTCCACAAACTTCAAAGTGTTTCCTTTCAAATGGTATCAATAATATGCATATCCTTGCTTCAGGCCCTGAGCTACAGGCAGTTAGATTTGAGTATGTAAGTTTAGGCGAAAATTTGGAGAAAAAAAAGGGTCCTATCCTTAAGAGGTTTTAAGGTCTGTGTGAGACTTTACACACGTCTGTGTGAGACATGTAATGTGCCTCTCCCTCAAAGGGAAGAGACCCACTACACTGACTGGCCTTATGAAAGATACATGACTAGTAATCTGAACCCCTGGTTTCATGACTACAGTCTATCGCTCATAAACTAGACAAATCATTTCAGACTGACCTGTCGGGGGTCTTTATCAGGTGGTCAGTCAGACGTTATTGTACAATTCTTTTAGGGTCAGATTTCCAGAAACATATTCAGCCTATTTTTGCAGAGCTATGCATAACCTGAGTCTGGGAAACCCTCTTTATGGAAATAGAAACAACACCTGCTGGGGATTATTTTACTGATGCCTAAACACAAAAGCTTTACAACATGTGGCCGTTTAGTTCAAATGTCTGAGAAACTGCATCAGGCTTTCCTTTGTAAACAGAGCTAGCCTTCTCTTAGCACGCCATCGAAA
The DNA here is from genome assembly GCA_023634145.1 of Thymallus thymallus. Lineage (NCBI taxonomy): Eukaryota > Metazoa > Chordata > Actinopteri > Salmoniformes > Salmonidae > Thymallus > Thymallus thymallus. Next base: position 17,137,296 of record CM042395.1, on the reverse strand, counting down.
CCACCACAAAGAGAACGAGACGATACTCTTTCCATTTATACATCGACTCTTTTCTTTCATTTACACACTCCCCTTTTTATTTGATCATTCCTGCTGCAGATCAAAGAGCTGCATCACTGTGGGTGGGTCGACCACCGCTCAGACACCAGGTGACCTGGAAGTAGGTCACTCAACCACAGAAGGTCATCTCAGAGAGGACTAATTGAAAGAGAGAGGGAGAGGGAAAGAGAGAGATAGAGAGAGGGTGAGAGGGAGGGAGAGGAAGAGAAATGCACTTGCTCCTCTAGGATATTGGAGGATCTGAGCTTGTCTGTACCATTTTGGTGGATGTGTCTGTCCCATGAGGCTGTGTTTTTGGCGTAGGGAGACTAATACCTGGGGGCTCGTTGTGACTATTTTCTCAGTTTGTGCTTTAGGGTCGAAAAGATTTCCATTTTTAATAGAAGTAATTGACATAACATTATCTCCACATGGGGACATAAAGTAGATGGTTAATCTGAAATCTCTGACCTTTTCACAATTTCTTTATCATAGACGTGTGTTCAACATTCAGTATGAATACAGATTGACTGGCCTGATGGGGTTCCCCATTTCCCCCTGTTTTCCTCATCTTCTCCATCCATACCCTATGGTGAGACACACGCTCACATGAACGCACACACACACACAGCGCCTCCACACAAACCCTCTGGTGGGGTGCAACACCTCACACTGCTTTCCATTTCCTGGTAAATGCCAGAGCCTGTCCTCTGCCAGGCACCATGGGAGAGAGGGAAATGTGGAGGAGTGAGGGACAGAGAGAGGGCAGAGGGACATTATTGGTACGGAATTTTCACACTGATCAAATGTTTCAGCTGTCAAGAAAGCAACTGATGAAATAAGCATGTGGACAACCCTCTCTTCCCCCCAGTCTCTCCTCTCCTGTGGCAGCACAACCCTCTCCTTCCCCCCAGTCTCTCCCCTCCTGTGGCAGCACAACCCTCTCCTACCTCCCAGTCTCTCCCCTCCTGTGGCAGCACAACCCTCTCCTACCTCCCAGTCTCTCCCCTCCTGTGGCAGCACAACGAGGTCCTCGGTTCTGACAGCTACTGAGTAGACCATATCATCATCTTATTAGTGAATAACAGTGTTGAGTCACCAGCATTATAGCCTGTTACAGCCTGTCTCCAAAGGCAGAAAAACACTTATTTCCCTCAAAAGATGACCTCCCTCCTATCATTTCAAAGCTGTCTGCAGAGAGAGGGGGATTAAAACAAATAAATAAATAAAAGGATTGTGAGTAATTGATTTGTCTGGTGATACGATAGTGTGGCAGGAAAATAACTGTAGAGGGTAACGACTGGGGCGTGTGAGCAGCAGAAGGGAATGTCATTTGCAAGGATTAAAGCTGTGTGTTATGTGTTACTGGAGAGGCAGAGAAACACAGAGCTGGAGGAGATTGTGTGTGTGTGTGTGGTCATGGTGGGGAACATGAGTGTAGACACGCCAACATTAGGGCCCTAGGGCTGTGGATCTAAGGACTGGTACATTGCCCATGAATTGGCCAAGGAGAGTCCGACTTCGCCTCTCTCTCTCTCTCTCTCTCTCTCTCTCTCTCTCTCTCTCTCTCTCTCTCTCTCTCTCTCTCTCTCTCTCTCTCTCTCTCTCTCTCTCTCTCTCTCAGTCTTTTCCCTTTCACACTAACTGTCAATCTCTCATCCCACATCTCTCCTTTCTTTCTCCTTCTCTAACTGGTTCTGTATTGGCCCCCTGGGGTCGGTGTTCTAAGGGGGGCTTGAGGAGAGGGTCTGGGACGTATCACACTCATCGTACCACTCCACTACGTTGTTAGAGGACCGTTATTTCCTTCTGGCTGCTCTCAGTGGGGGACAGGGGACGCGTGTGTGTGTGCGTATGTGTGGTTGTGTGATGGAGGGAAGCAGGCCAATATGAGCTGTTTTCCCCCTCTCACTCCCCCTCTCTGTCATACTGTGGATAACCATATCACCCACTGACATGTTCATAAATTACTGTGAACACCTGCAGGGAGGGGAGCCTTTGAACCCCCCCCCCCCCCCCAACACACACACACACACACACACACACACACACACACACACACACACACACATACAAACATACACACACCCTTCCCCTGTGGAGGCTTATGTGTCACAGCTGTAACATGTTCTTGTTTAGAGAATAGAGTTATGGGAATGCTTAAACCCCCTAGTTAATCAGATGCCTCTTTTGTCCTTTCTCTCAATTATAAAAATCAATTTTTGTGTCTGTCTACAGTATGTACAGTAAATACTCTATGTGTATATGTATCTATGTGTCTATGTGTCTACAGTATGTATCTATGTATCTACAGTTGAAGTCGGAAGTTTACATACACCTTAGCCAAATACATTTAAACTCAGTTTTTCACAATTCCTGACATTTAATCCTAGTAAAAATTCCCTGTCTTAGGTCAGTTAGGATCACCACTTTATTTTAACAATGTGAAATGTCAGAATAATAGTAGAGAGAATTTATTATTTAAGCTTTTATTTCTTTCATCACATTCCCAGTGGGTCAGAAGTTGACATACACTCAATTAGTATTTGGTAGCATTGCCTTTAAATTGTTTAACTTGGGTCAAACGTTTTGGGTAGCCTTCCACAAGCTTCCCACAATAAGCCCATTCCTACTGACAGAACTGGTGTAACTGAGTCAGGTTTGTAGGCCTCCTTGCTCACACATGCTTTTTCAGTTCTGCCCACATGATGATGCCAGCCCCGTGCTTCACGGTTGGGACGGTGTTCTTCGGCTTGCAAGCCTCCCCCTTTTTCCTCCAAACATAACGATGGTCATTATGGCCAAACAGTTATATTTCTGTTTCATCAGACCAGAGGACATTTCTCCAAAAAGTATGATCTTTGTCCCCATGTGCAGTTGTAAACCGTAGTCTGGCTTTTTTATGGCGGTTTTGGAGCAGTGGCTTCTTCCTTGCTGAGCGGCCTTTCAGGTTATGTCGATATACAGTGGGGAGAACAAGTATTTGATACACTGCCGATTTTGCAGGTTTTCCTACTTACAAAGCATGTAGAGGTCTGTAATTTTTATCATAGGTACACTTCAACTGTGAGAGACGGAATCTAAAACAAAAATCCAGAAAATCACATTGTATGATTTTTAAATAATTAATTTGCATTTTATTGCATGACATAAGTATTTGATCACCTACCAACCAGTAAGAATTCCGGCTCTCACAGACCTGTTAGTTTTTCTTTAAGAAGCCCTCCTGTTCTCCACTCATTACTTGTATTAACTGCACCTGTTTGAACTCGTTACCTGTATAAAGGACACCTGTCCACACACTCAATCAAACAGACTCCAACCTCTCCACAATGGCCAAGACCAGAGAGCTGTAAGGACATCAGGGATAAAATTGTAGACCTGCACAAGGCTGGGATGGGCTACAGGACAATAGGCAAGCAGCTTGGTGAGAAGGCAACAACTGTTGGCACAATTATTAGAAAATGGAAGAAGTTCAAGACGACGGTCAATCTCCCTCGGTCTGGGGCACCATGCAAGATCTCACCTTGTGGGGCATCAATGATCATGAGGAAGGTGAGGGATCAGCCCAGAACTACACGGCAGGACCTGGTCAATGACCTGAAGAGAGCTGGGACCACAGTCTCAAAGAAAACCATTAGTAACACACTACGCCGTCATGGATTAAAATCCTGCAGCGCACGCAAGGTCCGCCTGCTCAAGCCAGCGCATGTCCAGGCCCGTCTGAAGTTGGCCAATGACCATCTGGATGATCCAGAGGAGGAATGGTCTGATGAGACAAAAATAGAGCTTTTTGGTCTAAACTCCACTCGCCGTGTTTGGAAGAAGAAGAAGGATGAGTACAACCCCAAGAACACCATCCCAACCGTGAAGCATGGAGGTGGAAACATCATTCTTTTGGGATGCTTTTCTGCAAAGGGGACAGGACGACTGCACCGTATTGAGGGGAGGATGGATGGGGCCATGTATTGCGAGATCTTGGCCAACAACCTCCTTCCCTCAGTAAGAGCATTGAAGATGGGTCGTGGCTGGGTCTTCCAGCATGACAACGACCCGAAACACACAGCCAGGGCAACTAAGGAGTGGCTCCGTAAGAAGCATCTCAAGGTCCTGGAGTGGCCTAGCCAGTCTCCAGACCTGAACCCAATAGAAAATCTTTGGAGGGAGCTGAAAGTCCGTATTGCCCAGCGACAGCCCCGAAACCTGAAGGATCTGGATGGAGGAGTGGGCCAAAATCCCTGCTGCAGTGTGTGCAAACCTGGTCAAGAACTACAGGAAACGTATGATCTCTGTAATTACAAACAAAGGTTTCTGTACCAAATATTAAGTTCTGCTTTTCTGATGTATCAAATACTTATGCCATGCAATAAAATGCAAATGAATTACTTAAAAATCATACAATGTGATTTTCTGTCACTCACAGTTGAAGAGTACCTATGATAAAAATTACAGACTTCTACATGCTTTGTAAGTGGGAAAACCTGCAAAATCGGCAGTGTATCAAATACTTGTTCTCCCCACTTCAGGACTCGTTTTACTGTGGATATAGATACTTTTGTATATGTTTCCTCCAGCATCTTCACAAGGTCCTTTGCTGTTTTTCTGGGATTGAGTTGCACTTTTCGCACCAAAGTACGTTCATCTCTAGGAGACAGAATGCATCTCCTTCATGAGCGGTATGACGGCTGTGTGATCCCATGGTGTTTATACTTGCATACTATTGTTTGTACAGATGAACGTGGTACCTTCAGGTGTTTGGAAATTGCTCCCAAGGATGAACCAGACTTGTGGAGGTCTAGAATTGAGGTCTTGGCTGGTTTCTTTTGATCTGTGGAGTTTTAATGACTTCAACCTAAGTGTATGTTAACTTTTGACTTCAACTGTATGTGTCTATGTATCTGTATCTACGTATGTATCTATGTGTCTATGTATCTACAGTATGTGTTTATGTATCTATGTATCTACAGTATGTGTCTATGTATCTGTATCTACGTATCTATCTATGTGTCTATGTATTTACAGTATGTGTCTATGTATCTATGTATCTACAGTATGTGTCTATGTATCTACAGTAGGGTTGCACATTTTGGGGAATATTCAGAGGTGGAAACTTTCTGTGGGAATTAACGGGAATATATGGGAATTAACAGAAATATATGCAAATTGCAAATGATTAAATCCTTCCAATAGAAATAAATTGAAATGCGTCCAGAGGGAGCTGAAGTTGCGGATTGCTGAGGGGAAGAGAGTGTATAAGGAGAAGATAGAGGACAAGCTGAGGCAGAGCCAGGTGAGAGAGGTGTGGAAGGGTATGAGAAATATCACTGGCTTCAAAAAGTCAAACAGTGGGCAGACGGAGGGGACCCAGGACAGAGCCAATGAGCTGAACCAATTTTTTAACAGGTTCGATACTGGCCTTGTCCACCTCCCCTCCAGCTCCCCAGACCACACACCCTCACGGCTATCCCACCCCCACTTTGCTCACAGCACCTCTGCTGAGACAATCAGTGACCCCACCTCCGCCCCTGCCCCCCCTGGACTGATCCTCAACACCCCCCTTCCCCCCACCTCCCCACCTGGGCTGGCTTTCACCACCAACCAAGTGAAGAGAGAGCTGGAGAGACTACACCAGTGGAAAGCGGCGGGCCCTGATGGCATCAGCCCAAGGGTGCTGAGGGTCTGTGCTGACCAACTGTGTGGAATACTCCAGCGTCTTTTCAACCTTAGCCTGAGCCTAGAAAGGGTCCCTGTGCTGTGGAAAACATCCTGCCTCGTCCCAGTGCCCAAGAAGGCACACCCCACTGTCCTGAATGACTTCAGACCTGTAGCGCTAACATCCCACATCATGAAGACCCTGGAAAGGTTAGTCCTCGCTCACCTCAGACCCCTGGTGTGTTCATCAATGGACCCCCTGCAGTTTGCATACCAGCGCAACATCGGGGTGGATGATGCAATCATCTACCTTCTGCAGAGGGCCTACTCTCACCTGGACAAACGCAGGTTGCACTGTGAGGGTCATGTTTTTTGACTTCTCCAGTGCCTTCAATACCATTCAGCCCCTGCTACTGGGTGAGAAGATGAGGAGGATGAAAGTGGAAGCACCCTTAGTCTCCTGGGTCACGGACTACCTGACTGGTAGGCCACAATTTGTGCGACTACAGAGCTGTGTGTCAGAACGGGCTGTTAGCAACACAGGGGCCCCCCAGGGTACGGTCCTGTCCCCCTTCCTGTTCACCCTCTACACCTCAGACTTCAGATATAACTCTGAGACATGCCACCTACAGAAGTTCTCGGATGACTCTGCTATTGTAGGGTGCATCAGGGGTGGGCAGGAGGAGGAGTACAGGAGCACAATCAGTGACTTTGTGTTGTGGTGTGAGCAGAACCACCTTCAGCTCAACATCAGCAAAACTAAGGAGATGGTGGTGGACTTCAGGAGAACCAAGGCACAACTGACTGCAGTCCCTATAAAGGGGACGGATGTGGAAATGGTTGAGTCATAGTTCCTGGGTGTCCATATGGACAACAGACTGGAATGGGCTGGTAACACCGGGGCCCTGTACAAAAAGGGCCAGAGCCGACTCTACTTTCCGAGGAGGCTCAGGTCCTTCAACGTGTGCAGTAAACTACTGCATACCTTCTGCCAGTCTGTGGTGGCCAGTGCCATCTTTTTTGCAGTGGTGTGCTGGGGAGCAAACATCAAAGCCGGTGATGCTTCTCGGGTAAATAAGCTGATCAGGAAGGCTAGCTCTGTCCTGGGGATGAGCCTTGACACTCTAGAGGAGGTGGCGGAGAGACGGATCCTGGCCAAACTGCTGGCCATCATGGACAACGTCACCCACCCTCTGCACGCTATGGTTATGACACAGAGGAGCACTTTCAGTCACAGACTGATCCCACCACGGTGTGCCAGAGAGCGCTACAGGAGGTCCTTCCTGCCGGCGGCTATGAGACTATATAATGCCTCACCGGGGTGCCGTGCCGTCGGCAACATAGATCTGGAACTGTTGGGGTGCTAGGACCTAGTTTAACAATTATGCATCCATCCGTGAGTAACTCTGGTCCGTCAGCACTCATCCACTCAGGACCTATTTATTCATACAGGTCTGTATATACATACTCATGTACAGTTGTTATATTATATCACATGCAATATTGTAAGTAATTATTGGACGTAGGCATTCACTCAGGAATGCATATTAGTATCCTGCCAGTTGCACCTTTTCTCATTGCTTTTAGTATATCGAATGTGCAATAAGTGCAGTTGTCTGTAATTAAACCCTGCGCACTAAGGACTGTATTTTAAGGGAATTACTATTATTACCCCAAATGATATCATACACACTTTTAGCTATTAAAGTATCTCTTCCTGTCATTTACCTGTACAGTTTGTGTAAACATGCAAGTATTCACTTATCTGTAAATATAACTGTACAGCTAATTTAACCATGCAAAATTTTCACTTACCTGTTAATTTACCCAGTCTGTCTATTAAGTAAACTATTATTACCCTCGCTCATATCATACGCATTTTTAGCTACTGAAGTATTTCTCTGCCATCGACCTGTATAGTATAGTTAACCATCCAACATCCACCAATGTATAGTGTACATATTCAGCCAACCACTCATACTATGCAATGTCCTTTTATAGCTTTTTTTTGCACTCCAGATATCTTGTATTTCTATACTTTTTCATACTGCCGCTCTATGTATCATGTACCGTGTATCTGTCTTTTGTGTACTTTCGTTGTGGCATTTTGCACCTGCCCTGTGTTTTTGTTGTAGCTGCTTGACAATGAAATTTCCCCCCCGGGGGAGCAATAAAGTACCTATCTATCTATCTATCTATCTATCTATCTATCTATCTATCTATCTATCTATCTATCTATCTATCTATCTATCTATCTATCTATCTATCTATCTATCTATCTATCTATCTATCTATCTATCTATCTATCTATCTATCTATCTATCTATCTATCTATCTATCTATCTATCTATCTATCTATCTATCTAAAAAAAACTATTTAGTTACGAATTGAACTTTTAATTAAATGAGTTGACTCTTCACATGATTTCACTGAACAACAAAAGGGAATATTTAATGATCCCCAATGATCCATTGCATCTCCCAAAAACGTTTTCAATATACAGTTCAACATACACCTCTTGAACATCAGACTCTGAGGCCTCATCTTCACTGTCACTTTCAAACCTTGTTATGGATGGCTCGTTGTCAGGCTCAAAAAGCTTCAAATTTGTCCGGATGGCCACACATTTTTAACCCTTGTATTGGTCAGCCTGTTGTGTGCTTTGGTGTGTGTGTTCCCAAACAAGGACCATTTGCCCTCTGAGGCAGCTGATGTTGGTGGGATTTGGAGGATGATGAAGGCAAGAGGGGAAAGAGCCTCAGATCCACAAAGTCCCTTCCACCAGCTGGCTGATGAGATATGTTGGCACAACTGCGATCTCCATCCTAAAGCCCTTCTTTGGAAGTGTACTTCGCCAGACTGCCAAGAACCTTGCCCTCATCCAGGCCAAGGTGGCGAGACACAGTAGTGATGACACCATAGGCCTTGTTGATCTCTGCACCAACCAGGATGCTCTCGCCAGCATACTTGGGGTCCAACATGTACGCTGCGGCGTGTATGGGCTTCAGGCAGAAGTCTTAACGCTTTTTGATGTATTTCACAACTGCAGTTTCCTGAACATCAGACAGGATGGCATTGTCTCTCTCAATCCGTGCAATGGCTACTTCTATAGGTTTCCGGAGTTTCAGGCGGCTTACCACTCTCTCCCAAAATAAATCAACCAGGAGGATCCTTTTGATGGGGCTGTCCATATCGGCAGACTGTGATATGGCCATTTCTTGGAGAGACTCCAGCCCCTCCAGGAGACTGTCAAACGTGATGACAACACCACCCCAACAGGTGTTGCTGGGTAGCTTCAATGTGGTGCTCTTGTTCTTCTCACTTTGCTTGGTGAGGTAGATTGCTGCTATAACTTGATTACCCTTCACATACATAACCATTTCCTTGGCTCTCTTGTAGAGTGTATCCAATGGGTGTTATGTGAGGGTAGGAGTCCTCCACTTTAGACCAAGCAGCTTTCATGTTCGCAGCATTGTCTGTCACCAGTGCAAATACCTTCTGTGGTCCAAGGTCATTGATGACTGCCTTCAGCTCATCTGCAATGTAGAGACCGGTGTGTCTGTTGTCCCTTCTGTCTGTGCTCTTGTAGAATACTGGTTGAGGGGTGGAGGTGATGTAGTAAATTATTCCTTGCCCACAAACATTCGACCACCCATCAGAGATGACTGCAATACAGTCTCTATGATTTGCTTGACCTTCACTTAAACTCTGTTGAACTCTGCATCGGGCAAATGCGTAGATTAAGCATGTCTGGTTGGAGGGGTGTATGCTGGGCGAAGAACATTCAGAAATCTCTTCCAATACACATTGCCTGTGAGCATCAGAGGTGAACCAGTTGCATACACAGCTCGAGCAAGACATTCATCAGCATTTCTCTGACTACGTTCCTCCATTGAGGAAAAAAAAACTTCTGATTCCAGGAGGACCATGAGCTGTTGCTATCGATAAGGTGTCTGATTCATCATTTCCACCTCAAATAGAAGTATAGGGACTTTTGTCAGAGGTTGCTTGTTGTGAGCGCTGAGGGAACTTCATGCACTTGGCCAGATGATTCTGCATCTTTGTTGCATTCTTCACATATGATTTGGCACAGTATTTGTAAATGTACACAGCTTTTTAACCTGACAGAGCTGCAGTGAAATGTCTCCACACATCAGATGGTGCCCGTGGCATTTTCCTGTAAAGATGAGAAAACATTGAGTAAAATAGTTAAGCAGTTAAACAACTCCTTTGTAAGATAACTGTTTTAAAATAAAACCTATGGAAACAGGTGAATTAACACTCCTCAGTTAGCAGGCTCAAGCAAGCTAAAACCCACATGGTAAAACTAAATAGCAGAAATTGCTAACAAGTTAGAAGTGATTTAAACACACTTTGCTGTAGGCTACTATTTACTATTTACTAGTTAACTAAAAATCATGTATGTCATATGAAATATATGTATCTACAGTATGTATCTATGTGTCTGTATCTACAGTATGTGACTATGTATTTATGTGTCTGTATCTATGTATCTACAGTATGTATCTATGTGTTTATGTGTCTATGTATCTATGTGACTATTTGTGCATTTGTTTGTGTGTGTGTGTGTGTCTCAGTGTCAGTGGCAGGGCTGTCTCTTGTGTTGGAGGCAGTTTCTCATGAGGTGTTATTGATCTGTATCGACCGGGTCTCGCTCTCTGCTGCTAATTCAGGCGCTGTTCCTTCCACCGACATTTTCATCACCATGGCTCTGCTTTACAGAGTCAAGACTTAAAACAGCCCCTGTTCTACATCCTCTGTTCTCAGACTCCTCTCCTCTCTTCTTCTTTCCTCTCCACTCCTCTCTTCTATCCTTCCGGCCCCGTTGGTCATGAATCACACATCCCAGGCTAGTATATTCTATGTAAGGCAGATATAGTAGCCTACATTGGAACTGTGTTATCTAGTTTTCCCTGGTAGGAAATAGTCTTGTAGCACAGCAGGGGTAACAGATGCTTGCTTCCGTCTGCTTTTCAGGTAGCCAGTCAAGGGGATTTTGCAGCAATTGAAGATGTTTATTTACAGAGAGTTCCCCTGTGCTGAACCTCAGGCCGTCAATCAGTAGTATTTTACCATATGCGCTCAATCAGGCATACAGCCCAACATGCAGACATACACAATTATGGAAACTGTATGAATCTCTTGGAGGAAATTATTACTCATATCATCTGGAAGTTATCTGACCCTTAAGACAACTCCCAAATGACAAACACTGGTTGACTCCTTCAGCCTTCAGTTCTTAGCTTTGCCTCCTTTGTGATTCCTCCCCCTGTAGGCTACACTCACCCTAGCCTGGTCCCAGATCTGTTTTGCCTACTCCTCTGGTGGTTATGATTGTTACACAGTAATAACTGATCTGGGACCAGGATACAGTAAACCCCCAGGCTGAATCCTTGTTCTGACAGCCGGCACTCCTCCCTGGCTCTGCTTAGATGGATCACTGGGACACCAGAGAGGCAGGGAAGAGGCGGGGAAAGAAGGGTGAAAGAAGGGGGTGGATGGGAGAGCCCGTGGTAGTTTGTTGAGCTAGGAGGAGGATTCCTCTGACTCTGACCCACTTCTGTAATACAGATTCATCTGAGCAGCTTGCCCTCTCACACAGTAAGCTACGTAGGCTTTCCCTCCCCTCCCTCAGCTCACAGAGAGAGGCAGGCAGCCCAAGCCAGCAGTAGCACTGCAAGCTACTCAATCCAACAACATAAAACAGAGCTCAAATAAACTATCGAAGGGCCTTCCCCACCACTAATACTCACTGATAGAAGGGCTGTTCTTCAGCACCACAAGATGGGCCCACACTGTGAATCCTATCCAGCCGGAGACTGGTGAACCTGTCCTTTCTGCACCTCAAACATAAGCACACCAGCGCTGGTAATGTCATGGGCTGATTGTAGAATTATTAGAAGTCCTGCTTATCTTTCATGTATAACTGATAGATTGATTGATTGTTTATGCAAGGGTAAGCCAGGTTAGGTTATTCCTCATTGACCTCCCTCCCCACTGTACCTTCCATCTTATACATTTCCTGGGAATATTGATCCAGTCAGAGTGGTAATGCTGCCCTGGCTCTGGGCTCTCTGTCTGCCTGTCGTGTACCTACTTGGCGTTTTATGCTCTAAGGGGATGTTTCCCTAGACCTTTAATTGCATTCTCATGAATCCTAGAGGAAGGAAGTGTATCAGAAAATTTCACTTGGCGGAGTGATTTAATTGCACTTGGCGGAGTGATTTGGCACAGTGTGCGTGTGTGTAATTTATCAGGAAGTACTTATTCTTCCTCTCCAAGGAACTTTGGTTGTTTGTGTTGGATGTGTAAACACATTACAGTTCTGTTGTCCTTAGAAGCACTTTAGAAACGCTGACTAATAATCCTCACACTAGAGATTATAGCAGCACCAGCACTTGGTCTTCTGGGCTTTCAAGGGGCTTTGATTAATAGGAAAGTCATATGGAGAGATTATGCAAATTCCTTATAAACTGTACTCCGACTTTTGACCAAAGTCTTGAATGGTAACATTTAGAAGGAATGTTACACAGTCTTAAAATCTGACAGATAGGAGCCCGAGTTCCCTCCACAGTATGCTTACCATTTGGATAATATTCAGACTAACTGCTCTGATAATACATCCTTCAGTTGAACTCCCTTTGACCTCTCTGTCTCTGTTTCCCCAGGTCCATGGGGCCGGTGTATGGGCAGCGAGTGTGGCCCAGGGGGCAGCCAGAGCCGGGCGGTGTGGTGCGCCCACTCTGAAGGCTGGACCACCCTTCACACCAACTGTGACCAGGCCGAGCGCCCGGAGAACCAGCAGAGCTGCTTCCGTGTGTGTGACTGGCATAAGGACCTGTACGACTGGCAGCTGGGCGCCTGGAACCAGTGTGTGCCTGTGTCCATGCGGAGCACCGGGGCTGTCCAGCGGCCGGCCGTGTGTACCCACGGTGAGGAGGGAATCCAGACACGGGAAGTGGGCTGCGTCCAGAAAGCGGATGGCGTGCCCGCGGAGGAGGTGGCGATTTGTGAATACTTTGAGCCCAAGCCCAGGCTAGAGCAGGCCTGTCTGATCCCGTGCCCACGGGACTGCGTGGTCTCCCAGTTCACCCCATGGACTTCCTGTTCGAAAACGTGCGGCACGGGTCTTCAGAATCGTGTCCGTTTTGTCCTGGCGCCTCCCATGTTCGGGGGCTCAGCCTGCCCTAACCTGACAGAGTTCCAGACATGTCAACCAGGTCCCTGCGCTGGCCCAGAGAGCCTCTATAGTCTAAGGGTGGGGTCCTGGGGTCCCTGCTCTGTACCCCTCCCTCGCACAGCCAGGCAGGCTCCCACCCTTAGTCAGGGTAAAGATGTGGCTGTCCCTCGCCGGCTTCGCAAGGGCAGAGAGGGTAAAGAGGCCAAAGAGGGCAGCGAGGTGCCCACCCCACGCCAGCCTCGTCTGAGCAAAGAAGAAAGGATGAAAAGAAAGGAGGAAAGAAAGGAGGGAAGAAAAGGAAGACAGGCAGCCAAAGAAGGACGCAGGAAGAACAAGGAAAGAGTCAAGGAGCGGGTGAGGGAGGGGGTGAGAGAGCGGGCGAGGTCGAGGGGGAGGGTGAAAGACCCAGAGACCAAGGAGCTGATCAAAAATAAGAGGAACAGGAACCGACAGAACCGACAGGGAAGCAAGTTCTGGGACCTTCAGGTTGGATACCAGATCCGGGAGGTGACCTGTGTTCACAGGAGCGGCAACGCTGATGCACTCAGGTAAGTCGCACTTCTAATTTATAGTCTATAAATTATAGTTTATAGTGCCTATAGAAAGTCTACACCCCATTGGATTTCTTCACATTCTATTGTGTTACAAAGTGGGAATGGATATCAAAGTGGAAGATATACAGTGGGGAGAACAAGTATTTGATACACTGCCGATTTTGCAGGTTTTCCTACTTACAAAGCATGTAGAGGTCTGTAATTTTTATCATAGGTACACTTCAACTGTGAGAGACGGAATCTAAAACAAAAATCCAGAAAATCACATTGTATGATTTTTAAATAATTAATTTGCATTTTATTGCATGACATAAGTGTCACGATCGTGTGTAGAGACAGGCGAAGCGTAGCGATAGTTCGACATTGTATTTATTCACAAATAAACTAAACTCAGTCCGAACTATACAAAACAACAACGTAAGAACAAACGTGAACATCAACACACTTACTCTGATGATGACATATAAACAATGACCCACACAAACGTGTGGGGTTGAGCAACTTAAATAGAATCCCCAATCAGAGACAACGTCTCACAGCTGTCTCCAATTGGGGATTCAACACAAAATGAAAAACATAGATCTAGATATCTAGATCTGTCAGGCTCTGACCATGGCCAAAAGGTACTCCCTATGGCCAAGGTACTCTCAATTATTAGAAAATGGAAGAAGTTCAAGATGACGGTCAATCTCCCTCGGTCTGGGGCACCATGCAAGATCTCACCTCGTGGGGCATCAATGATCATGAGGAAGGTGAGGGATCAGCCCAGAACTACACGGCAGGACCTGGTCAATGACCTGAAGAGAGCTGGGACCACAGTCTCAAAGAAAACCATTAGTAACACACTACGCCGTCATGGATTAAAATCCTGCAGCGCACGCAAGGTCCCCCTGCTCAAGCCAGTGCATGTCCAGGCCCGTCTAAAGTTTGCCAATGACCATCTGGATGATCCAGAGGAGGAATGGGAGAAGGTCATGTGGTCTGATGAGACAAAAATAGAGCTTTTTGGCCTAAACTCCACTCGCCGTGTTTGGAGGAAGAAGAAGGATGAGTACAACCCCAAGAACACCATCCCAACCGTGAAGCATGGAGGTGGAAACATCATTCTTTGGGGATGCTTTTCTGCAAAGGGGACAGGACGACTGCACCGTATTGAGGGGAGGATGGATGGGGCCATGTATTCCCTCAGTAAGAGCATTGAAGATGGGTCGTGGCTGGATCTTCCAGCATGACAACGATCCGAAACACACAGCCAGGGCAACTAAGGAGTGGCTCCGTAAGAAGCATCTCAAGGTCCTGGAGTGGCCTAGCCAGTCTCCAGACCTGAACCCAATAGAAAATCTTTGGAGGGAGCTGAAAGTCCGTATTGCCCAGCGACAGCCCCGAAACCTGAAGGATCTGGATGGAGGAGTGGGCCAAAATCCCTGCTGCAGTGTGTGCAAACCTTGTCAAGAACTACAGGAAACGTATGATCTCTGTAATTGCAAACAAAGGTTTCTGTACCAAATATTAAGTTCTGCTTTTCTGATGTATCAAATACTTATGTCATGCAATAAAATGCTAATTAATTACTTAAAAATCATACAATGTGATTTTCTGTATTTTTGTTTTAGATTCCGTCACTCACAGTTGAAGAGTACCTATGATAAAAATTACAGACTTCTACATGCTTTGTAAGTGGGAAAACCTGCAAAATCGGCAGTGTATCAAATACTTGTTCTCCCCACTGTATATGTATATATGTATTTTCAAAATTCTTCAAGCTCTGTCAACAGACAGCAATTTTTGTCTTGACATAGATTTTCAAGCCGATTTAAGTCAAAACTGTAACTTGGCCACTCAGGAACATTCCCTGTCTTCTTTATAAGCAACTCCAGTGAAGATCTGGCTTTATGTTGTAGGTTATTGTCCTGCTGAGAGGTGAATTCATCTCCCAGTGTCTGGTGTAAAGCAGACTGAAGCAGGATTTCCTCTAGGATTTTCCCTGTGCTTAGCTCCACCCCATTTCTTTTCATCCTGAAAAACTCCCCAGTCTTCGCTGATGTCAAGCATACCCATACCATGATGCAGCCCATACCATGCTTGAAAATCAGGAGGCAGTTACTCAGTGATGTGTTGTATTGGATTTGCCCCAAGGC
The DNA here is from genome assembly GCA_023634145.1 of Thymallus thymallus. Lineage (NCBI taxonomy): Eukaryota > Metazoa > Chordata > Actinopteri > Salmoniformes > Salmonidae > Thymallus > Thymallus thymallus. Next base: position 17,121,711 of record CM042395.1, on the reverse strand, counting down.
TTTGCATTTAGGCCAAAAAGTGTATTCCTTTGCCGTGTTTTTTTGCAGTGTTACTTTAGTGCCTTGTTGCTGTCACGGTGCGTAGGCAGGACACGAGGCGCTGAGCAGTAGTATGTTGACATTCCTGTATTGGAATCAAAGCAAAACAACAAAGGAGAGGAAGCAACCACGAACTGGTGTGCACATAGCACAAACACACAAAGATGGGAAAACCATTAAATTAATGAATGTATTATCAGAAAACCATTCTTTTTAAAAACAATTATCCCAAGCCCTGTCCCAGTAGGAGGTTTTTTTCCTTTTGGTAGGCCGTCATTGTAAGTAAGAATTTGTTCTTAACTGACTTGCCTAGTTAAATAAACGTTTAAAAAAAATAAAAAATAATAATGTGCACCTCTCTCACTCTCCCCCCTCTCTCTCTCTTTCTCGTTCTCTTGCAGTTCACACACGATAACCTCATCATCACCCAAAAAAAATTGCAACATCTTTTCCAAAAAATCTCATCTGACGTGAGAGTTCAGTCAATGGAGCCTGCAATGTTTTTGTTTTGTATCGTATTTTATTCAAATGTATTCTTTGTTTAACCAAATAACTCCTCATCTTCCAAAGAAGCAATGGAAGTTCATACTTTTCTACGTGAAGTGAAGTTAGTTTCAAAGCTTCAACTGAAAGCATTGTGATATTCAGCGAATCCTTTATTACAAGTATTAATAAATATAAATATAAATAGATACGGTGATAAACGGCATCCTTGTTTTTGCGCCTCAAGCTAGTGTAATATTCTCAGAAAACCATTATTGAGCATTATTTATTTGGTCAGATCATAATATCTATGAAAAGGTCAGAGGATCAAACTGCTGTCCCTTTCTATTCCAACATCCTGCATCATGTCCATCTCTATGGGTGGCTATCTTACCACGTCCACATAGCATGGCCATTAATTCATATTACGGAATTAGCTGAAGCTGGACTGTAGGCTATAGCTGGAGGATATTTGGGTGGTGATAGAATTCTTCAAGGCATGTTTTATTGAATGGTCTCAATTCATCTCCACTCATGTACACATGCTTTCTAAAAGGCTGTCCCTCTTTGCTGTTATGTGAAATGCATATATATCCTCATTCTGTCTCTGAGGATCGGTGTGGCTGTTATGGAGGTCACTCAACACTGAATATATATATATACAGTTGAACTCGGAAGTTTACATGCACCTTAGCCAAATACATTTAAAATCAGTTTTTCACAATTCCTGACATTTAATCCTAGTAAACATTCCCTGTCTTAGGTCAGTTAGGATCACCACTTTATTTTAAGAATGTGAAATGTCAGAATAATAGTAGAGAGAATTATTTATTTCAACTTTTATTTATTTCATCACATTCCCAGTGGGTCAGAAGTTTACACACACTCAATTAGTATTTGTGAAGTGCACCAGTCCCTCCTGCAGCAAAGCACCCCAACAACATGATGCTGCCACCACTTGCTTCACGGTTGGGATGGTGTTCTTCGGCTTGCAAGCCTCCCCCTTTTTCCTCTAAACATAACGATGGTCATTATGGTCAAACATTTTTATTTTTGTTTCATCAGACCATTTCTCCAAAAAGTATGATCTTTGTCCCCATGTGCAGTTGCAAACCGTAGTCTGGCTTTTTTATGGTGGTTTTGGAGCAGTGGCTTCTTCCTTGCTGAGTGGCCTTTCAGGTTGTCGATATAGGACTCGTTTTGCTCTGGATGTAGATACTTTTGTACCTGTTTCCTCCAGCATCTTCACAAGGTCCTTTGCTGTTGTTCTGGGATTGATTTGCACTTTTTTCGCACCAAAGTACGTTCATCTCTAGAACAGAACGCGTCTCCTTCCTGAGAGGTATGATGGCTGCGTGGTCCCATGGTGTTTATACTTGCGTACTATTGTTTGTACAGATGAACGTTGTACCTTCAGGCGTCTAGACATTTTTTTCTGAGGTCTTGGCTGATTTCTTTTGATTTTCGAGCAAAGAGGCACTGAGTCTGAAGGTAGACCTTGGAATACATCCACAGGTACACCTCCAATTGATTCAAATTATGTCAATAAGCCTATCAGAAGCTTCTAAAGCCATGACATCATTTTCAGGAATTTTCCAAGCTGTTTAAAGGCACAGTCAACTTAGTGTATGTAAACTTCTGACCCACTGGAATTGTGATATAGTGAATTATAATTGAAATAATCTGTCTGTAAACAATTGTTGGAAGAATTACTTGTGTCATGCACAAAGTAGATGTCCAAACTGATTTGCCCAAACTATAGTTTGTTAACATGAAATCTGTGGAGTGGTTTAAAAAGGAGTTTTAATGACTTCAACTCAAGGGTATGTAAACTTCCGACTTCAACTGTATATATCGCACTCACTGAAAGGAGATAATCAGAGAAAAATCATAAATAATTGAAATTATGGGATAACCACTTTTATCATATTCCCATATCTTCTAGTAGAATATATTATATCTGCCTCCCATGAGGCGATGCACAATTAATCCAGCGTCGTCCAGGTTAGGGGAGGGTTTGGCTGGCCGGGATGTCATTGTCCCATCGCGCTGTAGCAACTCCTGTGGCGGGTCGGGCACATGCACTCTGACACATTTGCCAGGTGTACGGTGTTTCCTCTGACACATTGGCGCAGCTGGCTTCTGGGTTAAGTGTGCATTGTGTCAAGAAGCAGTGCGGCTTGGAGGGGTTGTGTTTCGGAGGACACATGGCTCTTGACCTTCCCCTCTCCCGAGTCTGTATGGAAGTTGCAGTGATGGGACAAGACTGTAACTACAATTTGGATGTGATGAAAAAGGGGGTAAAAAACTAAAAACCAATAATATACAGCGGGTGAAATAAGTATTGAACACGTCACCATTTTTCTCAGTAAATATATTTCCAATATATTTTCGTTTCTTTGTATGTATGGATTACTTGGGTTGTTACCAACAACAATTTCATGTCAATAGCACCTTTGGAAATATATTTACTGATAAAAATGGTAACGTGTTCAATACTTATTTCACCCGCTGTATTATATCTCTATGATCTAGCCTATCCTAGGATTAATGTTGAGAATATGTAAATATTCCTCCTTTAAAGTGAGGAGTAATGTGGAGGTATTTTAGTTTTTTTTAGGATCTATTTATAGCATCCACCACAGATGGCTGAACTGAAGCCCCCAAAGAGACTTATCTGATCTGATACTGACAATGTACCAAATGGCAGGGGCTCAAGATCATGTTTATTTGCTGTTATAGAAGCTCTGAAATATATCTTGAAATATATTCCATCTCACTTCATTTAACATTGGTCATTATTTATTAATGTCATACACTTATCTGAAATGTCAATGAGTGAGTTATAAAGTATTGTATCATAACACCTTGTATGCCGTTAATATAATGATTATAGAGGACGGTATTTACATTAAATCAAGTTTCATTTGAGAACCTTTCGGGGAGTTTAACCAAAATGTTTTGAGTTGTTTTAAATCCCTAGCTTATTTCACATAAAAAGCAGATCATGAATGATTGTTTACTCTTTTAATTAAAACTTATAAAAAAGGAATATTTATTTATACACATCTTAATTGAAAAGGAAATTAACATTTAGTGAAAAACACACTGGTGGAAAATACATTTGATCAAAGAGTAATCAGCATTAAGATTTGTATCTGTCTGTAAAACTGTAATCGTAGATCTATATCTATAATCGTAGATCTATATCTCAGATTTCTGGATGAGAGTATCTGCTGAATGACTAAAATGTAAATGCAGATGTAGGTTTGTAGAAAAGGTACGTTGCACATTCAGAATGAGTTCAATTGGATTGAAACTGTGGTGCTCCAGTATTGGATTTTGCAAACACGTTTGGCCTTATTAGAACACCTTGCCTCATTCCTTCGACCAAACATCTTCACTCGTTCCTTTGACTGTAATGAATGAACCCCTTGTCTCCTCCCTCCAGCCTGTGTTCTCAGGAGTCCCTACCAGTGACCTACCAGGCCTGCGTCCTGACCAAGGACTGTGAGGTGAGCGACTGGACCGACTGGTCGCCCTGCTCCAAGGACTGCTACGAGCTCAATGGGCCCACGGGCGAGCGCACACGGACACGCCGGGTACACTTATTCCCCGTGGGAGGAGGGGCGGAGTGCCCCGAACTCGAGGAGAAGGAACCATGTACCCCTCAGGGAGAAGGGGTACCCCCCTGCATCGTGTAAGAACTCTATCACCCAATGTTTAAAACGTGTGATTTCCATCTCTTATATGGATGTCTATGTTCATGAACAGTATAACAATTGTGTTATTTGTATGCTGTACAATTAATTTCCTCATCAGATGATAACTGAATTGTCCAATCTAAAAATCATGCCAACTCACATTGGTACTTCGAAAAACATTGGAACACCTCAAAATGTCAGCCAATCAAGGATGGCAGATGATCAATTGAACTGCACTTCTACTCTGCAGGCTGGCTGACAGTTACAGTTACTCTCTCTCTAAAGTGCACTATGGGTAAGCCGCCTGTCTGCATCCCTAAATAGCTTTGCTGATTAAAACAACAACAATAAACACTTAATGCATCGGACACTTATCCAGACAGGGCTGGTGTGTCTAACACTGAATGTGTATGTGCATACACTAAGTGGTTTGAGTCTGTGTTAAGTGATTAAGGCCATGTGGCTGGGAACGTTGGCTGGTTGCTGTGACGACTGTAGCTAAAGCATCCAACACAACAGCAGTAGTGGTACTAAGAGCACTGGGGAGTTAACAGTAGGGGGAGGAGCCACAATAACAACCCCGCTACTATTGGGCTGTGCATTCTTTGGTGCATTCTTTATTATTCACAGCCTGAGTGGGATACAAACCACAAACCTGAGTGGGTACAAACCACAGACCTGAGTGGGTACAAACCACAGACCTGGGTGGGTACAAACCACAGCCCGAAGGGGGAGAAGGGAGTGGGTTAAGGGTAGGCTCATTGTGTGGGGTGATGGTGTAGTGCGGATGAGATTGGATAGTGTGGGGGCGACGGTGTGATGCTGATGAGAGGGGAGAGGGTGGGGCTGACTGTGTGAGGGGGCATGTGGAAAGAGATGGAGAGAGGGAAATGGGGAGGGGATTGGGTAGTGTGTTAGGTGTTGGTGTGGTGGGAATGTAGGGAGAAATAGGAGTGACACAGAGGTGGGAGAGATGGGAGGGAGGCGGTAAGAGTGAGATGTGTTTAGCTCAGTGTGAGGGGCAACGTGGCCATACAAGAGAGGGGCATATGAGGAGAGATGGAGAGGAAACAAACAGCCCATCATTTGGCTCGTTGCCAGTGATGGAGGAAGAGTCAGTCAGTTGGCGCAACGTCTAATCTGATCCCCCTGCCATACACGCACACACAGATGGGTGTGTTGACACACCATCACTTTCACACCTGGCATGCAGTCATGTGTTGTGATGGCATGCGTGTGTGTCCCCTTAAATTACCAAACCTGTACTACGCCATGTGGAACTATACTCCCCTGGTGTGGGGAGAAAGGACTTTTCTCTATCAGCTTTTTACACCTCTAGTCTGTTTGAGTGTTTTGGCCTGCAGTTGCTAACAAGCTCATTTTGCATGACAAAAATGATTACATTGGGTTGAAAACTAAATTGTTACAGTGAGTTTACATGAGGACAGTCCATATTGTTTGTAAAACTGTATACAGTAAGGTTTGTATGCGGATCAGGAAATAGCCTATGTATTTACAGCTTGGAGTTTGGTCCCTGGGCTTCTTCCATGGGGTTTTTTGTATTGGTTATGTGGGAGAAATGTCATTTGACATATGACGGTGGACCAATGGATGGATTGCTCTTTACAATATATGATCTGTTTCAGTTTAATGCAGCTGAGTTCTTCCACTGAGGTCCATTGGGGAATTTTTTATTTTTTTATAATTTTTTATTTCACCTTTATTTAACCTGATAGTCCAGTTTAGAACAAGTTCTCATTTACAACTGCGACCTGGCCAAGACAAAGCGAAGCAGTGCGACAAAAACAACAACACAGAGTTACACATGGGATAAACAAACGTACAGTCAATAACACAACAGAAAATCTATATACAGTGTGTGCAAATGTAGTAAGATTAGGAAGGTAGGGCAATAAATAGGCCATAGTGGCAAAATAATTACAATTTAGCATTAACACTGGAGTGAGAACTGGAAGGAATGGCGGCCAAAGGAGGTGTTGGCTTTGGGGATGACCAGTGAAATATACCTGCTGGAGCGCAAGCTACGGGTGGGTGTTGCTATGATGACTAGCAAGCTGAGATAAGGCAGGGATTTACCTAGCAAAGACTTATAGATGACCTGGAGCCAGTGGGTTTGGCGACGAATATGTAGTGAGGGCCAGCCAACGAGAGCGTACAGGTTGCAGTGGTGGGTAGTATATGGGGCTTTGGTAACAAAACGGATGGCACTGTGATAGACTACATCCAATTTGCTGAGTAGAGTGTTGGAGGCTATTTTGTAAATGACATCGCCAAAGTCAAGGATCGGTAGGATAGTCAGTTTTACAAGGGCATGTTTGGCAGCATGAGAGAAGGAGGCTTTTTTGCCTCCTTCCCTTTGGAGATGCTTAATGTGAGTCTGGAAGGAGAGTTTACAGTCTAACCAGACACCTAGGTATTTGTAGGTGTCCACATATTCTAAGTCAGACCCGTCGAGAGTAGTTATGATAGTCCGGTGGGCGGGTGCGGGCAGCATTCAATAGAAGAGCATGCATTTAGTTTTACTAGCATTTAAGAGCAGTTGGAGGCCACTGAGTGTTGTATGGCATTGAAACTCGTTTGGAGGTTAGTTAACACAGTGTCCAAAGAAGGGCCAGATGTATACAGAATGGTGTCGTCTGCATAGAGGTGGATCAGAGAGTCACCAGCAGCAAGAGCGACATAATTGATATATACAGAGAATAGGGTCGGCCCGAGAATTGAACCTTGTGGCACCCATAGAGACCGCCAGAGGTCCGGACAACAGGCCCTCCGATTTGACACACTGAACTCTATCTGAGAATTAGTTGGTGAACCAGGCGAGGCAGTCATTTGAGAAATCAAGGCTAGTCTGCCGATAAGAATGCGGTGATTGACAGAGGTGAAAGCCTTGGCCAGGTCGATGAAGATGGCTGCACAGTACTGTCTTTTATCGATGGCGGTAATGATGTCGTTTAGGACCTTGAGCGTGGCTGAGGTGCACCCATGACCAGCTCGGAAACCAGATTGCATAGCGGAGAAGGTACAGTGGGATTTGAAATGGTCGCCGATCTGTTTGTTAACTTGGCTTTCGAAGATTTTAGAAAGGCAGGGCAGGATGGATATAGGTCTGTAACAGTTTGGGTCTAGAGTGTCTCCCCCTTTGAAGAGGGGGATGACCGTGGCAGCTTTCCAATCTCTAGGGATCTCAGACGTTACAAAAGAGAGGTTAAACTGGCTAGTAATAGGGGTTGCAACAATTGCGGTGGATAATTTTAGAAAGAAAGGGTCCAGATTGTAATGATCCAGCTTTTGCAGGGCTTTCAGAACATCAGCTTTCTGGAATTGTGTGAAGGAGAAGCGGGGGGGGGGTGCTGGGGCAAGTTGCTTCGGGGGTGCAGAATTGTTTCCCGGGGTAGGGGTAGCTAGGTCGAAAGCATGGCCAGCCGTAGCAAAATGCTTATTGAAATTCTCGATTATCGTAGATTTATCGGTGGTAACAGTGTTTCCTAGCCTCAGTGCAGTGGGAAGCTGGGAGGAGGTGCTCTTATTCTCCATGGACTTTACAGTGTCCCAGAACTTTTGGGAATTTGTGCTACAGGATGCACATTTCTGTTTGAAAAAGCTTTGCTTTTCTAACAGACTGTGTATTGGTTCCTGACTTCTCTGAAAAGTTGCATATCGCGGGGGCTATTCAATGCTAATGCAGTATGCCACAGGATGTTTTTGTGCTGTTCTTAGTTCTACATTTGTTGAATGGGGCATGCTTATTTAAGATGGTGAGGAAAGCACTTTTAAAGAACAACCAGGCATCCTCTACTGACGGGATGAGGTCAATATCCTTCCAGGATACCCGGGCCAGATCGATTAGAAAGGACTGCTCGCTGAAGTGTTTTAGGGAGCGTTTGACAGTGGGGGGCTGGAAATGACCGCGGACCCATTATGGACGCAGGAAATGAGGCTGTGATCGCTGAGATCCTGGTTGAATACAGCGTAGGTGTATTTGGAGGGCAAGCTAGTCAGAATCATCTATGAGAGTGCCCATGTTTACGGATTTAGGGTTGTACCTGGTAGGTTCCTTTATAATTTGTGTGAGATTGAGGGCATCTAGCTTAGATTGTAGGGCGGCCGGGGTGTTAAGCATATCCCAGTTTAGGTCACCTAACAGTACGAACTCTGAAGATAGATGGGGGGCAATCAATTCACATATGGTGTCCAGGGCACAGATGGGGGCTGAGGGGGGTCTGTAACAAGCGGCAACAGTTAGAGACTTATTTCTGGAAAGTTGGATTTTTAGAAGTAGAAGCTCAAATTGTTTGGCCACAGACCTGGATAGTATGACAGAACTCTGCAGGCTATCTCTACAGTAGATTGTAACTCCTCCTCCTTTGGCAGTTCTATCTTGATTCTATCTTCTATGTTGTAGTTGGGGTTTTCAGAATTTTTGGTGGCCTTCCTAAGCCAGGATTCAGACAAGGCTAGGACATCAGGGTTGGCGGAGTGTGCTAAAGCAGTGAATAAATCAAACTTAGGGAGGAGGCTTCTGATGTAACATGCATGAAACCAAGGCTTTTACGGTTACAGAAGTCAACAAATGAGAACGCCTGGGGAATAGGTGTAGTACTGGGGGCTACAGGGCCTGGGTTTATCTCTACATCACCAGAGGAACAGAGGAGGAGGAGGATAAGGGTACGGCTAAAAGTTTTGAAGAACTTGTCGTCTAGTGCGTCGGGTACAGAAAATTAAAGGAGCAGATTTCTGGGCGCGGTAGAATAGATTGAGGGCATAATGTACAGACAGGGATATGGTAGGATGTGAATTCAGTTGAGGTAAACCTAGGCATTGGGTAACGATGAGAGAGGTTGCATCTCTGTAGTCACCAGTTAAGCCAGTTGAGGTCTCTGCGTGTGTGGGGAGTGGGACAACGGAGCTATCTGAGGCATGTTGAGCGGGACTGGGGGCTCTACAGTGAAATAGAAAAACAAGAAATAACCTAAATAGCAACAGACAAGGCATATTGACATAAGAAAGAGGCATAAAACAATCACAGGAGTTAATCAAGAGAGCTAAGACAACAACAGGTAATGGCGAATGGACAAAGTGGGTCAGTTTGAGAAAATGCTCTGCTACACACAGGACCTGAGTTCGGAGCTGAGGCTTAACAGATAAACAGAATGAGGTACAGTGTAAGGGAACAGTCCAGCAGGCATCAGCTGTGTAGACAAGTGATCAATAAGTCCGATGAGCAGGAAAGAGGTGAGCCAGGGAGCAGTTCATTGGCTGCTTCTGCGGTTGGCGAGCGGGAGGCAATGCGTTCAGAATGCTAGCGGGCCGGGGCTAGCAGATGGGTCTTCGGCGACGTTGCAATGAAAAAGCCTGTTGAAACCACGTCGGACAATTACTTCGGCAGACCAGTAGTGATTGATCGGCGGGGCTCCGTGTCGACAATAGAAGGTCCAGGCCGGTTGACAAAGAGGTACTGGGAATTAGCAGGTACACCTCGGCATCTTGGATATTTTGATGGGGACATTCCAGATGAATTGTGGATTGTTAGGCACACTGTGAATATACTCTCACTGGCCATAGTACACCCATCTACTGTAATACCGGGTCGGACCCCCCATTGCCTCCAGAACAGCCTGAATTCTTTGGCATTCTACAAGGTGTCGGAAACATTCCAGAGGGATGTTGGTCCATGCTGACGTGATGGCATCACACAGTTGCTGCAGATTGGACGGTGGTAAATTCATGCTGCAAACAGCCCATTCCATCTCATCCCAAATATGCCCAGGTAATTTTTTCCCGCTCCTCAATTGTCCAGTGTTGGTGATCGCGTGCTCACTGTAGCCGCATTTTCTTGTTTTTAGCTGATAGGAGTGGAACCTGGTGTGGTCGTCTGCTGCAATACCCCATCCGTGACAAGGATCGACAAGTTGTGCAATCCTGAAATGCCGTTCTGCACACCACTGTTGTACTGCACCATTATTTGTCTGTTTGTGGCCCGCCTGTTAGCTTGCACGATTCTTGCCATTCTCCTTCGACCCTCTCTCATCAACAAGTTTTTTGTTTGTCGCACCATTCTCAGTAAACCCTATACAGTGTCGTACGTGAAAAGCCCAGGATAGCGGCCGTTTCTGAGATACTGGATCCGGGAACCTTGTATCGACGATCATACCACGCTCTGATTCCTTGGGTCACTCGTTTTGCCTATTCTAACGTTCAATCGAACAGTAACTGAATGCCTCAATGCCTGTCTGCCTGCTTTATATAGCAAGCCACGGCCACGTGACTAACTATGACTTCATTTTGTCATCCTTGATGATTTAATTAATGTACATATTATTTTCTATCTATGTTATGTAAAAACATCTAATCAAATCAATCTTGCTTCGTTCTCCTCTGCAGGTACAACTGGAAGACAACGGAGTGGACCGAGTGCAGAGTGGACATGTTGCTAAGCCAACAGGACCGTCGTCGTGGTAACCTAACGGGGCTGTGCGGGGGTGGAGTCCAGAACCGTGAGGTGTACTGTGTCCAGGCAACCAGTGCCGACCCCGCCTCCAGTGCTCTCAAGAGCAAAGAAGGTAACCTCACCTGCATGCAACTGTCCTTTATCCCCAATGTGTAATCTTTCCCCCATACTAGGTCATCTCTCATCAGTCTTGTGTCTATAGAAAGCCCATACTCATTGTGTAACTTTAGTTTCCTCCCATACTGCTGCCTTGTCCCATTGTACAGAACTCTTCCACCTTGTGCACTGGAGACTGAGTACTTCTGCAAAGGCTGCACTCATGCGGTCTGACAAGAGTAGTGTGAAATGAGATTGTGAACTGCGCTAATGTGCCCTTACACAATAGCAAGAAATGAAATGGGATTACCTGGGTAGACAAAATGCATGCACTAACGGTGCAGAGAATAGGAATAGAGTTGAGGAATGTGTTTCCCCATCCGGGGGTCTTTGGAGATCCGAGAAACCTTGCAAGATACAAAAATGGTGCATCCCCTGTGAAGAAAATTCTCTAAAACAATTGTACCCTGTGTGAGAACAATTCCTTACATGAGTGGTAGTAGATATCATTGGCTGCCTCCCAAATGGCACCCTAATCCCTATATAGTGCACTACTTTTGACCAGGGCCTATAGTGTTATAGTCAAAAGTAGTGCACTATGTAGGGAATATGATACAGTTTTGACCCAGAATCCTCCTAACAAATGTCAACATGACAGGACAGCATATCCACACAGTCAGCAGCAGCAGTATTAACTCGTCTATCCCCAGATAATGTAGTAGCTGTGTTCCTAGATATTGTTTTAAAACTTTCCCCACTCCCTTGGTAATGTTACACATACACACACACACACACACACACACACACCATTTTCCCATGACTCTGTGGCCACGCACAACTCCAACTGAATCATCAAGTTTGCTGATGACACAACAGTAGTAGGCCTGATTACCAATAAAGATGAGACAGCCTACAGAGAGGAGGTGAGAGCCCTGACAGAGTAGTGCCAGGAAAATAACATCTCCCTCAACGTCAACAAAACGAAAGAGCTGATCGTGGACTACAGGAGACAGCAGAGAGAGCATGCCCCCATCCACATCGACAGGGCCACAGTTCCTTGCGTGCACATCACTGATGATCTGAAATGGTCCCATCACATCGACACCATGGTGAAGAAGGCACAACAGCACCTCTTCAACCTCAGGTTGCTGAAGAAATTCGGTTTGGCCCCTAAGACCCTCACAAATTTCTACAGATGCATTATTAAAAGCATTCTGTCAGGCTGAATCACTGCCGCATGTTTCTTTGGAGGGTGGTGCGATCAGCACCATCTGGGGCACGCTGCCTGCCCTCCAGGACATCTACAGCCCTCAGTGTCAAAAGGAAGCCCAAGAAGATCATCAAGGTTTAGCCACCCGAGCCACGGACTGTTTACTCTGCTATCATCTAGCAGAGAGAGACGGTACAGAGGCATTAGAGCTGGGACAGAGAGACTGAGAAACAGCTTCTATCACCAGGACATCAGACTGTTAAACAGCCATCACTAGCCGGCTACCTGTCCGGTACTCTGTCCTGCACTTTTTTGCACACATACTCCCACACACACACACACACACACACACACACACACACACACACACACACACACACACACACACACCCAGACTCATACACTCACGTAAACACTCACACACACACATGCAGCCAATGCTGCTGTCCCATGTACACCGAGTGTACAAAACATTTTTCCATGACCTAGACTGACCACTGAATCCAGGTGAAAGCTACAGTATGATCCCTTATTCAATCAGTGTAGATGAAGGGGAGGGGACAGGTTAAAGAATGATTTTTAAGCCTTGAGACAATTAAGACTTGAGCTGTGTTTGAATATCCATACTAACATACTGTATACTACATACTTAATGAGTACATACTATATACTGTTAGTTCATTTTAGTATACTGTAAACAAACGGTATCGTTTCATTTGAGCATACTAGAGCTGTGCCTCTCTACCGGAAGTTGATGCTGTTGCTATGCAACCTCTTGCTAGCTTGTTAGCATAACACATGACTAGCTAAACATTTTACGATTTCGGGTGTATTTGTAAATTCTATTTGGAGTGCCAGAGCGTTGTCAGATTTTCCGTTTGTAAAGTCAGAGCGTTTCACACTCGGAGCGTTCAGAGCGCGCACACTGGACGCTCTGGCCAAGGAGTAGGGTTGATCTGAGCGTTCAACGGCAGTCAAGCACCCAAGCTAACTGGCTGATGTTGGCTAGCTACTTCCAGACACCAATAAAGGAACAGCTCACTGACCATTTAGGCTGTTTTCATGTTATCCAGAGCGTTGATGACTGTAACTGTGCTGCTGACAACAATTGAATTACGCTTTTTTTTGCCAACGTTTACTGACACCGGCCATATTCAACGGGTGTTGAGCATTCGTAAATTCATCAGTTGCTAGCTAACATACCGGTACATACTGCTGTAACGTTAATGCTATGCGGTTTGTAAGGATAGCGTAGCTAACAAATTGTCAGCCAAAATGACATACCCAAATCTAACTGCCTGTAGCTCAGGACCTGAAGCAAGATATGCATATCCTTGATACCATTTGAAATGAAACACTTTGAAGTTTGTGGAAATGTGAAATTAATGTAGGAGAATATAACACATTAGATATGGTAAAAGATAATACAAACTAAAAAAATATGCGTTTTCAAAATTGTTTTTTGTTCTATCATCTTTGAAATGCAAGAGTAAGACCACAATATAATATTGCAGTTTAGGCGCAATTAAAATTTTGGCCAATATATGGCAGCAGTGTGTGTGTGTACAAAGTTTCAGGACTAGACTATTTTGTATCAAGTCTGCCCAAATGTGCCGAATTGGTCAATTGATACATTTTCAAGTACATAACTATAGAGAACATACACAAATGTACATGGTAATACAAAAGTAAGTAAGTTAACACACTCCCAGGAATGTCATACATGATTGATCATTAGCTTATGTGCCAGATTGGTCAATTACATGGGTGTGGAGCGTGGGTGTGGAGCCAGAGACAGCAGGGGTTCAAACTGTAGAACCCAGTTCCTACATTTGAATATAAAAATGTATTTGATCAAACAAAACTATGCTACATTTTATCTCTGGGACCCTCAGGATGATAAATCAGAGCAACTTTACTGAATGTAAGTACATTATTGACCTTCCGAGGTGAATGTATCAAACCAGTTACTGTGATAAGTTTTTTGATGTTGTGCACTCCTCAAACAATAGCATGGTATTTTTCACTGTAATAGCTACTGTAAATTGGACAGTGCAGTTAGATTAACAAGAATCTAAGCTTTCTGCCCATATAAGACATGTCTATGTCCTGAAAAGTTTGCTGTTACTTACAACAGTCATGCTAATCGCATTAGCGCACGTTAGCTCAACCGTCCCTTATACTGGACACCGATCCCGTAGAGGTTTCATGTGCCATCATTAGTTAAAGCAATTAATTTGTATCCACTCTCGTCGGACTTCGGCTGCATATTTTCCACCATTATCTTCAAATCTGAAAACATTGTGAAGCCACGCCCATTTTCTGAAGAATTGCATTATGGGCCCTAAATGTGCGGAAGTAGTGTACACTGCTTGTATACTTCATATTTTGGAGAATGTAGTACGACATCCGGGAACTGTTGGCATACTAACTCTATTCATACTATGACCAATAAGCATACTACATACTCATTTTATGTCACAATTGGAAAACACTAAACAAACAATAACACGAAGAACTATCTATCCAGATGTATGGGTTAACCACTTCTCCAATCGTTTTGGCCCTATAACAAAGAACAAAGAGCAAATAAATATACATGATCAAATGCAAATCCTAGAATCAACTATTACATTGAATGAATTACAGGACAAAATACAAAACCTCCAACCCAAAAAGGCCTGTGGTGTTGATGGTATCCTCAATGAAATGATAAAATATACAGACCACAAATTCCAATTGGCTATACTTAAACTCTTTAACATCATCCTTGGCTCTGGCATCTTCCCCAATATTTGGAAGCAAGAACTGATCACCCCAATCCACAAAAGTGGAGACAAATTTGACCCCAATAACTACAGTGGGATATGCGTCAACAGCAACCTTGGGAAAATCCTCTGCATTATCAATAATAGCAGACTAGTTCATTTCCTCAGTGAAAACAATGTCCTGAGCAAATGTCAAATTGGCCTTTTACCAAATTACCGTGTGACAGACCACGTATTCACCCTGCACACCCTAATTGACAAACAAACAAACCAATGCAAAGGCAAAGTCTTTTCATGCTTTGTTCATTTCAAAAAAGCATTTGACTCAATTTGGCATGAGAGTCTGCTATACAAATGGATGGAAAGTTGTGTTGGGGGAAAAACATACACATTTCTTTTCACATTCCACAGGGCCGTGGGGTGAGACAGGGATGCAGTTTATGCCCCACCCTCTTCAGTAAGACAAAAATAATGGTGTTCCAAAAAAGGTCCAGTTGCCAGGACCACAAATACAAATTCCATCTAGACACCGTTGCTCTATAGCACACAAAAAACTATTCATATCTCGGCCTAAACATCAGCGCCACAGGTAACAATCTGAGAGACAAGGCAAGAAGGGACTTCTATGCCATCAAAAGGAACATCAAATTTGACATGCCAATTAGAATCTGGCTAAACATACTTGAATCAGTAATTGAACCATTGCCTTTTATGGTTGTGAGGTCTGGGTTTCGCTCACCAACCAAGAATTCACAAAATGGGACAAACACCAAATTGAAACACCAAATTCTGCAAACGTATCCTCAGTATATAACGAAAAACACCAAATAATACATGCAGAGCAGAATTAGGCCGACACCCGCTAATTATCAAAATCCAGAAAAGAGTGGTTAAATTCTACAACCACCTAAAAGGAAGCGATTCCCGAACCTTCCATAACAAAGCCATCACCTATAGAGAGACGAACCTGGAGAAGTCCCCTAAGCAAGCTGGTCCTGGGGCTTTGTTCACAAAAAGAAAGAGACCCCACAGAGCCCCAGGACAGCAACACATTTAGACCCAACAAAATCATGAGAAAACAAAAAGAGAATTACTTGACACATTGGAAAGAATTAACAAAAAAACAGAGCAAACTAGAATGCTATTTGGCCCTTAACAGAGAGTACACTGTGGCAGAATAACTGAAGACAGGCTACGTGCACACTGCCCACAAAATGAGGTGAAAACTGAGCTGCACTTCCTAACCTCCTGACAAATGTATGACCATATTAGAGACACATATTTCCCTCAGATTACACAGATCCACAAAGAATCTATCTACTGGGTGAAATACCAGTATGCCATCACAGCAGCAAGATTTGTGTCCTGTTGCTACAAAAAAAGGGCAACCAGTGATGAACAAACACCATTGCAAATACAACCCATATTTATGTTTATTTATTTTCCCATTTGTACTTTTACTATTTGCACATTGTTACAACACTGTGTATATACATAATTACATTTTAAATGTCTTTACTCTTTTGGAACTTCTGAGTGTAATGTTTACTGTTCATTTTTATTGTTTACTATCTACTTCACTTGCTTTGGCAATGTTAACATATGTTTCCCATGCCAATAAAGCCCTTAAATTATAGAGGGAGAGAGGGAGAGAGGGAGAGAGAGAGAGAGAGAGAGAGAGAGATACGAGTGTGGGGTAAACTAGGTAGCACTACTCAGTGTTTATGGAAGTGAAGGTAGCTAGTAGTGAGCCCATGTTTATCAAGCGCTGCCACACTAACTCCGAGACAGTCCATCTGGTCAGGGGGCTCAACTGGCCACCTCTCAAAAGAATTATCCAAATGATTCCAGCTGCTATCAATTTTTCAAATCCTGTGAGCGTCCTGCATTTGGAAGTGACAGGGTGACATAAGCGCTACAACTTCCCCATCCACTTCCTCATTCTTCAGTCTCCTCTCTCCACCTCCTTCTCAATCATCTCTCCTGTCTTCAAACCTAACATTACACACCTGGAACTTAAATCAAATACACAGTTATAGGTTATTATAGCAATCTAGACAGAATTGCTCTCATCTCAGTCAATTTTCTGCTTAATCAATGAAGCATTCACAAATCTCCAACTCACCTGTAAAAATGCGGGTTTCCTTGCGGACACTGAAGCTGACTGGATGGAGAACTAAACCTTGAGCTGATGTAATCTTGTTTTTTACTTTCAACTATTTTGTTTTATTCCCTCTGCGCTGTGACTGAGGCTGGATAGTGCGATGTGACTGATGCTGGATACTGCGATGTGACTGAGGCTGGATGCTGCGATGTGACTGAGGCTGGATACTGCGATGTGACTGAGGCTGGATAGTTGTGTGTGATTAGTAATTTAGGCTTGTCACTGTGCTGTATGTGTATGCATTCTCAGTCCCATTTACATACAGTAGGAAATAAGCTTTATGTGGACACAAAACTGTTTTGATCAATCTGGGGATTACAGCTGGCTTCACCAGACTTATCTTATGATTGCCAAAATGCTGCTGAAATTAAGTGTGCATAAGAAGCATTTCTTATCAAATCCCATTGATGCACACTCACACACACACACATGCACACGTATACACACACACACACAAGCTCTAATATTTCTGCCAATGGAATAATATCACAGCTCATGTTTGACTAATCAGGACTCTGATTTATTAAACTATTCCATGGGGGGTCAGATATGGACAACAGGGAAAAGCAGCTGTCTCAATATCTCTTCTACCAGTTAATGGAGGCAGAGGGAGAGAGGAAGGAATGGAGAGCGAGAGGAATGGAGGGAGGCAGTAAATCTGATGTTACTGTAGTTATTGGCTTTGATGGTCATCAGTTCTAGCCAGCTCTGTTCTGTTTTGTTAAAATCAATATGGAGCCTTATTAGAGGGCCCATAGAGACATGCTGTAGCTAGCAGTAGAACGGCTGCCTGTGTGATGCCATCCGGAAGTAGAGTTATTGATGATGATGGCAAGGGGTGACAGAGAGAGGAGGAGAGGGACGAGCCGCAGGTGTCTACCTGGGTTTGGAGGTCCTAGTTTGGCCCCAGGAACCCCTGTGTGGTGTGTGTGTGTGTGTATGTGTGAGGGAGGGTAGAGTCTAGACGAGACCATCTGGCAGGAGAGAGAGCGAGAGACCCATGTGGCATCTCAACCAAGGTCACCCAGCACGGAGACGTTCATTAATCAGCCTTTGTTATTATGGCCAAGAAGATGAGAAGATATAGTAGCTACTTCAGTCTACACACACACACACACACACACACACACACACACACACACACACACACACACACACACACACACACGCACACGCACACGCACACGCACACGCACACACACACATACAGATAGACATACATGTATTGAATGGATGCGAGTGGGGCAGAAAGGCCCATTGTCTACCAAAATAGCCACTTGTGAAATGGCATTGATAAAATTGGGCCGGTGGACCGTGCAATTATGTGGCGGGACGAGTAAACATGTGGCCGTCAATATCGTTTCCAGTCGTTATTGTTTCCAGTCGTTATCGTTTCCAGTCATTGTCGTTTCCAGTCATGATCATTTCCAGTATAACTGCACAGTACTGCAGACTGTGCAGTTAAAATAATAATAATAATTTGGTGAGTGCTTATATTTGTCCTATTTCACACATGTACAAATTATGTGGCATCATTATCATTACCAGTCAGTATTGTTAACATGTGTGTGTCTGGCGTTAACAATACTGACTGGAAACGATAATGATGCCACATGTTTACCTGTCACGCAACATAATTTGTACATGTGTTAAATAGGACAAATAAGCACTCACCAAATGATTATTATTACGCCATTGGCTTACCTACGCCAATGGTAAGCCTTCTAAAGTGGCGTAGGTAAGCATCCATTCAATACACTTTAAAGCTTACGCATATGTAGCCTACTCCTCTTGATTGTACCTATTCAGCTAGCGTTGCCAGAGGGATTTTATAATTACTAAAATAGATTAGTACGCTGCGCAGATTGAACATTTTTTATAATCACTCAACAGGCACGCAAGCACGTACACATACACATTTTAACAGACTATTAAAAGGACACACCTTTGGCCAAGTGGAGGCAATTTGCATGTGAATGAGTCAGACTCAGGCTTCAGTCACAGAATGGTGATGGGACGGTCACCTACGGTCACCTACGGCTCATTGCTTTATCCACCTTGTGTGTCATTGAGCAGCACTGGGCTGCCCCTGAGCGTGATCTGCCGTTTGGGGATATAGAGAAAAAAAGGCCTTTGTTGTTTCAAACTAGACTGGATTTATCAGGATGATGAACAAATGAAATGTTTTCTTGGATTTGAGATAGCGTGAGGGTAGGAATATTCATTACTATAAACTGCCCTGTGGGGTTTTAGTTGGTGTGAGTTTTATTCATGACTGGTGGAACGATTCATGATTCGTTTTCATCCATTAGCCTTAAGTTTTATCCCAAATGAAGAGAGCCAGGATAAAAGTAAAATAGTTATATCCACAGTGACAGTAATAACAGATAGAACTCAGTCTGTAAAGTATATTAAATGTATGAGGGTAGTCTTTAAAGGCATATTACTGAACTACCTATCTTTTCTAACATCATGTTTTTGTATGTTTTCATACTTGTAAACAGTGACCTATGCCTAGGCTTGTGCCCAACATGACCCAGTAATGCCACATCCCCTGCCCTGTTCTGACATGTCTCTGTATATCGCATGGTGTTTCAAGCCTCCAGGCCCGTTGACGGTGACCTGTGCCTCAGCCCGCCCCCCAACACCACCCAGATGTGCCACATCCCCTGTCCTGTGGAGTGTGACGTGTCCTCCTGGAGTGCCTGGGGACCCTGCACCTTCGAGAACTGCCTGGACACAGCTGCCAAGAAAGGTGGGTGGAGCACAGCTCTAATGACAGTTATGCCTAGGCTTTAGCTTTGTGGGTTAACACAGTCTTCACTTTGATAGACGCCCATCTTGAAATTATTGCATTGGAACACCACACACTTGGTGAAACATAGTAATAGCTGTACTTCAGTAAGGATGAATATGAACACATTATTTTGATTACTCCTGGCTGGGATACAGCACCCAATATGATATATTGTTGTGTTGAGCAAGACATCTTTTTCATCTAGAGACTGTTTCGAACCCGGTCGATCACATAGGTAGCCATCTTGAAAATGAAACAGGCATTGGTTACACTGTCAATAGCAGGTCTTACTTATAATTGTGTCCTCAGTCTGTATCCATCCATCAGTCACTTCACCAGTAACAATAAACCGATAACATGATTGGAGAGCTTAAGCTGTGTTCAGTCTGGTACATGTATGCAACACTACTCTAGAATTCATCTTTGTTTGCGTTGCATTCTGCATTCAGCTAGATGTTGAGTTATGATATGCATTGAGTCTTAATATTGATTTTCTGTATCCTCTTGGCAATCCTCTTGGCAAGCCCCTGGAACGCGACATAAACTGGAGGTTTAGCGTTGTTCAAAACGGTAGAATGTACATATAAAACACACTGTAGGTGAGAAAGCAATCATTGTTGTATTTTTTTAAAAGAACTGTTACAGTAGTGTTAGAAAAATATGTTTAAAAAAAAGTGTGAAACATCACAGCTTCCATATAGAGCACAGGTGTATACATTATAAGCAATATGTTTATATTTACCTCTCTCCTATAAAACAATACCATGTCTGAAGTACAATAGTGTCGGCTGCCATCTCATCCCGCCCATTCCACTCTGTCTCTGATAAATACTTAACAGGAGATAAAGAGAAGAAAGATGAAGAAAAACAGATATATCGAGAGGAGATGCTGTAGGGAGGGCGGAGGAGGGTGGAGGTGTCTCTACGCCATTTTTGTTAGACGGCGGTAGGGGGGTGACAGTTGGTGCTATTTCATCTGTAGGGGCTGAAATGCTGGCTGGCTCACACACACACACACACACACACACACACACACACACACACACACACACACACACACACACACACACACACACACACACACACACACACACACACACACGCTGGCTCAGACCTTAATTATCCCAGGTACAGGAACAGACCAGCAGCTAGCAGTCTCTGAGCCCCAACCCCCTCCATCACCTGCACTATGGTGACTAATGCATATTGACTCTACCCTAATGAAGCATCACAAATGGAAGGGACGTCTAGACATTGTCTCCCATGCATCTTAATGATGGATTCACTCTTACTGCACGTCTTAATCTCTCTTTCTCTATTTATTTCTCTCTCTCTCTCTTGTCTCACTACACACTTGACGCGTGTCTCACACTACTGTATGTTATACAGTACACACAACCTTGACTGGAGTGTGTGTGTGTGTCCGTCCGTACCTGTGTGTGTTTGTACACCCTGGCTCTCATTAGTCGAGAGAAGCAGACGATTCTCTGGGCACTTTTTTATCCCTGTGTAAACGAGATCCATGCAGCATCAACATGCCCTGATCTCCCAGTATTCAGTTCAATCAACATTTGTCACTCTTTGTGTTGGCTGTCCAAATGGGCTGCCTGCACATACACTGTGATTGTATCTATCTACCAATATTTGATGGATTCTAGTAACGTACTGCACCGTTAATGGGAGATATGTTTTCAAAATAATGGCTGGTTTCTTAGATCCGTTCATCTCAGCCACAGCCTTAGAGATGTTGCAGCACCATACTGTATTGGAGGAGAACATATTCTTGTTTACAATGACAGCATACCTACAGGGTCAACCCCTGGAGCAAATTAGGGTTAAGTGTCTTGCTCAAGGAGACATCGACAGGTTTTTCATCTTGTCGGGTCGGGTATTCGAACCAGCACCCTTTGGGTTACTGGCCCAACGCTCTAACCGGTAGGCTACCTGCCGCATACACTTTTCTCCATCAGTAGGTTAATCTGTGGTCTGACAGAATGGAAAGGCCTCAGTCAATCTGTTCACCTTCCTGTCCATTACTGTGGTTCGACAGACAGTCGTGATATTAGATAAAAACCCTGGCTGGACCCCTATCCTATCCATTCCCCGCCCTTCACCTTTCCTAAACCCTCCATAACACAAACACACACACATGTAGGTGCAGGCAGGCACGCACACACACACACACACACCCCCCGGGCCCCAGCCATCACCACTTCCATGTCCTTGAGCAGAGACAGGGGAAAGCCCTCAGAACAGCCAAAATTATGAATGTATTAATGGATTGCTTCATCCATTAGTACATGAGTCACTTTGGGTAAAAGCCTGGCTTAATGAGGAGAGAATAATAATAGTCATTATGGGAAGCTGTTTCTCTAATATCTGTCATTTTCCGGGGCTTAATGGTCCTGTCGTGTTGAAAAATACATGCTATGTTACGGTTATCATCAAAGCCAGGACACAATGTGTCTGTTGCAGAGGGAAGTTCATATACCGAAGTTAGGTGTTAAGCTGTAACTCCTTGAAAAACAAGTTTAGCTACCCTGAAAAGTGCTACCACTGAAGGGGAGGTTGGTGATGAGGGAGGCCATGAAAAGTGCTACCATAGAGGGGGAGTTTGGTGATGTCGAGGCCCTGAAAAGTGCTACCATAGAGGGGGAGTTTGGGGATGAGGGAGGCCCTGAAAAGTGCTGTTGTAAAAAATAATGAAAAGGTGACCTGTATGTTGCAAACCTATACTTTATTGAAATGTATTTGGGATAGTAGAAGGAGATCGTAGAATGTATGGTTGGCTATGTATGGTTCCATGTTAGCACCAGTATACCTATTTTCCTATCTTTTCCAACCAGGGTTCAAACTGAGGAAAAGGAGGATCGTCAATGAGCCGACAGGAGGAACAGGAAGCTGCCCTCACCTGGTGGAGGCCATACCATGTGATGAACCCAGCTGCTATGATTGGCTGCTTGTGAAGCTGGAGGAGTGTATCCCGGACAATGAGAGAGAGTGTGGACCGGGCACCCAGATACCACAAGTGCAGTGTGTCAACAGTGATGGTAAGGAGGGAGAGAGGGAATCATAAGCCCCATCTTTATTGTATCGTGTGTTAATTACCATGTTGATTTTCATGGTTTGTTCAGTTGTTTTACAATACGTTTTGGGTGAATTGGATCTTAGAGACCCATATTGTTTTGGGCTTTAGCTTTATTGCCTTGAACTGTGCCTGCAGGGGCTCGGCCGTAGCCGATTCCCAACAGTCTGTTTGTGTGTGTGATTGTTGGCCTTGGACCGCAGCCCAACAGGGTAATTGCTATTTCTGTTGTTTTGTGGATATTTATTTCTCTATTGTTTGTCTAGTCCTAAGATTGCAGAGAGCTATGGAGGCTTGTGTGTATGTGCACGTGTGCGTGCATGTACATGTGTTTATGTGTGTGCTCCAGAATGTGCGTGTGTGTGTCTGCGTATGCGTGCCTGTGTGTGTCTGTGTGTGTGTGTAAACTTTGTGCTAACGGGTTTGACTGCAGCCACACCAGCCACGGCGTGCTGCCTGATATCCCATGGGGCCTAGGGGCCAGGCACGAGCCACTGCTGGTCGTAATTGTGCTGGCTGAGACACACGGAGAGTGTGCTGGCATTGCCTGAGGAGGGACACACACACACATATACCCACACACACGGACAGAGCTAGATATACAGCACTTGCTAGTTCATGTTCTCTCCCAAATAAACTTGAATACAGAGACAGAATTCAGTTAGCATGTGAGAGCAAATGAAACAATTACCATTGACAGAACGACAGATATATGGGACCCAAAAGCGGACACGGAGGCAGATATATGATTGACTGTTTAATAGGAGATATGGGGCAAGACAGGCTCGTAGTCAATGACAGGCAGTGTTGGTAACAGGGAATCAGAATGGCAGTCGTCCAATAAGGGGAGTCAGGCTCGTAGTCGTAGTTCAGGCAGAGTTCGGTACCGGGAATCAGAAGGATGGCAGTACAGAGGAGTAGACAGTCTCGTAATCCGTAATGCAGGCAGAGTTCGTTTGGCAGCAGATCAGATGGTCGAAGGCACATGAGGGGGCTAGACAGGAACGTAATCCAACAGGCAGGTAGAGGTCCAAATACCGGGAAACAGACTGGCAGAGTTAGTAATACGAGATAGAGTGCTGGAAACGACTGACTAGGCAAGACGATCTGGCAAAACCCTAACAGAACCCAAGGAACTAAATACCCAAACTGATTGACAAAGGAGATAGGGTGCACCTGGTGTGGGGAGGGGACAAACACAGACAGGTGAAACAAATCAGGACATGACAGTACCCCTCCTCCTACGGGCGCCACCTGGCGACCGACCCGGGTGCATACCTGGCTGACCGGGATGCCGTCGATGAAAGTCGGCGATGAGCTCCGGGTCGAGGATGTCCCTGGTAGAGACCCAAGACTGCTCCTCTGGCCCGTAGCCCTCCCAGTCAACCAGGTACTGGAAACCCCGGCCCCGGGGACGGACTCTCAGGAGGCGACGCACCGTCCAGGCAGGTTGATTGTCAATAACCCGAGGAGGAGGAGCAGGCCTAGGAACAGGAGACAAAGGACAATGAGAGACAGGTTTTACACGGGACACATGAAAGGTGGGATTAATGCGGAGGGACCGGGGCAACATGAGGCGTATGGCTGAACGGTTGATAATCCGGGAGATCTGATAGGGACCGATGTAACGGGATGAGAGCTTGCGACTCTCCACCCGAAGGGGCAGATCTCGGGTGGACAGCCACACCCTCTGGCCCACACGATAGTGGGGAGCCGGGGTCCTGCGACGGTCAGCCTGCCGCCGATACCTGGCATTGGTGCGTAGTAGAACCGCCCGGGCCTTTCTCCATGTCCGACGGCAGCGCCTTACAAACAACTGAGCCGACGGAACGCCAACCTCCTCCTCCTGCTCCGGAAACAGCGGAGGCTGGTAGCCCAAGGAGCATTCGAAGGGGGAAAGCCCAGTAGCGGAGGAAGGCAGGGTGTTGCGGGCATATTCCACCCAAACGAGTTGCCGGCTCCAGGTGGTGGGATTGTCCGAAACCAGGCAACGTAGAACAGTCTCGAGATCTTGATTGGCCCGCTCTGATTGGCCGTTAGACTCTGGGTGGAAACCTGAGGACAGGCTGATAGAAGAACCAATAAGGGTACAGAAAGCCCTCCAGAACTGGGAAGTGAACTGAGGACCCCGGTCAGGCCCACCTGGCTTGTCGGGCATTGAGCCTCCTGGCTGAGCGTAGATACTCCAGGTTCTTGTGTTCTGTCCACACAAGAAATGGTTGTTCCGCTCCCTCCAGCCAATGTCTCCACTCCTCCAATGCAGTCTTGACCGCCAGCAATTCCCTGTTGCCGACGTCATAGTTAACCTCAGCAGGTGTCAAACGACGGGAGAGGAATGCACAGGGGTGCAGCTTCTGGTCGCTGTCCGACCTTTGTGACAACACGGCCCCCACGCCGATGTTGGAGGCGTCCACCTCCACCACAAACTGCCGGGCCGGATCTGGGTGAATCAGAATGGGGGCTGAAGTGAAGCGCTGTTTGAGGGCAGCGAAGGCCTGGGCTGCTTGGGAGGACCATACAAAGTTCACTTTAGTCGAGGTTAAAGCCGTGAGTGGGGCTGCCAAAATACTGTAATTACGTATGAATCGCCGATAAAAATTGGCAAACCCCAGGAAACGTTGCAGATCCAGGCGTGAAGAGGGCTGTGGCCAATCAGTGACGGCTTGGACCTTGCCTGGATCCATTCGGATGCTACCTGCAGCCACTATGTAACCCAAGAAAGGAATGACAGAGCGATGGAACTCACACTTTTCTGCTTTTACAAACAGTTGGTTCTCTAATAATCGCTGGAGGACCTGTCGTACGTGTGCTGTGTGTTCCTGGGCTGAGTGGGAAAAAATCAAGATATCGTCCAGATACACAAAAACAAAACGATTAATCATGTCCCGGAGTACGTCATTTACCAGAGCCTGGAAGACAGCGGGAGCGTTCGTCAATCCAAATGGCATCACCAGGTATTCATAGTGTCCACTAGCAGTGTTAAACGCAGTCTTCCATTCATCCCCTTCTCGTATCCGTACCAGGTGATAAGCATTTCGGAGATCCAGTTTCGAGAAGATCGTGGCTCCTTGGAGCAACTCAAAGGCAGAGGCAAGCAGGGGAAGTGGATAACGGTTTTTCACCGTTATGTCATTCAGGCCCCGGTAATCAATGCATGGGCGTAGAGTTTTATCCTTCTTGGCCACGAAGAAAAACCCAGCCCCAGCAGAAGAGGATGATGGCCGAATAATCCCAGCCCTGAGGGAGGTCTCCACATAATCCGCCATGGCCTTAGTTTCCGGACCGGAGAGGGAGTACAGACGTCCACGGGGGGGTGATGTACCTGGATGGAGGTCTATGGCACAGTCGTATGGCCGATGAGGTGGTAAAGAGGTAGCCCGAGACTTATTGAACACCTCTCTTAGATCCCAGTATTCGGGAGGAACAGATGACACATCGATGTTCTCTGTGGAAAGTGGAACCTGTCTGTTAAGAACATGTGGTGCAGCCCTCAGGCAATGAGCAAGGCAAAAAGGGCTCCAGTTAATAACAGAACCAGTAATCCAGTCGATGTGAGGGTTGTGTTTGACAAGCCAAGAATGGCCTAACACAATCGGAGTGTTAGGAGAATGTAAGGGCAGGAACTGGATCTCCTCCCTGTGGTTACCAGACAGGATCAGAGTGATGGGCACCGATATCTGAGACATCCGTCCAATAGAACGACCGTCCAGAGCAGTGGCCTCGATGGGCGTGCTTAGAGGGCGTGAGGGAATGCCTAACTTAACCAGAAGTGAATTATCAATGAAGCAATCGTCAGCCCCTGAATCCATAAGGACATTTACTTTCAGGGTTTGGGAACCCCAAATAATAGTGGCAGGAAAAGGAAAACGAACCGGGGATACCCACGGGGTTTTAGTTTGACTCACCCGTATTCCTATTTGCATGGGTTCAGGCGTAAGGACCTCGGACGCCCTCGATGGTTCTCGGAAGAATTCGGGTAGTCCCGTCAGTCCCCGTGACGTTCTACCACCCGATCCGCCGAAATGCGGAAGTGCCTGAGCAGGACGACGATATTCTCTCTCTCGATTACGTTCCTGAAGTCTACTGCCTATACGCATGGCCATGGAGATGAGACTATCTAAACTGGGAGGCACCTCTCGGGCGGCGAGCTCATCTTTAATGGAGTCACATAATCCATCATAAAATGCATCGAGCAGAGCCTCTGAATTCCATGAGCACTCCGCTGCCAGGGTCCGGAATTTAATGGAGTAATCCGACACGCTGCTAGTCCCCTGTTTTAGATTTAACAGCTGACGTGCCGCTTCTCTGCCGGATAATGGAGCGTCGAAAACTTTTTTTACCTCCGCAGTAAACGCTGCCAGGCTGTAACAGACTGGAAGTTGCTGGTCCCAGATCGGCGTAGCCCAGGCCAGGGCTCGCCCCGTCATCATGGTTATCATATATGCGACCCGTGACTTCTCTGTGGGAAAGGAGGATGGCTGCAGCTCAAAGATACGCGAGCATTGGGACAAAAACGGACCACAATAACTCGAATCAACTGAGAACCGTTCGGGAGCAGGTAAGTGCGGCTCTCTTAGGGATACCGGGGAAGGTGTTGGATTGCTGGGTATAGGTGGGACAGGAGACGGGGGGGAAGCTCTCTGTGCCGGTAGTGCCAGTGTTAATCTCTCCAAGTGTTGGAGCAGGCATTCGGTAACCCGCTGCTGGTTATCTCTCTGCTCACGGATTTCCTCTGCTATTGAACGTAGCACCTCCTCGTGTCGACCCACAATAACCTCTTGGTGGGCTATTGCGTTCTGTAGCTGAGTCAACTCCGCTGGGTCCGTCATGGCCAGATCGTTCTGACAGAACGACAGATATATGGGACCCAAAAGCGGACACGGAGGCAGAGATATGATTGACTGTTTAATAGGAGATATGGGGCAAGACAGGCTCGTAGTCAATGACAGGCAGTGTTGGTAACAGGGAATCAGAATGGCAGTCGTCCAATAAGGGGAGTCAGGCTCGTAGTCGTAGTTCAGGCAGAGTTCGGTACCGGGAATCAGAAGGATGGCAGTACAGAGGAGTAGACAGTCTCGTAATCCGTAATGCAGGCAGAGTTCGTTTGGCAGCAGATCAGATGGTCGAAGGCACATGAGGGGGCTAGACAGGAACGTAATCCAACAGGCAGGTAGAGGTCCAAATACCGGGAAACAGACTGGCAGAGTTAGTAATACGAGATAGAGTGCTGGAAACGACTGACTAGGCAAGACGATCTGGCAAAACCCTAACAGAACCCAAGGAACTAAATACCCAAACTGATTGACAAAGGAGATAGGGTGCACCTGGTGTGGGGAGGGGACAAACACAGACAGGTGAAACAAATCAGGACATGACAACCATAGTGCTTGTTGCTTTTGGCAAGCACTGTGATATTGGCTTATAGTGCTGCAGTGGTCCGCCATTTGAAGACTGAAGAGAACAGCTTAATTTGATTGGTTTGTGTAGTCTAATAGTCTAATAGGGCACACATTTAATTAATTGTCTCAATCATTGTGCCAAACCAAGACAGTTAAAGAGATGCAAAACTCCACGAAGCAAACATTTGTTATGGCATGTGTAATAGGAAGCAGTGCACCTGGGAGGACTGTAACTGATGCATTTTTTATGTGGTTTGGGAGGTGAGATTTTTTGTCAGTAAAGACCGAAGGGGCCTTGTGTTTTAGAGACAGAGTTTAATCTCAATAATTGAATTCAACTTAATTTAATTAAGTTCAGAACAATGGAGAAAATAAGCTTAGCTGACTTGAGAATGTGAGTTTTAGTATGGATGAAAGAAGGTGTAATTCACCTGTATAGTACCTTAATAGACTTCTATTTCAATATATCTGAAATAGTTGAACAATGAATAGAAGGTGACAGAAATGACAGAGACAATGGCTGTGATATTGCGAGGGGTGAAAGTGAGTGATGAGTCAAAAAATGAAAAGGAGATGAATAGTTTTAGCGAATAATACAATGAACATTTAATTTGGAACAGCAATACACATAGACAATAACAAAACACACAGGGTTAAATAGTGACCCTGATGACCAATGTGGAACAGGTGTGGGTCTTGCTACCATCTTCCCCCGACCGCCGGTTTAGAACGCCAGCGTGGATGATCGTTGGAGAAGAGGAGGGCCCGTGGTCCTGCGCGGGGCATTCGTTACAATGGCTTGCCTTCACACTCCATTGTGTTGTCAGGGAGATTTGAAGAACTCACTTTTTATTAATGATTCAATTAGGGACCGTACTTTGTAATTGTATTTTACATCCTGGGAATTTTCTGTTCTCTCTCGTCTCTGTATGAATATAGCAATTATCAGAAGATTCCTGAACCATAGCACACTGCCAGCTAATGAGCACCCTAGGGAGGGAGAGTGTGTGTGTGTGTGTTGGTACTTCTCAACCAGTTCTCATATTCTAACAATAATCAAGGTCCCATTCACACCAGCCAGAGCCTCGTGCTGCCTGCACCATGCAGTTGCCGTGACGATGACGATGATGAAAGGCATATTAACCACAAGTCTAATGGTCTTCTTTTCAGAGGAGAAGAATATCTAGATTATATATTGTAAGACTTGTGGTACAATATGAATACTATTCGGAGTGAGAAAGGGATATAACTTTTTACATAAAGTAGTAATATTGATGAGATGAAACACTAACACTAGTCTGCTCACAACTCCCTGTTTTTCTCTTCACCTCCTCGCTACCTCCCTCTTTTCTACTTTTCATCCCTTCCTACCTCCTTATTCTCACCACCTTCTATTTCCCTCCGTTCCCCCTTTCAATCCCTATCAACAGACATGGTGTATTGTGTGACCCATTTAGCTAGGTAGTGAACAAGCCCAGCCCAGGTACACTTTCTGTGTACACCCTGATTTCCCCATCCCTTCTCCCCAGTTATAGAGACAACATGGCTGCTGGCTGCAGTGAGCTTGTTTTTACAGCAGCACCCTGTTGAATTAGACTTAGTTACTGGTCAATTAGATTACCTGGCGCTGCCTTTTCGCCCAGTTGGTTCACATTTACCCTGCCTGCCTTTCACATTAGGGTGTGTGTGTGCGCCTCCGTGCGTGTGTGTTCCCCGCCTGGATGGAATGAGACAGGGTTGAATAGAGGATATGTCAAACGATGTCTGGTGCTTTTCCATTAAGACACAGTTCAGATCCAGCTAGGGGGGTGGGGTTTCTGATGTGAGGTGTGTACAAGTTTAAAGGAGAATTGCCTCTTTGATCGGTTGGATTGCTTGCAGTGTCGAGGACAGACAGCTGGTTGTTTCTCTTCTGTGGGTTTTGCAGAACTGATTTGTAGACACTTGCTGGACAGGGAAAAGGAGGTGAAGGATGGTTAGGATTTTAAAGCTAGAATCCTTAGTTGCTACATCCATTTTTGGACTGGGTATTCATTCATTATGAATACCCATTGATTATTGAAGAATATAACTTAGGAATTCCTCATGAATTTAGTTCAAGTGTCGTGCCCCATCAGAACCCAAAATATAAGCTTGATTTACCCCATTGTGTGAAATCAATGTAAATTAAAAACAAACACTGTATAGCCTCAAAACATGGTTAAAACTATAATTTTGATATCACGTATGTTCAGTCCTTGCATCCCATAGCTGTTTCTATGAGTGTGGTTAAATTTTTCCAGGCTCATCCCTCATTCTTTTTCCAAAATAGAGGTGGGGTGCCTGCTTTCTTACTGTTTTAATGAAGGATTCTATATTTAAGGCACCATGATTCAATACATGTGTTGTTAATTTGCATTGCAAACCATCTACATCTTGCAGGGCATGAATCTCTTCATTATTAAAGCCTTCCGAGTAGACATGTGTTTTCTTTTAGCATTCATGTTTGTTTTACCATCTTGAGTGTCTGTAGACGTGTCTTCTTTAAGCATTCATGTTTGTTTTATCGTCTTGAGTGTCTGTGGATATGTTTCCTCCCTTGGAGTACTAATGAATGAAGCCAGACAGCATTCAATGTTTTCACACAAAGATGTCACAAAAAGACAGTCAGTCAGAAGCCACGAGAAAAATCAGTCTCAAACAAACACTTTAATGATTTATTCTCCCAATCTATCGCATGAAGACTTCCATTCCACCACCACACACACGCACACGCACACAAACACACGCACGCACACACACACACACACACACACACACACACACACACACACACACACACACACACACACACACACACACACACACACAAACACAAACACAAACACACACACAAACACAGATCGGCCCTCCAAGTCCCTCTTGACTGGACCCTATTGATCCTCTGTTGTCTGTTGCTGATGAAAATGGATTTGTTTCCCCCAAGGAGCTCCAGAAATGTCATCAGACTGGCTGCTCCTCTGGTTCCTCCCGTCACTATGGGTTTTTTATCACTGGTACAGATGGGAGGTAGGGGATCATGAAAGACAGATGGGATGTGCTGGAATACTATGGAGTGTGAATAGGGGTTTCATCGATACGGAATGAGCCTCTAAGAGGATGGGATAGAATAGATTGAAGATAAGGGTTTAGAGATGGCATAGGGTTTAGAGATGGCATGGGGTTTAGAGATGGCATAGGGTTTAGAGATGGCATGGGGTTTAGAGATGGCATAGGGTTTAGAGATGGCATGGGGTATAGAGATGGCATGTGAGGAGGAAGATAGTGTTAGAAGTAGGGTTTGTGGTGACATCCTGGCCCTCCCCTCACAAGAGTCTTTTTCACTGCAATGGAGGGAGAGATTAAATAAGGATGGGATGGGAATGGGGATTAGATGGGGTAAGGATAAGGGTGGGGGTTGTGGCCGCTTCCCACAGATTTAGATCAATACAGTGATGGTTCAGGATCCCACAATCACTAGCTTTTATTCCCATCACTATAGAATCATTAACATGATCAGAATAGGGATGGGGTGAGATGAGGAAAGAGGTCAGGGTGGGGGTTTCACTGATACAGAGGGACGACATAAGAGTGATGGGATAAGTTGAGGTGGGGGTTGAAGAGACCCATGATAGAGGGATGGGATGCAATAGGACAGGGCGAGGAGAAGGTTAGGGGTGGGAGTAGGGGTGGCATCCCACAGATTTAGATCGGTGCAGGACCCCAACAATATCTAATGTCCCAATCAAACCTTGAAAAGACTTAATGTGTCTCTAAATCCTAAATCCCTTCATTGTTGTGTGTTTCCCTTTTAAGCCATTTAGGACGGTCCTAAATCCATTTGAGGCTTTCCGGGGTCAGGCATCCTTATTCTGACCTTCAAGATCTCAACAATAGACCTCACCTCTTAAGATCACTCTCAGCTAAAATTTTAAAAAAGCATTTTTCATTTTACCCGTTACTCATGAATGATTTGAAAGTATATGTTAACAGGCTGTCAAATCAAATGGAGTAATTCCACAAGGCTATGAATCTGGAATTTATGCCTGATAAAAGCAAAATAAGTCTCCCCCTCTCCCCCTCTCCCCCTTCTTCTCTCTATCCTTTACCAGCGCTTAGTTCTGTTTTAGCTCTGGAGGAAACACTTTCATTCATGTTGGCAAACATCCAGTTCATCATACTACTTCCAGTGTGCACAGCTGTTCTCAGCAGATTTGTTATGCATATAGAACGCTACTTAACTTTATGCATTTACATTTTAGTCATTTAGCAGACACTCTTATCCTGATTAGTGCATTCATCTTAAGATACAGTAGCTAGGTGAGACAACAACACATCACAATCGTATCATTACATTTTCCCTCAACAAAATATTTATCAGCAAAGTCAGTGCTAGTGGGAAACGAACTCCACATGGGTTGTGCGCACAGGGTCCACTAAATTAGAAGGGTTGCAGCCACAGGGAGAGGAGTGTCTGTAAAACCTGCAGGGAGAGGAGCATCTGTAAAACTTACAGGGAGAGGAGCATCTGTAAATGTCACGAGAATTTCTATCCCTATGTTCTAAATGAACTTTTTAACTCTATCTGTATCCTGAAGGTTGTAAATTCTTCAGTTTGCTTAAATAATACAGAGAGAGCCCCAGTTTTGCAAATGGTCAGTCTTTATTCATAGAGAGCTCTGCCCCTCCCATGAGGAGACACTTATTTATACACACACAAGTTTCTGTTATCTCAGTTCACTCCCTTCAAGACATTCTTCAGTTGCTAATGTTTACGCCTCGAAGACCAGACCTCCACTCTGATAGATGAGGGTGGTAACCTTTTATGGCTAATCTCCTGCTACCCTAAGAACTACATCCTAACTCATTTACCAAATGGTAACATTCTAACCATTGTCTATGTAATTTCTAATATATCTTACACATTACACAGTTTCAGGGTGAAACATCTTAGTCATTAACATTAAACATACAAATTCCTTTATCAGTAAATACTACAGGGAGAGGAGCATCTGTAAAAACTACAGGGAGAGGAGCATCTGTAAAATCTACAGGGAGAGGAGCGTCTGTAAAACCTACAGGGAGAGGAGCGTCTGTAAAACCTACAGGGAGAGGAGCATCTGTAAAACCTACAGGGAGAGGACCGTCTGTAAAACCTACAGGGAGAGGAGCGTCTGTAAAACCTACAGGGAGAAGAGCGTCTGTAAAACCTACAGGGAGAGGAGCGTCTGTAAAACCTACAGGGAGAGGAGCATCTGTAAAACCTACAGGGAGAGGAGCATCTGTAAAACCTACAGGGAGAGGAGCTAACATATATTGAAAACACACACATAGTTGCCAAAGCTACAAAATACTAAATTGAGAAAATAAGAATAACTTGTCTTAGTTTTGGTGACAACACTTTTACAGCTGCTGCTGAAAAACACAGGGGAGACTGAAGTACTAAATGTGTAGTAGAGGTGAAAGACACAGGGAAGACTGAAGTACTAAATGTCTAGTAGAGGTGAAAGACAGGGGAGACTGAAGTACTAAATGTGTAGTAGAGGTGAAAGACAGGGGAGACTGAAGTACTAAATGTCTAGTAGAGGTGAAAGACACAGGGGAGACTGAAGTACTAAATATCTAGTAGAGGTGAAAGACAGGGGAGACTGAAGTACTAAATGTCTAGTAGAGGTGAAAGACAGGGGAGACTAAAGTAGTAAATGTCTAGTAGAGGTGAAAGACACAGGGGACTCTGAAGTACTACATGTCTAGTAGAGGTGAAAGACACAGGGGAGACTGAAGTACTAAATGTCTAGTAGAGGTGAAAAACACAGGGGAGTCTGAAGTACTAAATGTCTAGTAGAGGTGAAAAACACAGGGGAGTCTGAAGTAGCAAATGTCTAGTAGAGGTGAAAGACAGGGGAGACTGAAGTACTAAATGCCTAGTAGAGGTGAAAGACACAGGGGAGACTGAAGTACTAAATGTCTAGTAGAGGTGAAAGACACAGGGGAGACTGAAGTACTAAATATCTAGTAGAGGTGAAAGACACAGGGGAGACTGAAGTACTAAATGCCTAGTAGAGGTGAAAGACAGGGGAGACTGAAGTACTAAATGTCTAGTAGAGGTGAAAGACACAGGGGAGACTGAAGTACTAAATATCTAGTAGAGGTGAAAGACAGGGGAGACTGAAGTACTAAATGTATAGTAGAGGTGAAAGACAGGGGAGACTAAAGTAGTAAATGTCTAGTAGAGGTGAAAGACACAGGGGAGACTGAAGTACTAAATGTCTAGTAGAGGTGAAAAACACAGGAGAGTCTGAAGTACTAAATGTCTAGTAGAGGTGAAAGACAGGGGAGACTAAAGTAGTAAATGTCTAGTAGAGGTGAAAGACAGGGGAGACTGAAGTAGTACATGTCTAGTAGAGGTGAAAGACACAGGGGAGACTGAAGTACTAAATGTCTAGTAGAGGTGAAAGACACAGAGGAGACTGAAGTACTAAATGCCTAGTAGAGGTGAAAGACACAGGGGAGACTGAAGTAGTAAATGTCTAGTAGAGGTGAAAGACACAGGGGAGTCTGAAGTAGTACATGTCTAGTAGAGGTGAAAGACAGGGGAGACTGAAGTAGTACATGTCTAGTAGAGGTGAAAGACAGGGGAGACTGAAGTACTACATGTCTAGTAGAGGTGAAAGACACAGGGGAGACTGAAGTAGTAAATGTCTAGTAGAGGTGAAAGACACAGGGGAGACTGAAGTACTAAATGCCTAGTAGAGGTGAAAGACACAGGGGAGACTGAAGTACTAAATGTCTAGTAGAGGTGAAAGACACAGGGGAGACTGAAGTAGTAAATGTCTAGTAGAGGTGAAAGACACAGGGGAGAATGAAGTACTAAATGCCTAGTAGAGGTGAAAAACACAGGGGAGACTGAAGTACTACATGTCTAGTAGAGGTGAAAGACAGGGGAGTCTGAAGTAGTACATGTCTAGTAGAGGTGAAAGACAGGGGAGTCTGAAGTAGTACATGTCTAGTAGAGGTGAAAGACAGGGGAGACTGAAGTACTAAATGCCTAGTAGAGGTGAAAGACACAGGGGAGACTGAAGTACTAAATGTCTAGTAGAGGTGAAAGACACAGGGGAGACTGAAGTACTAAATGGCTAGTAGAGGTGAAAGACACAGGGGAGACTGAAGTACTAAATGGCTAGTAGAGGTGAAAGACACACCTCCCAGCACTGATTGCTGATGGCCTGGCAGAAGAAAAAACACCTACAATACAACACACCCAGAAATTAGCAACACTAATTTAGGCCTGAAACAAGGACAGTCACAAGCACTGGCCAATTAGACAGTTCAAACAGCAGTGATTAAGTAGGCTGCTAGGGAAAAGGCTGCACTTAAATTCAACTGCCATAGCAAGACAATACCAACAGCTACTTATTGAATCAAAAAATATACTTGATATACTTGTTATACCAACAGTACCATTCGTTCTGCCAGCTCCAATGATGTTATATATTATATGTATGAGCAGTCTACACCGTGATACATTTGCACTGTAGATTGGAGGAATCTAAAACAATACATTGGTAGATGTAGTAGCATGTTTGTGTTAAAATTGCTTGTATGTCACGTGTTTTGTTCATTCGTGAATCTCAAGAGGCTTTTTCAAGACATTTGGATAGAACATCTTGGTCCAGTGACGTGTGTTTGTGTGGGCGTGCGTGTGCGCGCACGTGTGTGCGTGCGTGTGTGTGTGAGCATGTGGGGGACATTTTTCAAGGACAGAATACACCTATGTGAAGATGACAATGATTCAGTATCTGTTGTCTTAATGTCTATGTGACTTGACACAGTTCAAATCAAATCAAAATGTATTTGTCACATGCGCCTAATACAAACCTTACAGTGAAATGCTTATCTACAAGCCCTTAACCAACAATGTTTTAAAACATTTTAAAATAGAAAGTAAAAGTAACAAATAATTAAACAGCAGCAGTAAAATAACAATAGTGAGGTAATATACAGGGGTTTGCTTACAGAGTCGATGTTTGGGGGCTCCGGTTAGTCGAGGTAATTGAGGTAATATGTACATGTAGGTAGAGTTAAAGGGACTATGCATAGATAATAAACAGAGAGTAGCAGCAGTGTAAAAAAGGGGTCTGGTGGCCCTTTGATTAGCTGTTCAGGAGTCTTATGGCTTGGGGGTAGAAGCTGTTAAGAAGCCTTTTGGACCTAGACTTGGAGCTCCGGTACCGCTTGCCGTGCGGTAGCAGAGAGAACAGTCTATGACTAGGGTGACTGGAGTCTTTGACAATTTTTAGGGCCTACCTCTGACACCACCTAGTATAGAGGTCTTGGATGGCAGAAAGCTTGGCCCCAGTAATGTACAGTTGGAGATAGACAGCTTGCTTGTACATTAGAGATGCAATAATTAGGATGTGAGCGCATTTTTCTTCAATGTACACTGTCAAAGTAATGAGTAAAATATTAAACTAATGCCTCACTGCCTGAATTAGAATTTCAATGGGTATAAATATCCACTTTTATTCATAGGTTATTGATTAGAAAGTCCAGTGGTTCTCTAGTCTGCCTGCTTGTTTGTCTGAGAAAGCGAACCAATCTTCTGCTGATGTAAACATGCCCAATGCCTATTTTCAATTCAGACTTGTTGAACTTGTTGACAAATGTTGTTTGTGGTTTGTGTTCTCTTATAAACCAGGTGGTTCGAGCCCTGAATGCTGATTGGCTGAAAGCCGTGGTATATCAGACCTATTACCACGGGTATGACAAAACATAACTTTTTACTGCTCTAATTACGTTGGTAATCAGTTCATAATAGCAATAAGGCACCTCGGGCGTTTGTGGTATACAGCTAAAGGTTGTATCCAGACACTATGTTTTGCGTCAAGCTTTAGAACAGCCCTTAGCCGTGGTATATAGGCCATACACCACACCCCCTCGTGCCTTATTGCTTAATTATACGTCTGTGTGTTAAACTCTCTCTCTCTCCTTACATAACCAATTCCTGGGTTCTAGGTGTCTATGTGAACAGACGCAATTTTGTGTGGGATATCGGCACATGACGCTGACTGTGTATTGTATTGTATGTAACAAAGATGGCACTTCTGCTAGCCTCAAATACTGTGTCTCCTGTCTCCCTGTCCCTCCAGGTGAGTATGTGGACCGCCAACTGTGCCGTGATGCCATCCTGCCCATGCCTGTCATCTGTGAGGTGCCTTGTCCCAAGGACTGTGTCCTCAGTCCCTGGACCTCCTGGTACCTGTGTTCACACACCTGCTCCGGGAAGAACACAGAGGGAAGACAGATGAGAGCACGCTCAGTACTGGCCTACAACGCTGGGGAGGGTGAGACTACAATCACACAACACACAGCCAAACGTAGGAGTTTACCTATGGGAGTTGGCATGACTGGATCTGAGACAAGGCCACATAGCATCAGACTGGGGTTCAAATAGTATCTGTTTTCTTTCAAGTATGTTGAGTGTTTGATGGAGCCTGCCAATAGTGCATGCCATATGGACAGGGTTTGCACATTTTTACTGGTTCTGTTGCACCAGATGAGCTCGATCATGTACAGCTAAAGTATTTGAAAGAAGAAAAAAAATCTCCATTTGAGCCCAGGTCTGCACAGCATGCAGGAGATTATCTGATATCTCATATGAGGCTGCTGAAGCAAGCATTTCACCATGCCCTCCGTCTTTGCTTCTCTCTGTTCCACGAGCCAAATTGTCAATATTTTATAAATTATTCTGTATGTTCCTCCTCCACCGCGACTGCTCAGGTTGTAGCCTGGGTTACTGTGATGCAGGGTAAGGTTCAAAGCGTCTGAGTGTGAAGTGTGAAGTGTTTAGAGCCCCTGTGCTTAGTATTGCTTATAGCACCTTTCACAAATGTATGGATGGTAATAAAAATGCATAACTTTGCATTTACTTTCCTTTAAGGTCTATCGTGGGTGCCCAAGGTTCCTGCACTCTTCGGTACTATCATTTCCTATGCTCATAGAATGCAGTGTTCCCATAGATGTAGTTATTCAGCTTTATGTTTGTACTATGCAAAACATTTACAGACTCTCAACAGCGCAGTGCTAGTAATGAGCATTCCTTAGTGTTAAGTGCTGCCTGACACCCTAAGGAGAGGCAACTGAAACCCTAAGGAGAGGCAACTGAAACCCTAAGGAGAGGAGACTGAAACCCTAAGGAGAGGCAACTGAAACCCTAAGGAGAGGCAACTGAAACCCTAAGGAGAGGCGACTGAAACCCTAAGGAGAGAAGACTGAAAACCTAAGGAGAGGCGACTGAAACCCTAAGGAGAGAAGACTGAAACCCTAATGAGGGGTTTAGAAGGGGGAGTCTGGTCAGTAATTGAACAAGTGCCTCTGGGTTAGAGTCTTACCGTCCAAGTTGCCAGTCATGTCCTGAGAACCCATCTCTGTACAACACACACTGAGCTGTGTCATCGCCTTGCAGTAGATCAGCATGTTGTAGCCCATTTTATAGCACTGCTACAGCTGTTGTTGATATCCTCCATTGGACCATAGCTCTGTGGCATATTCAAAATACCCACGCAGGAGAGAGACTTTATTCATTATGGATTTCTCTAAATGGATACTGGTATGCTCTGGCATGGGGAGGACAGCCATGCTGTCATCGCTGCAGAAACAGAATCAGGCTGAATGCCACGCTTCAGCAGACAGACACACTGTCCCGATAAATGACAATAGGTGTGTGTGCTGCGAGTTTGTGTGTCTGTGTCTGTGTGTGTGTGTGTGTGTGTGTGTGTGTGTGTGTGTGTGTGTGTGTGTGTGTGTGTGTGTCAGACGCAGTGGCGAACCGTAACTATTAGAGCTAGGCCCTCAGTTGCGGAAAAAGATCTGACATCATACATATAGATAGAGAACTCGGATGCCTGTGTATACAGAGCATGACTTGAGACCTTTCTTTTGCAGACCTATGTAGGAGAAGCAATTCTTTGATGACAGAGTCAAACGGTCCTAAGCCACGCCTCGGCTGTGGCTCACAGAAGCAATACACCTACACAACGGTTGCAAATATCGATAGCAGGAACCACGTTAGAAGAAAATACGGCGCGTCGTTTCAAAGAAGCATTTACAAACAGTCACTCAAATAGTGGCGGAATAAATTCAACCACACAACTACTCACATTGTTTCAAGACCACAGACAGTATACGCTGTCAGAAAGAGAACAGTTGTGCTGTATTCAATGTTCTATCTCCAGCATGCAACAATAAAAAAATGCACCCCAACACAAAATGTAATGTACCCAGTACTTCCAATTGCAACGTCGTTACTTTTGTTTTTACCACACAACCAGTGATCTAAAGTTGAAATAATATTTTACACATTGTATTCAAAAAGATATAAACGAGATAGCAACAAAAAGCAAACTGTAGATGAAAACAAAAAGTCCACTCACCATTATGATTATCATTTCAAAACAAAGTCCATTCTCCTGTCCTTCTTTATGAAATGGGCAATGGCAGGTTCATATAGCCTTTTGATTTTAAATCCGAAATAAGTTATTTTTCGATTGAGATCAAAGCTAGCGCTGACAGTCGAGCCTGTCCATTGGTGTTCCTGGAATATGTCTAGATCCTTTTTAGTGCAGAAAATGTTCTTTCACTGATGCAGTGGACGCTGGAATGGTCAAAACCAGAAAGGTAAGCAGATACAATTGATGCTTACTATCAATTAGTCTCTTCTGCTGGAGAAAGTAGAGCAGATCAGCCGGGATCTTACCCTCGAAGTCAGACATTGAGTACATAACGGTGACTTCTGTTTTAAGCCGCGGCAAATCTAAATTAGGACCATAGCTTTCCTCAAGACTTGAGAACACAGCGTATGGAAAGTTTGGCGTTTCATTTTTTCTCAGCTCACAGCTGGTTATCCACGGATAGCGCTCATAATTATTAACTTGAAAATAGAGGGCCTTGAGGCATCATACAATTGTCCCACATATTACAAGACTATTTGTCATTGGTTGATTCTACTGTCATTCCAAAATGCTGCTCTCATCAATGTCAATGACGTTTGCTGGTGCCTTGTATTCAAAGCCTGAGGGCATAGCCAATTAGTGTTGAGCCCAGCTAGATTATTTCTACCAAGAGACTACCAAAGAAAAGTTATGATTGGATATCTTTTTCCCTTGGATATTAACCCTTCTTTTTCCAACACAAACTGTTTACATGTTTTAGGGACTGTGTCTTAGAGAGCTCTGTATCATAACATGGAGAGAAAGGAGGTTCTTCATTGTAAAGGATGTAAGAAAAGATAACTCCCACACAATATTACTTATGCATAATATATATATATATATTTCTTTTTAATTACTCGTTGAAGGACAGGCTCCCAAGGGGCAACACAGAGGTCAATTCTATATCTTCTCTCTGTTTGGCTTTTGAAGACAGAAGCACCTCCTAATGTACGCTTCATCTGTTTTCCCCTGCTCCATTATTGATTGGCTGATCTCAGTCCTTCTCCAGCATTGATTCGTGGATCGCGGGGGTCCGCCATCATTGATTGGACAATCTCAGTTCTTCTCCTTAATTTATTGGTGGATCTCATTGATTGGTCACTGCCCGTTGTGGTGGTAATGGCTGACCTTCCCCTTGGGGGTCTGGTATCCCAGCGTGACAGAGCCTCTAATGACATCCAATCGTGGTGAGGGATGGTTAAGGGTCACACACACGCACACACACACACACACACACACACACACACACACACACACACATACAACACACACACACACACACACACATCACAACCATCTGTGGTGAGGGGTGGGAAGGGGTGGGAAGGGGTCGCATGCTGTCCACCTGGTGTCCAAGATACTGTCAGACCCCGGGTCAACTCATCTCCATTGTCTCCATCTCCATGACTGCTTTCCCCCAAGGGAATATACTGGTTTATTTAGCTCTGACACTGCTGTACTGTTGTTTTTAACCCAATGAGTGGAACCAAAAAGACAAGTTAATCTTTAGAGCACAAAGACACAGATGGATCGTTTGAATGGAATTGGAGAAGGCTTGGATGATGAGACAAACCGCTTAACATACTCACTTTCTAGTTATCATAAGATGGATGACAATATTGTCAGCTCAAGCTCAATAGCCAGCTCAATGGACAAAGCTTAGCAAACAAACCCTATTGGCTGAGCAGCCAGTCAAGGCAAACCACACAAACCACTGAGTAGTATCTCCTGTATTTGAATGTGATGTTTGTGCTTCTGCTTTCTCTTTGGGGTATTTTTGACAACTGCTGTAGGTGTTTATAGATATAGTATATTTGATTGATTGAATATTTGGTTGTTGTGTGTTTGACAGGCGGGGTCCAGTGCCCCAACAGCATTGCTCTCCAGGAGGTGCGGAGCTGCAACGACCACCCTTGTACTGTGTATCACTGGCAGACAGGGCCCTGGGGACAGTGTATCGAGGACACCTCTGTCTCCCCTGCCAATTCCACTGGGGCCGGGGTCGGGGTCAGGGGAGGGGACTCCTCCTGCTCTGTGGGGATGCAGACACGGAAGGTCATCTGTGTCCGGGTCAATGTGGGACAGGTCCCTCCCAAAAAGTAAGAGTCCTTTCTTCAAAATAAGAGTACATTTTTCAAAGTAAGAGTTCCACCTTCAAAGTAAGAGTTCCTCCTTCAAAGTAATAATAACAAAAATACAAGATATTTATTTAGCGCTTTTCAAAGAGTCGTAAGAGTAAGAGTTCTTCCTTCAACGAGATGACTGAATACCAATATAAGTAGTGTATGACTAGAATATTTGTGTATCGTGAGAGAGGAAATTAAATAAATTAAATGTGAGTTGAGCGGTTATGCTTATGCTGATCTGGTGTAATATGTATTCAGGGTTCCATAAGCCTTTGCAAAGCATGAAACAAAGCACAAAAGCACAGAGCCTTTGTCCCAGTATCTATCTATGGAAGGAACAATATCATATTGTTACCACTGTCTGTCTGGCTGCATATCTGTGAGCTGATGGGTTCCCTGGTGGATTTCTGCCTGGGTTCCAGACAGTTGTTCTTAAGCATCTGGGTTCTCCCTCCTTACAGCCCTAAGGGTATCTGCTGGGGGACGTGAATTATAATAATTAGCTATTTATTTATTCAGCTTTAATAGTAGCATTATCCTGGCATGATGAGCTGGAGCTACTAGGCAGACTGGGGATGAGCTAGGTCCCATGCTGGGTATGGTAATAAACCCTGGGCAGTTTTATTCCTGTGGTTTAGGATTCTCCCATCCAGGGTTTTATTTTACCCAGCTACCACTTCACACTATCGCACCATGTTGCTTTGGGACTAACACGCATGAAAATTATTAGGGTTTATTTGTAGTGTCAAGTTGTTATAGCTGCTATCACTAAACACATGCACCCACTAGGTTGGGACAAATCATTAATATATTGTAATATCAAATAATTAAATCGAATAATGTAATGAATGAAACGGGTATGATATGCTTATGAGTCCATTACCATTTAACAGGATATTAATATGTTAACAATGTAGCACTGCTACAGAGGTGATATGATATTCAAATCAATGGAGGGGCTCAATCTGAAGCTCTAAAACCAGGGATTCATAGTATACTGGGAGAATCCCAGCAGCATTCCTTAGACCAATGACCCAGTATTGATATACTCTATACCGTAAACAGATATGCATTCATAAACATAAGCGGTGTTAGCACACATCTCTACACATTCATCAACTCATCAATCAAGTACAAGGGCGAAGCAAAAACCTGCACACACTGCCCTCCGTGGAATGAGTTTGACACATCTAGATGATGTGATTTCAGGTGTCCGGAGAGTATTCGTCCTGAGACGGTCAGGCCCTGCCTCCTGCCATGTAAAAAAGACTGCATCGTCACCCCCTACAGCGACTGGAGTGCCTGCCCTGCCACATGCAAAGAAGGTACCTACTAGCCTTCTCAATGTTCTCAATAATACACAGATACAGAACATCATTTGCAAAAATGCAACTATGTCAAGAGATGTACAATATGCCAAGCAGTTACATCCTATTATTGTTAAATATGCATTACACT
Organism: Thymallus thymallus; assembly: GCA_023634145.1. NCBI lineage: Eukaryota > Metazoa > Chordata > Actinopteri > Salmoniformes > Salmonidae > Thymallus > Thymallus thymallus. The sequence continues at coordinate 17,078,406 of CM042395.1, read as the reverse complement.
ACATACAAATACCAAGCCATATGGTTTTGACATGAGCATGTGCTTCAAAGCATGTGAAGAAATTCATTACAACAGAGAATTCTAAACAATAGTGTGTCTGTTGTTAAGTGTTTTCTTCCTGGTTTCGACAGCCCTGACAAATGGACAAATCTGATAAACAAACCACTTGCACAAATATTTCAGTTCGAGCTGAGAGAATCATCAAGTCAAAACTGTTATTCACTTAGGAGCTGTGACATCCTAGAACATCAACCAACGAACACGCATTGTTGCTTGGCAACGTTTTTCTATATAAAGAACAAATGCTGCTAATAAGCAAAAAGTGCCTGGCCAATTTAAAGCAATTTCCCCATACTGCAACAACCTCTTTGTGAGCTAGAAAACGCTTGTTAGCATACATGTTTCTGTGATTTCCATTTCCCGGGAGTGAGTGTTATATTCATGAAACACTTAAAATGACTACTATCTAGAAACAACTACTAAGCCATACATTATACAGAAACATCTGCTAAGGAATACTTTATAGAGTCTAAAGAACAGTCGTTGGGCATGTTTTCCTAGTTTTCTATCCTTTAAAATGTCTCTGCTTGTAATCTTGCTTATATTATTACAAATGTGGCACCCAGATCACCTGGCTTTACTAGGAGTATATGGTAATAGATTTGTCCTTCTCCTATGAGAACCATCGCAGCTGTCAATATAACAGAAGATCCTACAATACGAATATAGTATCTATTCCCTGTAGCTATCTACCTCTATTGATCATACATTGCAACATTGATATAGCCACTGTAATAGGATTCTGATGGACTTCTTGTAAGGGCAATATAACCTCCACCACCCAATCACTGAGGTGGGTGGACACCAGCAGTGAAGTGAAGCCCATATCAATCAATACCATACTTGATTTCATTACCTTCTTTCAGAACTGGTCAGGAAAGTACATGTCTGCTGGAGAACACCAGACTAGAGAGCTTGGAACCAACTGTGCTCCTTCATTACGTCTTAGTGTTCTTCATGGTCAAGGTTAATGACTCACAGCTGCTAAAAGTCAACAGCAAACAAAACACACTTGTTTTACAAGGGACATTTTCAAGGACCGGTGATTTGCAATTACTCAAGTAGGTAACAGGCATTCATCGTGATAAATTTCCACTTCTAGACCCGATGGAAGTTGCTTGAGTGCTGCTGTTATTGTCTCTGTCTATTGATTGGGCCAGTGTGTGAATTAAGTATTTTTCTATGGGTTCTTATAAGGTGGCAACACGAAAAGGAAACAGAACAGGAAACGCATCATCATCCAGCTGCCGGCCAATGGGGGACAGGACTGCCCGGAGGTGTTAACTCAGGAGAGAGACTGTGAGGCGCTGTCTGTCTGTTTGGGATACAGGTAAGGCTCCATCATCCACCAAGACCACTCTACTCAATATGTAGTCTCTTTTGACTAAAGAGGTAAAAGAAGTTAAATAGAGCAAGACTTCGATTATGACTCTCAAGATGACCCAGCTGTGTCCTCTTTCTTGTACTGCAGGTGGAAGACACACAAGTGGCGGAGATGTCAGTTGGTTCCCTGGTCCGTTCGTCAGGACAGTCCTGGAGCTGTGGAGACCTGTGGGCCTGGACTGCAGGCTAGAGGTGAGCAACAAAATCCTGCATGCACTAGCTACTGAATTTGATTCTGGGGGCGAAGTGTTCAAATCTGAACTGACGCATATATAAGGAAATATCTTCGTCATGAGATACTTTTTTAAAATATCCTTTTGACCATGGATTAATATAAGTATAGTATTTTTGCATCTCGGCCTACTTGGGTTTTTCCTTTTCACGGTTTTGAACTTTACAGTCATGAGAGACTATCTATAATCTGCTAACTATTGGATACAGGTAAATATAGATCCTTCTGAGGGTTCAGACTCCAGTCACATTCATATAGTCTGTGAAGTACTTTCAAATATTTGATCTGCACTTGATTTAACTTGCATGGTTCTATGCATGTGACTGTGGAAGTGTGTAGGATTGTTGATGTGGCCAAGTGTATCCGTCCAACTCCCTGATAAAGCGTGTGAGAAAGGGAGTTAGGCATCAAAGTAACACCTTGGGCTTCGTGTATCTTTCATCTCCTTCTAAATGTTACGCTGGGACAGGATGTGAAGGTTAAATGACCTCTATCCAAATTGTTTATCCAAACCTCTTTCCTCTAGCCCTACCAGGCGTGAATATAGTTACATTAAGGTTCAAACCGAAAATGTCCATTCCGGTGGATTGCTTTGTTGTTCTCGCCTCTGTGTGTGTTATTAACTGAGAGAACCGGAGACAGAGAGTGCATATGAAATGTAACCCTATTCCCTATGTAGTGCACTACTTTTGACTAGAGCACTACAGGGAATAGGGTGCCATTTTGAATGCAACGTAGTGAGTCACACCACCTAGCAATGAGTCATTCCAGATCCCACAGTCACAGTACTGTAGGTTAATAATCACTTAAAACACTGTCAGGTCTTGATCACCTGTGATGGGACTGTTAATCTCCAAATGTAGACCAAGGACATTAACCAAATCAGATTGTGAGTCTCCCCTAATAAAACGTGATCAACATGTGTACCAATGCTTATTGCCTCCATCCCAACCTCCACCACCCCCACATTCCTTTTTCTTTCTTTCTTTCTTTCTTTCTTTCTTTCTTTCTTTCTTTCTTTCTTTCTTTCTTTCTTTCTTTCTTTCTTTCTTTCTTTCTTTCTTTCTTTCTTTCTTTCTTTCTTTCTTTCTTTCTTTCTTTCTTTCTTTCTTTCTTTCTTTCTTTCTTTCTTTCTTTCTTTCTTTCTTTCTATAGCTGTCTCATGCTGGAAGCAAGACGGGGGTCAAGCGGACGTGGGAGCATGTCTGAAATTTGCCAGCTCCATGCCCTCTCTAACCCAACCCTGCCAGCTCCCATGCCAGGACGACTGCCAGCTAACCACCTGGTCCAAGTTCTCTTCCTGTACACAGGACTGTGTGGGCGTCAAGACCCGCAAGAGGATGCTAGTGGGTGAGTGGACTGGAGTAGTCCGTACAAGTACAGTAAACTAACTAACGTAGTCATCTTTGTCTCTGAGTGGACTGGAGTAAGTTCAGTGAACTACCCTAACTTGGTGTTTGGTATTTTATTAGGGTCCCCATTAGCCGCTGCGAATACTTAATACATCATAATATTTTGTGGTACCGATGAGTGTCCAAACTGTGTGCCAACTGCTTGAACTGGCAGTTCGGTACCTTCAACACATCAATACCTTGCACGAAGACCGATAGTGTAATATCTGAAAATGTAGCTAGCTAGACTATCTTACCTGTAAACACCATGCATGGACGGACGCGTCTCCCTGTCACGGATGCCATGGTTGCCCTTAGTTTGAAGATGTAATCCGGAGACAGGTGTTTTCTCCATATCCTTAGCTATCATACTCTAATTACACTGATTTCAAAACATGGTCCTGCAGAATGTGGAGAGCAACACTTATGCAGCTCGACTACACGATACATTAAAAAAAAGGAGCGTTAGAGAGGATTACCTACACACACTGACCAGCTGAAATAGACAGAAGAGTGCTATATGGCACACCAATCCAAACTCCTCTCTCGGCATGTCCAGCCCATTATCTCAGCCAATCATGGCTAGTGGGAAGATTGCTGTCTTTTTCTATGGGTAAACCAACTAGGCTCGTTATTTAACAATTGTATTCGTATTTACAGATGGAATACAAGTTTGTTATTAAGGCACATGAAAGTTTACATGTTCCAGAAAGCATTTCTGCCAAAAAACACATTTTGATAAAACAAATAAAGTTTACGTTCAAATGGCTCTCCTGTGAAGTAGTGACCCGCGACCAATGACTAGTTTCCTGAAACGAGTCACATATTTAGTTGTATTTTTTTCACTTTCACTTTCACTTAGCTAGCAAATCCTACTAGCTAGTTTAGCCTATGCAAACACCCGGCTCAAACAGAGAGGGATGCTATGTTAGTTAGCTCACTATGGCTATCCAACATCCAACTCTTCCAAGTCAAGGTAAGCGTTTGATTTGATTTATTGCCCCCGGGGAGCGCCGGTGTAACTGCTAAACTGCTACCTAACTGTACACTGTACATTGATTGTAGTGGGTTTACTAACGAGTTAGTTCTAGATGCTATATTGACTATGGCGTAATATGGTGACAATGATGCAGGCTGTGTTTAGCGGTTATAATATGAAGGTTTGGCTTGGAAAGGTTTTTTTGCCTGGTCACAGACAACTGATGTGTCGTGCTCTGAAGTCCACAAGCAAAGGAAAAAGGTGAGGGGAGGAAAGCACGTAGATACGAGAATAAATTATACAACGAGCAAAATGATCATACTGTTTGTATGTGGCTATGAAAGTGAACTGTGTTTGCATGTGATCAGTGGTGTATTCATTCCGCTGATTCTGTTGAAAAACTTTCTTAAACTTTCTTAAACGGAAGCAAACGCAACGAAACGGGGATAAACATGCATGAATTTGTCCAATAGAAACTGGGTATAGGGAAAATTTGAGTATCATGTAGTAGCCTAAACCTTCCAATGTTACATTAAGCTGTGTTAATGGAATGTAAATGACAGTCATCCAGTATGGTGTAATAGAAATATGGCATCCTCCCTCATCTTAAACGTCACCGACCGCCACTGGGGCATATGGTTATTAAAGAAAATACCCTCGGAGCTAACAGTTAAAGGAACATAATTAAGTTACTTACAGTCACAATTTCTTTGGGATACAATATGACTTCCATGTCCTCTGTTGCTTATTATGACAGGGAGGACTGTTGCGCTACATGGGGCCGAAACTGTGGACATATTTAAACTAGAATTTAAAACACGTTTCTAGCTTTTTATGAAGCATGAAGTTGCATTCCATGTCTGAAATGTGCTGTATAAATAAAGCTTGATTTGATTAGAAACCCAGACCGTCAGTCTCTTAAGCAGTTCGCTATGTTGATGGAGGTGATCCTGGAATCCCTGTGGTTAGTTCTCTTTGTCTCTAAGTGGACTGGAGTAGGCCTACAAGTACAGTAAACTAACTAACTTAGTCCTTTTTGTCTCTGTAGGGACACAATGTGACTGGAGTCTGTCTTTGGCCACAGTTTGCAAGTTCAGTAGTCATCATCCCTAAATACAGTCTCAGATATTTTAATTTATTTAATCCCCCTAATGGTTCAGGTTAGTATGAGGGTTAGATCCTTTTTCCTCTGATCCTATAGATCTGTTAAGTGCAGCTTCCTACCTAAAGATACTGAAGTACTTGACATGACTTTGACGTTAAGGTTCCAGAGCAAGTGAGATAGTATCACTGCATAGTCGGATGCCAGAGTGTCACAAATCCAATTTGACCAGTCAACTGTCTGACTGCCCTCCATAGTATGCCTTGAGGTCAGTTGAATGTATAGCCTAAAGGATTACATAGGATAAGCCTATAGAATCCAGAGACTCAGCATAAGCTCATGTTGCTAGAAGTGACTTCTATCGAAAAATATTTTCACCTGGTCCAAACAAATATTTTCACGTTGCGTTTTCACCTGGTCCAAGTTAGCGGAGGTAGAGTAAAAACATATATGATAATATCTATCCTTTATCTGGATCCAGGATACTTGCCATTCGGTATGGTTATTCTCCGGTTTGGCTCTTACTAATCTAAGTGATTGCCATCCGGGTTGTATGAATTAGACACAGCCAGACTGCATATCAGTTTTGATTGGTCGCCTGTCTTTACTTTCTCCCTTCTCTCTCCTCAGGGAAGAGCAAAAAGCGAGACCAGTGTAAGAACAACCAGGTGTACCCCCTCAGCGAGATCCAGTACTGCCCCTGTAATAAGTACAACGCCCAGCCCGTGGGGAACTGGTCGGACTGCATCCTTCCTGAGGGTGGGCGAGTGGAGGGCCAGCTGGGCATGAAGGTCCAGGGGGACATTAAGGAGTGTGGCCAGGGCTACCGCTACCAGGCCATGGTGTGTTACGACCAGGACAACAGACTGGTTGAGACGTCACGGTGCAACAGCCACGGTGAGTCCTAAAGGCCTCTCACCAACATCCTATTATTGTTCATGTCTATAAGCAGGAAGTCATCTCGCTATGTATGATGATGTTATGTTGGTTAGTCTACCTTTGTCACTGTGCAACAGCCATGGTGAGTCACACAGGGTGTCTTCCATCGCTCATCAACTCCCTTGAAGCTGTATGCATTGAACATAGCCACTATGATTCATACAGGGTGTTTGTGTTTCCAATCAAAGGCATGCTCAGTGATATGACATCATCATACACAGTGGGCCACTTCCTGTTACAGAAAATAGAAAATGAGTGTGGAGAAATGCAAGATAAGGCAATTGGAAACACTTTGGTTTTGGTCTTTGGAAGTCTCGTCAATTTGTTTCAGCCCCTTATTAAATAAGTCTAGAGAATGTTGTTCCCTTGTTCTCTCCATCAATATAATATTTACTCCACCATTTACATATGTGTGTTCTATTTATTCAGCTCCATTCAACCCAATTTGGTGTCAGACTGAGTGCAGAGCAAACGCTCATCTCATTTTGTACTTTTCAGCATCCACTGATTGTAAATTCAATAGAGAACAAATCAATGTGGTAAGGGAGAGGAGGGGCCTGCTTAGCTGGATGCAGTCGCTACACCTCTAGCCCAAATCTGTCAAAGGAAGATCAATCAAATGTAAATCAATCAAATGTATTTATAAAGTTATTTTTAAATCAGCAGATGTCACAAAGTGCTTATGCAGAAACCCAGCCTAAAACCCAAAGAGCAAGCAATGCAGATGTAGAACATCAGAGCTCCTTTCTTCCCAACAAGCTGTTTTAGCGTTTAGGAATACACAGCAGCATCGCCATTGAACCAACACAGAGAAGAAAGTTAGGAATCACAGTGCTGTCGTATCTCCCATGTTAACCTGTGGAAGACGCAGCGCTACACTAAGTGCTTAGAGCAGTGACTGGTCTTCAGTGTCTGTTCTCTCTAAGAACCCATGCATTTTTTTATCATAGCTTCACTCGCAGTATGAAGCCTGTGGTGTGGTTGATGGTGTAGAACTGTGTAGTGATGAGATGTCACAAGCAATTGTTATACACTAGCTACTGCTGTTGTATGTCTACCTCTCCAACACCACTGCCTAAGTGCCCTACACATCACACTATGAAGGATTAGGGTGCCTTTTGTCCGAGCTTAAGCAACCATAGGAGATCAGTGATGGTGCAATGGCTATACTGTACAGGAGTTACTGATATTGTAGCTCTACTGCTCCAACACCACAATCAACAAACCTTATTGGCTCCCACACCTGCTATGGATGAAATTATTTTATTGTATTTTTTATTATAATTTATTGAATTATTATTATAATAAAAAAGTAATACATTCAATTTAAACAAATACAAAACAACCAAAAAATTACATTTTTTTAATGAATTCAAATAGATTAAAGGTATATGGTTACCTATATGGTTACCTATACGGCCAATTTTAGCATCCTGCCAAATTTTTTCTGTTGTTTTTTTATATCTGAAAGGTGTTTGGTGCCGATATCAAAGCCTACATTTTTCTTTCCGCGAACCGACCTAGTCATGATTGCGGTAAAGTTCTGCCTACAGCTTAGTATGAAATGTAGCCGCTCTTAAGCTCTTGATGGTTGCTAGGCAGCGCCCCTTACTAGCTGCTATCTATCTCTATCTATCCTCCTGCTGCTTTGAGACGAGCGTGGGGACTCTTGATAAATCACTCAATGTCCGATTTTTCTCCATTTGGATATTGGTTAGGCTACAATTAGGAAATGTTACAGTAGCTACGTTGAGGTGAATACTGCTATTGTCTCACATTGTCTAGTTGGCTCATTTATTAGCACTGATCAGAACATTTTGCCAGCATTTCATGTAGTTTAACAAGTGGATTATTTTGCTCTTCACTCGCAGCCGCTTGGTAGGCCTCCTCCCGACCAAAAGACTACGACTCAAAATCAATCAGTGTGATTTTGTTTCACTGAATCTCTGTCTGTACAGTGCCTTCGGAAAGTAAGTGCATGCTTTTCTATCGAACGCTGCCAGCACCCGCCCACCGGACTATCATCACTACTCTCGACGGGTCCAAATTAGAATACGTGGACACCTACAAATACCTATGCATCTGGTTAGACTGTAAACTCAACTTCCAGACTCACATCAACCATCTCCAATCCAAAATTAAATCCAGAATTGGCTTCCTATTTCGCAACAAAGCCTCCTTCACTCATGCTGCCAAACATGCCCTTGTAAAACTGACTATCCTACCGATCCTTGATTTCGGCGATGTCATTTACAAACTAGCCTCCAACACTCTACTTAGCAAATTGGATGTAGTCTATCACAGTGCCATCCGTTTTGTTACCAAAGCCCCATACACTACCCACCACTGCGACCTGTATGCTCTCGTTGGCTGGCCTTCATTATATATTCGTCGCCAAACCCACTGGCTCCAGGTTATCTATAAGTCATTACTAGGTAAATCCCCGCCCTATCTCAGCTCACTGGTCACTATAGCAACACCCACCCGTAGCATGCGCTCCAGCAGGTATATCTCACTGGTCACCCCCAAAGCCAACACCTCCTTTGGCCGCCATTCCTTCCAGTTCGCTGCTGCCAATGACTGGAACGAATTGCAAAAATCACTGAAGCTAGAGGTTCCTATCTCCCTCACTAACTTTAAGCGTCAGCTGTCAAAGCTGCTTATCGATCACTGCACCTGTATATAGCCCTTCTGTAAATAGCCCACACTACTACCTCATCCCCATATTTATTTTTGTTATTTCACAAATCTTGCACTCCAGTATCTCTATTTGCACATCATAATTTGCACATCCTTCATTCCTGTGTTAATGATGATAATCTGTAATTTATCTCACCACTATGGTCTATTTATTGTCCTACCTCCTAACCTTACTGCATTTTGCACTACATTTTGCACTCTGTATTTAGATTTTTCTATTGTGTTTTTACCATGTTTGTTTACTGTATAACTCTGTGTTGTTTTTGTCGCACTGCTTTGCTTTGTCTTGGCCAGGTCGCAGTTGCAAATGAGAACTTGTTCTCAACTGACCTACCTGGTTAAATAAAGGTGAAATAAAAAAAAATAAAAAATTATTCAGACCCCTTATTCTAAAATGTATTAAAAAATATATATATATCCTCAGCAATCTACACACAATACACCATAATGACAAAGCAAAAACACATTTTTAGAAATTATTACAAATGTATTGAAAATAAAAACATCCTTGAGATGTTTCTACAACATGATTGGAGTCCACCTGTGGAAAATTCAATTGATTGGACATGATTTGGAAAGGCACAGTGCATGTCAGAGCAAAAACCAAGTCATGAGGTCGAAGGAATTGTCCGTAGAGCTCCGAGACAGGATTGTGTCGAGGCACAGATCTGGGGAAGAGTACAAAAAATGCCTGAAGCATTGAAGGTCCCCAAGAACACAGTGGCCTCCATCATTCTTAAATGGAAGAAGTTTGGAACCACCAGGACTCTTACTAGAGCTGGCCACCCAGCCAAACTGAGCAATTGGGGGAGAAGGGCCTTGGTCAGGGAAGTGTAGGTAAACTCTTTGGCCTGAATGCCAAGCGTCACGTCTTGAGGAAACCTGGCACCATTCCATTCTCTCAACCAGCTTTACCTGGAATGCTTTTCCATCAGTCTTGAAGGAGTTCCCACATATGCTGAGCACTTGTTGGCTGCTTTTCCTTCACTGCGGTCCGAGTCATCCCAAACCATCTAAATTTGGTTGAGGTTTGAACCAAAAATCTCCAGTTTGGACTCCAGACCAAAGGATAAATGGGCAGCAATCGGAGGCTGGTAACTCTAATGAACTTACCCTCTGCAGCAGAGGTATTTCTGGGTCTTCCATTCCTGTGGCGGTCCTCATGAAGCTGGTTGAGAGAATGCCATGAGTGTGCAAAGCTGTCATCAAATTAAAGGGTGGCTACTTTGAAGAATCTCAAATATAAAACATATTTTGATTTGTTTACTACATGATTTCATAGTTTTGGTGTCTTCATTTTTATTCTACAATGTAAAAAATAGTGCAAATAAAGAAAACCCTTGAATGAGTAATATTCAAAACTTTTGGCCCCCAGTGTATAACCAAACAAAGCCCATATACCATGAGATTAAGGGGTAATCAATTTGGGCAACAAAACCTCTCCCTCTAATAATGCTGTTAGTGTTTGTTTGTAAAATGTCCTAGAGGGAAAAATAAACAACACTATGTTTGTTCTTCTGATCTCATCTTACTTCAGCAAGTTCAGAATCATACATTTACCAGATGTAAAATAATCTAAGAAATAATAACTCAAATTTAAACTTAATGTTTTCCACTACTGTGGATCCTCGCAGGTTCCTGTGTTGTGAACTAGCTCCAGTAGCAGTAGCAGTAACACAGCTTAGAGCAATGACCTCCCTGCTCTTTCAGTGGACAAATGAGGCTCAGTAATCCACCCTCGCCCAGATAAACAGAAATAACATGTCGACAGAGAGGCACTCCTGCCAAAAAACAAAAAATCATGACCTCTCTCTCTCTCTCTCTCTCTCTCTCTCTCTCTCTCTTTCTCTCTCTCTCTCTCACTCTCTATTACTCTCTCGCTCTTATTCTTTCCATTCTCTCCTCTCCTCTCCTCTCCTCTCCTCTCCTCTCCTCTCCTCTCCTCTCCTCTCCTCTCCTCTCCTCTCCTCTCCTCTCCTCTCCTCTCCTCTCCTCTCCTCTCCTCTCCTCTCCTCTCCTCTCCTCTCCTCTCCTCTCCTCTCCTCTCCTCTTCTCTTCAATCTCAGTTATTTATAATCCTCTCTGTAGCTTTTCATCCGTATCAGTAGGAATGCTGGATTTAGTCCAGATACTGTTCATTTAGATATTTTACGGTTTAAGATTGCATAATTTTGCAACCCAATCCCACAGTATGTTGTATAACTGAATACAGTAGCTTGATACATCACTAACTGTGTAAACTGACACACACGCTGTCAGATGATGAAACTATATTGAAGCCTAGTTGTCTCTCTTTGTGGTTTCAGGGTATATTGAGGAGGCTTGCATCATCCCCTGTCCGTCTGACTGTAAGCTCAGTGAGTGGTCCAACTGGTCACGATGCAGCAAGTCTTGTGGCAGCGGGGTCAAAGTGCGTTCCAAGTGGCTGAGAGAGAAGCCTTATAACGGCGGTAGACCGTGCCCCAAACTCGACCACGTCAACCAGGTGATTGGGGGACGTTCGTTTTAAAAATGTATTTAAAAAAAAATATTGAACCTTTATTTAACTAGGCAAGTCAGTTAAGAACAAATTCTTATTTACAATGACGGCCTACACCGGCCAAACTTGGACAGCGCTGGGCCAATTGTGTGCCGCCCTTTGGGACTCCCAATCACGGCCGGTTGTGAAACAGTCTGGATTCAAACCAGGTTGTCTGTAGTAACGCGTCTAGCACTGAGATGCAGTGTCTTAGACCACTGCGCCACTTGGGAGCCCCTTTTCTAGGTGAGAACAGAGTCAAGACTTGTCCAGAAACAACCCTAATCCCCGAAGACACTTGTGGAGTTCTGAGAAGATTGGATAGATTTTTACCATATTGCTTAAACCTATCAAATCTACTCAGATCTCCACAACTTAGTGTCTAGGGGGTGAAAGGTTAAGGGATAAGGATTGTTTCTGGACAAGTCTTGACTCTCTGTTCTCACCTATGGTAGATGGTAGAGGTCCCTGGCTTGTTTTAATGTTTAATTCAAAGACTAATGATTTAATGCATTAGATAAAGGAACCAAAACAGAGTGGACATCTTTCAGTGTTTTATTCATTAGCCGAGTTAGAGCTTGTACTCATGCCATGTAAGATTAAATAAGGAAGGAACTGTGAAACGAGAACATGTTGTACTTCATTCTAATAGTCCTGTATTTAAACATTCACTATGTGTTTTCCCCCTGTTCTTTTCTTCTTTTCCTGGGTGTATGAACTGACCCCCTCCACAGGCGCAGGTGAGTGACTTGTCACCTGCCTTTTATATAGGGCTGTTGAACGATTAAAACAGTTAATCCAGTTAATCGTAAAATTTGCTGTAATTCATCGCGATTCATCGCAAATTCCAAATTTGCTCAAAATGAGCAAAATCGTTTTTTTTTTTTTATGACAAGAATATTAACGTCTTGATTTTGTCTAAAGTAATGGTTAGCAAAATTAGGTACATTGAGAAGCACACTTTCTTTAACCTCAATATCAACAAAAATGTGCATCTACAGATAGATGGCTATAGTGACTATAGATGGCTGACAGTCTAGTGGTCTCTCACAAGGTGTATGAGGTGGTGCCGTGTCTCAGTGACTGTGGTCAGTACGTGTGGATGGCTGAACCCTGGAGTGTCTGGAAGGTCAGCAACGTGGACCTGAAGGAGAACTGTGGAGAAGGAGTGCAGACCAGAAAAGTCAGGTACTGACGATCAGCTCTTATAGATAGCACAACCTAACCTATTTGACTCATTAATTTCATCTCCTAGCGGAGCGTAGGCCGGTCAGAATTTTTTCTAGCACCAGCCCTAGCATCGGAAGCGAGAACTCATCGAATCCCATTGTGACGGGGGGTGGGACACGTTTTGGCATGACAGGGCCTCAACAGTCTCTCCAACTAACCCTATTCTGTGATGATTTCTTAGCTTCATTCATTCAAGGTGATTCCTGCCTTCTTCATCTCATCTTCATCTCCTCCACAACAATTTTCCAGGTGTATGCAGAACACTATCGATGGGCCGTCGGACCCTGTGGAGGACTACCTGTGTGACCCAGAGGAGATGCCCCTAGGGGCCAGAGACAGCCAGCTGCCCTGCCCTGAGGACTGTGTCCTGTCTGACTGGGGGGTCTGGAGCCGCTGCTCACTGGTAATGACAGATACTGACTACCTTATTGTTTTATCATGATCTGTTGCTGACCACTAACACTTACAGTTACCAACTACCTTGTTGTTTTATCATGATCTGTTGCTGACCACTGACACTTACAGTTACCAACTACCTTGTTGTTTTATCATGATCTGTTGCTGACCACTAACACTTACAGTTACAAACTACCTTGTTGCTTTATCATGATCTGTTGTTGACCACTAACACTTACAGTTAACAAATACCTTGTTGTTTTATCATGATCTGGGTTTGGTTGGGAGCAAAGAGATGTCCATCTCAGTAGATGGACTGATGCAGTACTATTCAAATGTATTATATGCTAATTATGTGGTGCTGAACACACACTGAAAGCAAGAGGAGACTGTTTAAAGGGTTAAGTCATAGCTGGAGAGCACAGAGGTCTTCTGCTTCTCACCATGGATCTCTGTCTCACACCTCAACATATAATAACTGGCCAATCATGCCAACTGTCCAATCTCCATTTAACCTGTTTCGGCCATTTTCCCATGGTGAGAAATCCAATTCACAGCAGAGCTCTTGCCAGCAACTCTCACTTTGGGTTTGCACCAATTTAAGCGATGGCAATTCGGTAAGTGTGATTCTCCTATTGGGCTCTCACCAGTTTAGAAAGATGCCATTCGGTCAGCGTGATTCTCCAGCAAGACTCGTACCCATTTAGGTGATGTCCATTTTGGTATGTGTTTTGCTCCTACTGGACTCTCACCAATTTAAGTGATGGCTATTCAGTATATGTTATTCTCCGGTGGGAGAACAGCTGTGATTTATCCTGAGAAATTATAGAAGGGAGAGAGGGTGGTATGACTTTGAGCAGGGAAGATGATCTCATGCAGCTCTACGTAGCATGCTGTGACCAAGGTCTGTGTAAAAGCAGATATTATAGGAACATCTCTGGTGGAAAGAGGGGACCACCCTGTCACCCCGTGTGTATGTGTCTGTTTGTGTGTCTGTGTGTGTGTCTGTGTGTGTGTGTGTATGTATGTGTATGTGTGTATGTGTGTCTGTGTGTCTGTATGTATGTTAGTCTGTGTGTAAGTCTCTGTGTGTATGTCTCTGTGTGTGTGTGTGTGTGCGTGCGAGCGTGCGTGCGTGCGTGCGGTGAACCTCTAGTGTGAAGAGGGGTCAACCGGGTCACAGTCCCATTCCCATTCCCAGGCACTCTTGGGAAAGTGAATTACCATGGATATGGAATATGTCCCTGCATGAGCAGGGGGAGACAGCACTCCAAATACAAATGGTCTGACACCACCACCTGAATAGACCAGTTTATCTAGTAGGGGTTGGTTGGGGGAAATTGGCAGAGGTGGAAATAGACAGAGTAATGTTGGAAGAAAAATATGTTCATGGAAAACCTTTTTCAATTTGCTGGTCGGAAAGTGGTAACTTCACTTTAACAGGGTTTCATACTGGGTTTGCATTAAAGGCTAAACTAAAAGGGTTTAGGCCAGGTTACTGCTAAAGCACTTTGTGACAACGACTGATGTAAAAAAAGGCTTTATAAATGAATTAATTCTTCTTCTATGGTTTAAGCCATGCAACAAAGTTAGCACTCGGGAGAGGACGGCAAACCCCATCCGCCAACCTGGAGAGGGAAAGCTGTGCCCCAACAGCACAGAGACAGAGCCCTGCAGCCTCAACAGCAACTGCTATCACTACTCCTATAACATCACCGGTAAGGCAAATGTCAGCCTGGATTACTTCATGCAATGGATGGTACCAGAGCCGTATATCAATATGGCTCTGGATGGTTAATGCATTATTGAATTTGATATGACCTCAAGTACAGTATATTTAGACCGCGTGACATTTGAGATGAATTAAGTGCAGTGGAGAGGAAAAGGGGTTGGGAGAAGTCTCTTTTTTCACCTCAAGCTTTTATCCTGTTTTATTTTTCCTTCATGCAGATTGGAGCACCTGTCAGCTGAGTGAGAGAGCTGTGTGTGGTAGTGGCATCAAGACGCGCATGCTGGACTGTGTACGAAGCGACGGCAAGTCTGTCGACCTCAAGTTCTGTGAAGAGGTGTGTGTTCTTCTCTTTCCATTCCAAAGCTCATTAGTCATTAATAAGAGCAAGTCTTCTGTCTTCAGAATCCAGACAGGTTGCTGATTGTGTATGTTTGTGTGTTGCCTAGGGGACTTGGGAACAGAGCAGAAGAAGAATCTCTCGTTCGCCACAAATGGCCCAATAAAATACTTTTCGTTTTCTTTTCTCTTTCAGCTGGGTCTGGATAGGAAGTGGCAGATGAACGCTTCCTGCGTGGTGGAGTGTCCCGTCAACTGCCAGCTATCTGATTGGTCACCTTGGTCCGAGTGCACACAAACCTGTGGACTAGCAGGTACGACACCATCTTTTTGACCCACTCTCACCTGACTTTGTGACAAAAAGATGATTCCGTCTTTGAATGCTGGGAATGCGTTCAAGGCTAATTGAACCCAATTCTGATGGGCAAGCCACAACAAAGAACTAACAGAGAACTGGTAGTGGTACATTCACCTATTTATTTCACCTATCTATTTTTCTATAGATCCAAGCATGCTACATTACTGCCCCTGCATATACTGTATACAGCTAGAGAGTGAATTTGTAGGTATAGTGGATAGTCTGTAACTAGAAGTAATTTGACTATGTATCCATCCATCCAAGTATGTTATAGTCTACATTACAGCAAATCTATATTGTAATATATGGTGTGGATTTGCAAGCATGGTGGGTAGTCTGTGAGTCATTCCTCATTGCTCATAGTGGTGTAGGTTCACAGTGCCGCTGATCAGCTCACAGCAGCACACACAGCTCAGAAACCTCTCCAGGGTAATGGCTGAAATGGGAAACGTTTTATGATGTGAGAGTGAAACAATGGTGAGCCTTTAACCAACTGAGAGAGTGATGAGGGGGAGAGAAGTCGGGGGAGGGATGATGATGTCCTCATGTGTAATTTTATAGGATCAGAGGATTGATTGGCGGTTCATTAAGCCTGTGTGCTCTGGGCCTGAGGGATCACTCCAGGAGTCAGGAGTCCTTCAGAGCACTGGTCACTGTCGTAGTTGGGCATAGAGCAAATACAAGCCAAGATATGAAACCAATACAGGCTCTAGCTATTGTGGTAGCCCTTAATCTGTCCCCAGGCAATAGGAGGATTTTCCACAGGAAAGAGAGATGGACTAACAGCAGGTGAACCACAGGAAGAGGAGACAAAGAGATGAAGAGAGGAATATAACAGCTTCTCACACTCACTCCTTTTCATCCTGGAATAGATTTTTTAATCTCCATGTCGGATGGCAGGACACGGTTACGTTGAGTAGCTAATATCTGTTCCTGAGCCAGGAATAGCAATGAGCTGCATGTTATAGTTTTTTTTCTAAAGGAAATGGAGACAGCTGGAAGCGCCAATGTGTCGTATCAATCAGTGCGATGTGAAAACACACACAAATGCACGCTCAGGCACTAGTGCGCACGTGTGTGTTTTCACATCGCACTGATTTGAAAATATTCAAATACACTAACTCAAACACATTCAGTAGTAGGCTATTTAGGGGAAATTGTTTGAGAATACTTTCAAATACTTCCAATAGAAGTAGTTGATTCCAGCCACGAAAATACTCAAATACACAGACATACATAAGAAATACTCAATTATACATGTATTTGAACCCAGGTCTGACACCCACACACACACAGATGCATACACACACACACACACACACACACACACACACACACACACACACAGATGCATACACACACACACACACACACGCATACACACACACACACACACACACACACACACACACACACACACACACACACACACACACACACACACACACACACACACACACACACACACACACACACGCATACATACACACACACTAGTTTCCTGGGGCATATCTGTGTGAATAGATAATCATAGCCACGTGTGTTCCTCGGCCAAACACTGATAGCGATAGCTGGCTCTAGTTCTTCCCCCTTACCCAGCGGCCCACCCAGTCAAACACTGGTCCTCACCCCCACACTCACCTCTGCCAGTAGACCACCCGTCGAGGGAGTAGAGAGACAGCACCGGAGAGCAAGAATCAAAATCCCATTGGAGAATAGTTACAATGGGTGCATGCAACAGCGAACCGCTGTTTGAGTGAACCACCGTTAAAACAAAGCACATGAGAGAGAATCTCAAGAAAACCCTGACTGCTGATAAAAAATAACTGGGAGTTCTCTCATGGTTTCACGCGCACAAAACCCTTTTGAAGGAAAGAGAGACCCTCTATAGGGGCAGCACATCCCTCTCTACGGGGAGAACACATCGTGGCATGCATCACGGTGGGTTCACCAGAAGATGAATTGGCAGCTGTGTGAGACTAGAGACTAGCTGCAGGCTACGCCACGTTCTAATTGTGTTCAACATTAAGGAGCAGTATAGGCCTCCCCGGACCTGTTTGTATGCAGTCAATCTTAGAGAAAATAACACTGCCACGTGGCGATAATATCAATTACGGCGGGAAGTGAAACATTTATTACAATTGATATAGGAGTATATAGGAGTATATTAGAGGACTAGTCACCCCTCTGAGCCTGGTTCCTCTCTAGTGGAGCTATATTAGAGGACTAGTCACCCCTCTGAGCCTGGTTTCTCTCTAGTGGAGCTATAGTAGAGGACTAGTCACCCCTCTGAGCCTGGTTCCTCTCTAGTGGAGTTATAGTAGAGGACTAGTCACCCCTCTGAGCCTGGTTCCTCTCTAGTGGAGCTATATTAGAGGACTAGTCACCCCTCTGAGCCTGGTTCCTCTCTAGTGGAGTTATAGTAGTGGACTAGTCACCCCTCTGAGCCTGGTTCCTCTCTAGTGGAGTTATAGTAGTGGACTAGTCACCCCTCTGAGCCTGGTTCCTCTCTAGCTTTCTTCCAAGGTTCCTTTCTTCTAGGGAGGTTTTCCTAGCCACTGTGCTTCTTCTTCTGCATTTCTTTGGGGTTTTCGGCTGGGTATCTGTAAAGCACTTTGTTACAACTGCTGATGTAAAAATTTCATTAATTGAGTTGAGTTAGGAGGGGAGTTATTGTGACTCTGAAGGAAATACATGTGACGATTAACCTTTAGGAGTTAAGTACCGGGTTAGAATGAACTGTCTCCTAGGCAAGCACTGTGGATGGATGGTCCTAGGCAAGCACTGTGGATGGATGGTCCTAGGCTAGGGTTGTGGATGGATGGAGTTGGCCTTTAGGGTTGTTAGATCAGATGACAAAGACAATAGTTACTGTTACTGTTACAAGTTACTGTACTAGTAAGGGGAGTGTGATCCAAACTGGGAGGAGACTTTACTCTGCTATGATTCTACAATAACCCTAACCCTATTCTAACAATGGAATCTGAATTGATAGCGTAATATCTGACAATTAGCTTTTTTGTTATTTAATTTTCATAGTGCCCCTGATATTACACACTTTCCAATTACACAACGAACGAGTGTGAATATTCAGAGGAGGGAGGGAGGGAAGGAGGGTGAGAGAGAGGGAGAGAGGTTACCTGAGACAGTGGTGTAACATGATAGTGATCTTTTACAGTGAAGCCCCTCAAAGAGCCTCAAATTATTGTGATGTAACTGAATATTAGTCATATACATTAGTATTTCTGGGGGCGTCTATCATTCTGTGATCATAACACCCTTTTCTCTAGTTAATAGACACTCCCAATCTTTAATGATGTTACAAGTCTCTATTCAATCATGACTGGTTGGGGACCACATATCTGGAATACGTTTTTTATGATGGAATCTGGAATATATCTTTTTTTTCAGCATAACAACAATGCATGTTTAATTAAAATGCAGTGTATTTCATTTTTGTTTCAGCCACTATACATTGTTTTGTTGACTATCCAGAAAACCACATGACCTAATCTAGATTTCTATTTCCTCTCCAGGGAAGCTGTGGCGCAGGAGAACGGTGCTCCAGGTGCCCCAGGGGGATGGGCGACCCTGCCCTCCTCAGAGGGAACAGTGGAAGCCTTGCCCTGTCAGACCCTGCTACCAATGGAGATACAGCCCCTGGTCAGAGTGCAAGTCTGAGGTGAGACAGTGTTCTATCTCTCACTTCTTTCACTTTCTCTCTCTCTCTCTCTCTCTCTCTCTCTCTCTCTCTCTCTCTCTCTCTCTCTCTCTCTCTCTCTCTCTCTCTCTCTCTCTCTCTCTCTCTCTCTCTCTTTCTCTCTCTTTCTCTGTCTGTGCCTCTTTTCCCTCTTTCTAATTTGCTAGAAGCAGCTATTTTTTGACAGACAGGGAACTGTATTCTGTATTGCAGAGTGAGGGAATGTTGACACTCCTTTGTTCTGGTCTGTTTTCTCCTGCTGCTGGGGTTTCTGACAGCAGAGAGTAGCTCATTAGCAGCCTACAGCACAATCCTAGACTAGCTATTTCTGACAAACCAAAGATCAATGCCATGGCCTTGACAGACACGGAAACTCTGAACTGTAACAGTTGGATGTTGTCTACACAGCAGACCAGCTCTATGTGAATGCTTAGATGTAAGGGGCATGGTTCAGTGAACCTAGCTCACATGGTGGGTAACCTTGCCTGAGACCCGAAGACTCGTGTTAGCTTCCCAGAGGGCTAACACAGTCTTGTGGTGCAAACCCGAGTCATTAAATGAAATGGAACTCTATGACAGAAAATGAAATGGCTATGGAGGTGTATATTACTTGTATTTTCTCTATATATTTATCGTCTAGGGTGCGAGGTGCGGAGAGGGTCTGCGGTTCCGTAACGTGTCCTGCTTTGTGTCGGACGGGTCTGGCCAGGGAGAGGGCAGCCTGGTGGATGATGAGATGTGTGGAAACCTGGAGCCCTCGGTAGACGGAGACAAACGGATCACCCTGGAAGAACCCTGTACCTCGCCCTGTCCAGGTAACCAATAACTGGGGATGCAGAGTCCTACACAGTGGACCCAGTCCCTAGATAAGAGGCAGCCAAGATCTGACCAGGAAAAACACCTGACCCTATGGTCAGAAAAGATTCAACATTATTTACCAACTATGCAGAGACATTTCGCTGTTCCTTTTAGGCGGAGCTGAGTTCGCTACTGCCATTAAATCACATTTATCAGCAGATGTGCTATGAGACATTTCTATGGTCCTAGCTGTGTTATGTTCTAGCATGAATCTGTCAGGAGCAGTGTCCTGCTAACACTGCCTGTAGGAACTGATGACTGGATGTTTAGATGCTCAGATGCTGGTGCTAGAGAGCCCCCCAACAGCTGCTACAGTGCGTCATTCTCTGTTCATAGCGATGTTGACGGACATTGTAGGGAATCCAACAAGCTACTAAAGTGAGTATTCTGAGATCTGATTATATGATTACATGATTTCATCATCTCCAATGACATGAAAGTGGAGATAGCAAAGTCAAGGTTTTCTCTTCTGAATAAAAAACCTTTCAACGTCGTACATTTCAGAGAGTTGCTAGGGAAAAAAGCGGATCTGAAAACAAATAGTGTGAATGCAATTTTTACAGTTCGTATTTCCTTTTTTGCCTGTGAATGACAGATCCAATGTCCCATTTTGACCAGTCCAGTGTAGCAGAAGTAGAGAGTTGTGACACAAGCTCATGCAGCAGAAAATTGTGTGTGTGAGTTAGTGTGTGTAGTCAAAGTCATCTTTGTAGCCTACTTCCCTACAATTCTACCCTTCATTGTCCTCATTCATATCACACAAACCCTCAAACTGTGGCCTACTAAGTTACATATCTACATAGCCATCCCTAATCTCTAGTGGTTTAGCTCAGGCAGCAAAGACAGACTTGGCAGGTACCTAATCCAGGTGTCCACTCTCTCTCCACATGAAATCCCACCAGACATCACCTCTCTCCCCCTCCTCTGCCTCATCACAAATCTGCCTCCCCTGCCTGATCGTAGCCCAGTCCATGGCCCCACCATGCCTGACACCTGACACAGACAGCAGACAGGTGATAATCGTAAAGTGGATTAGGCCTCTTTGGACCTGACGGCTTTATGATGAATTAGTATTTAGACGTGTGCCAACTTCCTCTCTGTCACTACAATAGGATGAATGAATGAATGAATGGCTCTGACCTATTCTTATGGGAAATAGCCTGTTTTCTGAGAACACCCTGATTCAAGCTAGAATAGGGGATGATGAAAAATGGGATCTGGCTCTGTTGGGGAAATATTTGAGAAGAGGATTAATTTGTAAACGTTTATCTTATGAACTTTAAACCTCTTTTTTTTTAAATCTCTTAAGAAGTCTGAGAAGTCTGCCTGGTGAAAATCAGTGTGGAAATAGGATGATATCCAAACCAAATTAAGGTCAAATTCAAATTTCCCATTTTAATTGTGTTGTGCCAGGGCCAGGCATTTTGCGATATGACCAGGATATACTCTGGAGCCATATTTTTGGTCGGGTTACATGGTTAACAGTAATGTCTCATATAGTACTGTAAGTTTTCAACTATAGGTGTTGTGAGTTATGTACTGTGTGGTTCTGAACAGGTGACTGCTACCTGACTGACTGGACAGTGTGGAGCCCGTGCCAGCTGAGCTGTGTCAGTGGAGCTGACCTGGGTTTCGGCTCAGTGCAGGTCAGATCCAGAGCCGTTCTGGCCCAGGAGCCAGAGAACCTACTGCAGTGTCCAGAACAGGAGTGGGAAGCACGGCCCTGCACTGGTCAGTCTATACACACACCTGCACACATGTGCGCGCACACACACACACACACAAATGTGCATTTGTCCCTTCATGCTATTATATGTCAAATGAAGTATATCTGTACTGACCCATATGTCTCCTCTCACTACAGAAGGCCAGTGTTATGAATACAAGTGGATGACAGGAGCGTGGAGAAGCTCCTCTCGACTTGTCTGGTGTCAGAGATCTGATGGATTAAATGTCACAGGTTTGTTTGTGTGTGTGTTTGGTTTTACGATCCTTCTGGGAGCCAGAAATGTCCGTAAAACAAGGTAAATTCAGACAAGTGGGAACATTTAGCCAGTCCCCACAAGGAAAAAAATACTATTTTAGGCTTAGGGGTTAGGTTTAGGCTTGGGGTTAGATTTAGAATCAGGGTTAGGGGTTAGTGTTAGGGGTTTGGGGTTAGGGTTAGGGGTTAAGGAAAATAGGATTTTGAATAAATCTATTGTTTGGTCCCCACAAGGATAGTAAAACAAACATGTTTGTGTGAGTGTGTGTGCTGCTTACATCCCATCCCCTGTCAGAATGCATCCACCAACACTCCTACAACCTATCCCTTTATACAGTGCCAGTCAAAAGTTTGGACATACCTACTCATTCAAGGGTTTTTCTTTATTTTAACTATTTTCTACATTGTAGAATAATAGTGAAGACATCAAAACTATGAAATAACACACATGGAATCATTTAGTAACCAAAAAAATCAAAAATATATTTTATATTTGACATTCTTCAAAGTAGCCAACCTTTGCCTTGATGACAGCTTTGCACATTCTTGGTATTCTCTCAACCAGCTTCACGAGTTAGTCCCCTAGAATGCGTTTCAATTAACAGGTATGCCTTGTTAAAAGTACATTTGTGGAATTTCTTTCCTTCTTAATGCGTTTGAGCCAATCAGTTGTGTTAGTGATGATATACAGAAGAAAGCCCTATTTGGTAAAAGACCAAGTCCATATTATGGCAAGAAAAGCTCAAATAAGCTAAGATAAAGTACATCATTACTTTAAGACATGAAGATCAGTCAATCTGGAAAATTTCAAGAACTTTGGGTGCCAAGCCAAATTTCTTCAGCCTCCTGAGGTTGAAGAGGCACTGTTGCGCCTTCTTCACCAGACTGTCTGTAAGGGTGGACCATTTTATATCGTCAGTAATGTGTACGCAGAGGAACTTGAAGCTTTCCACCTGCTCCACTGTGGTCCTGTTGATGTAGATAGGGTGTGCTCCCTCTGCTGTTTCCTGAAGTCCACGATCACCTCCTTCGTTTTGTTGACGTTGAGTGAGAGGTTATTTTCCTGGCACCACACTCCCAGGGTCCTCACCTCCTCCCTGTAGGTTGTCTCATCATTGTTGGTAATCAGGCCTACTACTGTTGTGTCGTCTGCAAACCTGATGGTTGTGTTGGAGGCGTGCGTGGCCACGCAGTCATGGGTGAACAGGGAGTACAGGAGGGGGCTGAGCACGCACCCTTGTGGGGCCCCTGTGTTGAGGATCAGCGGAGGGGCGGTGTTGTTTCCTACCTTCACCACCTGGGGGGGCGGCCCATCAGGAAGTCCAGGAGCCAGTTGCACAGGGCGGGGTTCAGACCCAGGGCTCCGAGCTTAATGATGAGCTTGGAAGGTACTATGGTGTTGAATGCTGAGCTATAGTCAATGAACAGCATTCTTACATAGTTATTCCTTTTGTCCAGATGGGATAGGGCAGTGTGCAGTGCGATTGCGATTGCATCGTCTGTGGATCTATTGGGGCGGTAAGAAAATGTAAGTGGGTCTAGGTTGTCAGGTAAGGTAGAGGTGATATGATCCTTAACTAGCCTCTCAAAGCACTTCATGATGACAGACGTTAGTGCTACGTGCGATAGTCATTTAGTTAAGTTACCTTTGCTTTCTTGGGTACAGGAACAATGGTGGACATCTTGAAGCAAGTGGGGACAGCAGACTGGGATAGGGAGAGATTGAATATGTCCGTAAACACTCCAGCCAGCTGGTCTGCTCATGCTATGAGGACGCGGCTAGGGGTGCCGTCTGGGCCGGCAGCCTTGTGAGGGTTAACACGCTTAAATTTCTTACTCACGTCGGCCACGGAGAAGGAGAGCCCACAGTCCTTGGTAGCGGGCCGCATCTGTGGCACTGTGTTATCCTCAAAGCGGGTGAAGAAGGTGTTTAGCTTGTCTGGGAGCAAGACGTCAGGGTCCACGACATGGCTGGTTTTCCCTTTGTAGTCCGTGATTGTCTGTAGACCCTGCCACATACGTCTCATGTCTGAGCCGTTGAATTGCGACTCCACTTTGTCTCTATACTGACGTTTTGCCTGTTTGATTGCCTTACGGAGGGAATACCTACACTGTTGGATTTCGGCCATATTCCCAGTCACCTTGCCATGGTTAAATGCTGTGGTTCGCTTTCAGTTTTGCGCGAATGCTCTCATCTATCCACGGTTTCTGGTTTGGGTAGATTTTAATAGTCACAGTGGGTACAACATCTCCTATACACTTCTTGATAAACTCAGTCACTGTATCCGTGTATTTGTCAATGTTATTCTCAGAGGCTACCCGGAACATATCCCAGTCTGCGTGATCAAAACAATCTTGAAGCGTGGATTCCGATTGATCAGACTAGCATTGAATAGTCCTTAGCACGGGTACTTCCTGTTTGAGTTTCTGCCTAATTGAAGGGAGGAGCAAAATGGGGTCGTGATCAGATTTGCCGAAGGGCCTTGTAGGCATTTCGAAAAGCTGAGTAGCAGTGGTCTAATGTTTTCTCAGAGCGAGAGCTACAGTCAATGTCTTGGTAGAACTTCGGTAGCGTTTTCCTCAAATTTGCTTTGTTAAAATCCCCAACTACAATAAATGCGGCCTCAGGATATGTGGTTTACAGTTTGCAAAATGTCCAATACCACGACAGCTTTGAGGGCTGTCGTGATATCGGCTTGAGGGGGAATATGCACGGCTGTGACTATAACCGAAGAGAATTCTCTTGGGAGGTAATATGGTCGGGTGAACAAAAGGACGAGTTTCTGTATATTTTCACAATCACACCATGAGTAGTTAATCATGAAACATACACCCCCGCCTTTCTTCTTCCCGGAGAGTTCTTTATTCCTGTCTGCGCGATGTACTGAAAACCCAGCTGGCTGTATCCAGAGAGAGCCATGTTTTCGTGAAACAGAGTATGTTACAATCCCTCATGTCTCTCTGGAAGGAGATCCTCGCCCTGAGCTTGTCTACTTTATTATCCAGAGACTGAACATTAGCGAAGAAAATACTCGGAAGCGGTGGATGGTGTGCGCGCCTCCAGAGTCCACTCTGTATACCTCTTCTCTTCCAGCTGTGTTTTGGATCAGCCTCTGGAATCAGTTCAATTGCCCTGGGGGGTATGAACAAAGGATCCAATTCGTATTCCCAGTCGTAATGCTGTTGAGTTACTGCCGCTCTGATATCCAAAAGTTCTTTCCAGGCTGTATGTAAAAACACAAAGAAAATTCTGGGCTAATAATGTAAGAAATAACACACGAAAAACCAAAATACTGCAAAGTTGCGTAGGAGCTAGAAGCAGAGCTGCCCTATCTGTCGGCGCCATCCTTCAAGACTTTTGGAAAAGCATTCCAGGTGAAGCTGATTGAGAGAATGCCAAGAGTGGGCAAACCTGTCATTAAGGCAAAGGGTGGCTACTTTGAAAAATCTCAAATCTCAAATAAATTTTGATTTGTTTAACACTTTTTTGGTTACTACATGATTCCATATGTGTTATTTCATAGTTTTGATGTCTTCACTTTTATTCTACAATGTAGAAAATAGTAAAAATAAAGAAAAACCCTTGAATGAGTAGGTATGTCCAATCTTTTGACTGGTACTGTAAATGTGCCTGCTTCATATGCTGCTGAATAGAAGTCACTAAACCCTTCTCTATACTATTTTTTTTATTTTTTATTTTTTTTATTTCACCTTTATTTAACCAGGTAGGTCAGTTGAGAACAAGTTCTCATTTGCAACTGCGACCTGGCCAAGACAAAGCAAAGCAGTGCGACAAAAACAACACAGAGTTACACAGTAAAAAAACATAGACAAAAACACAATAGAAAATCTATATACAAAAAAAAAAAAAAAAAAAACATGGGGATGAGGTAGTAGTGTGGGCTATTTACAGAAGGGCTATATACAGGTGCAGTGATCGATAAGCAGCTTTGACAACTGATGCTTAAAGTTATTGAGGGAGATAGGAACCTCTAGCTTCAATGATTTTTGCAATTCGTTCCAGTCATTGGCAGCAGCAAACTGGAAGGAATGGCGGCCAAAGGAGGTGTTGGCTTTGGGGGTGACCAGTGAGATATACCTGCTGGAGCACATGCTACGGGTGGTTGTTGTTATAGTGACCAGTGAGCTGAGATAGGGCGGGGATTTACCTAATAAAGACTTATAGATGACCTGGAGCCAGTGGGTTTGGCGACAAATATATAATGAAGGCCAGCCAACGAGAGCATACAGGTCGCAGTGGTGGGTAGTGTATGGGGCTTTGGTGACAAAACGGATGGCACTGTGATAGACTACATCCAATTTGCTAAGTAGAGTGTTGGAGGCTAGTTTGTAAATGACATCGCCGAAATCAAGGATCGGTAGGATAGTCAGTTTTACAAGGGCATGTTTGGCAGCATGAGTGAAGGAGGCTTTGTTGCGAAATAGGAAGCCAATTCTGGATTTAATTTTGGATTGGAGATGGTTGATGTGAGTCTGGAAGTTGAGTTTACAGTCTAACCAGATGCCTAGGTATTTGTAGGTGTCCACGTATTCTAATTCGGACCCGTCGAGAGTAGGGATGATAGTCCGGTAGGCGGGTGCTGGCAGCTTTCGATAGAAAAGCATGCACTTAGTTTTACTAGCGTTTAAGAGCAGTTGGAGGCCACGGAAGGAGTGTTGTATGGCATTGAAGCTTGTTTGAAGGTTAGTAAACACAGTGTCCAAAGAGGGGCCAGATGTATACAAAATGGTGTCATCTGCGTAGAGATGGATCAGAGAGTCACCAGCAGCGAGAGCGACATCGTTGATGTATATAGAGAAAAGGGTTGGCCCAAGAATTGAACCCTGTGGCACCCCCATAGAGACTGCCAGAGGATCGGACAATAGGCCCTCCGATTTGACACACTGAACTCTGTCTGCAAAGTAGTTAGAGAACCAGGCAAGGCAGTCACTTGAGAAACCAAGGCTGTTGAGTCTGCCAATAAGAATGCAGTGATTGACAGAGTCGAAAGCCTTGGCCAGGTCGATGAAGACGGCTGCACAGTACTGTCTTTTATCGATGGCGGTTATGATATCGTTCAGTACCTTGAGCGTAGCTGAGGTGCACCCATGACCAGCTCGGAAACCAGATTGCATAGCAGAGAAGGTACGGTGGGATTCGAAGTGGTCAGTTATCTGTTTGTTAACTTGGCTTTCGAAAACTTTAGAAAGGCAGGGCAGGATGGATATTGGTCTGGTTTTGGGTCTAGAGTGTCTCCTCCTTTGAAGAGGGGGATGACCGCGGCAGCTTTCCAATCTCTAGGGATCTCAGACGATACGAAAGAGAGGTTGAACAGGCTAGTGATAGGTGTTGCAACAATTTTGGCTGATAATTTCAGAAAGAGAGGGTCCAGATTATCTAGCCCAGCAGATTTGTAGGGGTCCAGACTTAGCAGCTCTTTCAGAACATCAGCCGTCTGGATTTGGGTGAAGGAGAAGCGGGGGGGGCTTGGGCAAGTAGCTGCCGGGGGTACAGAGCTGTTGGCCGGGGTAGGGGTAGCCAGGTGGAAAGCATGGCCAGCCATAGCAAAATGCTTATTGAAATTTTCGATAAATGTGGATTTATCGGTGGTAACAGTGTTTCCGAGCCTCAATGCAGTGGGCAGGAGGTGCTCTTATTCTCTATGGAATTTACAGTGTCCCAGAACGTTTTGGAGTTAGTACTACAGGAAGCAAATTTCTGTTTGAAAAAGCTGGCCTTTGCTTTTCTAACTGACTGTGTGTACTTGTTCCTGACTTCCCTGAATAGCTGCATATTGCTAATGCAGTGCGCCACAGGATGTTTTTGTGTTGGTCTAGTGCAGTCAAGTCTGGGGTGAACCAAGGGCTATATCTGTTCTTAGTTCTACGTTTTTTGAAAGGGGCATGCTTATTTAGGATGGTGAGGAAAGCACTTTTAAAGAACAACCAGGCGTCCTCTACTGACGGGATGAGGTCAATATCCTTCCTGAGACTTATTTCTGGAAAGGTGGATTTTTAAGAGTAGAAGCTCAAACTGTTTGGGCACAGACCTGGACAGTATGACAGAACTCTGCAGGTTATCTCTGCAGTAGATTGCAACTCCGCCACCTTTGGCAGTTCTATCTTGACGGGAAATTTTGTAGTTGGGGATGGAAATTTCCGAATTTTTGGTGGCCTTCCTAAGCCAGGATTCAGACACAGCTAGGACATCCGGGTTGGCGGAGTGTGCTAAAGCAGTGAATAAATCAAACTTAGGGAGGAGGCTTCTAATGTTAACATGCATGAAACCAAGGCTTTTACGGTTACAGAAATCAACAAATGAGAGCGCCTGGGGAATAGGTGTAATGCTGGGAGCTACAGGACCTGGGTTTACCTCTACATCACCAGAGGAACAGAGGAGGAGTAGAATCAGTATTCGGCTAAGGGCTTTAAGAACTGGACGTCTAGTATGTTGGGTACATAGAATAAAAGGAGCAGATTTCTGGGCGTGGTGGAATAGGTTGAGGGCATAATGTATAGACAAGGGTATAGTAGGATGTGAGTTCAGTGGAGGTAAACCTAGGCGTTGGGTAATGAAGAGAGAGGTTGCATCTTTGGAGACACCAGTTAAGCCAGGTGAGGTCTCCGCATGTGTGGGGGGAGGAACAAAGGAGCTATCAGAGGCCAGTTGAGCAGGACTGGGGGCTCTACAGTGAAATAAAACAATAATAGCTAGCCTGAACAGCAAAAGACAAGGCATATTGAAATAAGAAAGGGGCAAAAAAATAAAAAAATAAAAAAAACAGTTAATTAGTATTGAGTGGTAGCCTATTGTAGCACTGCCTCTTTACTTAGTAACTACATTATCATAACTGTAACTCTATGAATGTGTGGGATGTGACTTAAGTCATAAGCTCCAATAAATAGTACAATACAGTTCTGCTAGAGTCAGCCACCCAGCCCAGCTCTCTTCAGGTGCCTCAGTGGATGATGATGATGATGAGGTGGATAGGGTTATTTAAAACCCTGTCTTTGCCTGTCGGAGCGAGTGACGTTTGTTCATTCGAGGAAGAGAAAGATTGCTTTCCAAGCACTTTCTGACAGCCTGTCACTGTGGAGCTGAGGCCGCTTGTGTGTGTGTGTGTGCGTGCGTTCCTGTGTGTATGTGTGCGTGCCTTCGAGTGTGTGTGTGTGTGTGTTTGTGTGTGTAGGAGATAAAGTGGATTTAATCCTTGACGATGACAAGTTTTAATCCGGCTGGCCATCACACGTCAGCTTTAGGTCTGTGACTGCTGCCTCTGCCTTGGTGGTGCTCAGAGCTAGGAGGTTCCAGATGAAGAGTTACAGTGTATATGTCACTTATCATAAAGGAGAAAGGATGTGTGTCATATTCAGCAGTGAATCATCTGTGGAAGGAATAACCACTGACTACTAGCACTGACTTTGCTGTTAACTTCTTTATTGTGGACAAATGTACTTATTACGACTGTGATATGTGATTTTCTCACCTAGCTATCTTCACATGAATGCACTAACTGTAAGTCGCTCTAGATAGTGTCTGCTAAATCACTCAAATGTGAATTAATGAATGAAACATTTCTGTAAACTATACATATGATGTTTGGTGTGTAGGCATAGAGTATGACATATCAAATCAAACTTTATTTAACATGCATTTAATCTAGACAGCTCAATACACATTACATTTGTTAGGTAGGTTTGCATGAACCATGATATAGCCTGAATTCACACTGTGTTTTAATGATGCTATAGATCCTATGCCAAGGCATTCCACGGCCATACGCTCCAGATGGTATACATATTTTATGCATATTATATCAGACCGGTTGATTGGCATATACCCTGTATTTCCTTGATGTAAATGCTTCCTTTCACGCCATGTGGCTTCCACTTATGATTTGCATACGGCGTGTGTGTGTGTCCATGCGCATCACCATCATTCATATTCAAGATGTCTTCTGATAGATTAGCAATTTTCTGCCGACAGTATCGTTTTTATGAATAACTTGAGGGATCCCGTCCAGGATTACACTCTGAGTGTCACTACACTTACTGTATATATCTTGTGAAATGGGATGTTGAAGTGAAGGAATTTAGCTAAGTGGTTGAAGTGGACCAATGCTGACTGGTACAGAGTACTGGGCCTGGCACCTCTCATTCTCTAAAGATTGGGTACATATTGTAGATGACCTGCTTAAAAGTACTGTCAAATTGAAGGGAGCACTGGAACCTTTTTCATTCCTGCAAGCACATATATTATGGTTAGGCTCCAGACTTTACCCCTCCCCCTGGCTGCTGTGGTAACCTCTTTCTTTCAGCCTGGTTACCGTGGTGCTGTTTAAACTCCTAATGACAAACCTAGTCCTTATTGCCACCTACAACATTGTCATAGAAACCACACTTATCAGGAAGGAAGGGCTGTAGTACTGACTGAGCTGTGAGTCGGTTCTAGTTTCCTCACCACCACTACCGTATCCCTCCTCTCTATACCCTTGGTCTAGTTGGTCTAGTTCCCCTCCACCACCACTACCGTATCCATCCTCTCTATACCCTTGGTCTAGTTGGTCTAGTTCCCCTCCACCACCACTACCGTATCCCTCCTCTGTATACCCTTGGTCTAGTTGGTCTAGTTCCCCTCCACCACCACTACCGTATCCCTCCTCTGTATACCCTTGGTCTAGTTGGTCTAGTTCCCCTCCACCACCACTACCGTATCCCTCCTCTCTATACCCTTGGTCTAGTTGGTCTAGTTCCCCTCCACCACCACTACCGTATCCCTCCTCTTCTCTCCTATACCCTTCTCTTGTGTATATTTATTTACCCCAGTGTAGTTAAAATAAAACTGCAAGCCCCTTGCTTTTTGCCTTGAGGCAGTCGTCTGCATTGATAGGACAATGGGAGGGAATCTCCCAGAGGCAATCACTTAAGGAGATGGTGATGGGGCCAGGGCTGGCCTACCTTCCCTTCCCAGGCATGGCTGTATCCCAAATGGCACCCTATTCCCTGTATAGTGCACTTCTTTTGACCAGGGCTCATAGGGCTCTCGTCAACAGTAGTGCACTATGTAGAAAATAGGGTGCCATTTGGGACACACTCATGTTGCCCTTGATATCTGAAGCTGTATCAGTGAGTGCATCATCTCACTACAGTACACACAACTCATCTGAGACTCAGAGAGCACAGAGAGCTCTGTCTGCTTTCCTGTTGATCTAAGTGTGTCTGTCTGTACGCTTGCTCTCTGGGATGGGGCATACTGCATGGTGAATTTCTGCTAAACCATGAATTAATGGGAGTGTGTGTTTTTGTCTAAGGGTGTTTGGGGATGAATTTTGAGCAGCGTACAGACACAGTATCATATACTGTGAAGGGAAATTAACTGGGAAGCATTGGAGAACCCATTGTTGTGGCTTGCCTCCTGCAAGAGAGAGAGAGAGAGAGCAGCAGAATTGTTAGGCTAATTATCAAAATCCTGAAAAGAGCCTTTAAATTCTACAAGCACTTAAAAGGAAGTGATTCCCGAACCTTCCATAATAAAGCCATCACCTACAGCGAGATGAACCTGGAGAAGAGCCCCCTAAGCAAGCTGGTCCTGGGGCTCTGTTCACAAACACACAGACCCCACAGAGCCCCAGGACAACAACACATTTAGACCCAACCAAATCATGAGATAACAAAAAGAGAATTACTTGACACATTGGAAAGAATTAACAAAAAAACAGAGCAAACTAGAATACTATTTGGCCCTAAACAGAGTACACCGTGACTGACCCAAACTTTGACTATGTACAGACAGTGAGCATAGCCTTGCTATTGAGAAAGGCCGCCGTAGGCAGACCTGGGTCTCAAGAGAAGACTATGTGCACACTGCCCAAAAAAATGAGGTGGAAACTGAGCTGCACTTCCTAACCTCCTGCCAAATGTATGACCATATTAGAGACACATATTTCCCTCAGATTACACAGATCCACAAAGAATTCTAAAACAAACCCAATTTTGATAAACTCCCATATCTACTGGGTGAAATACCACAGTGTTCCATCACAGCATCAAGAAAAGGGCAAACAGTGAAGAACAAACACCATTGTAAATACAACCCATATTTATGTTTATATATTTTCCAATGTGTACTTTACACTATATATATATAATATTCTTTTGGAACTTCTGAGTGTAATGTTTACTGTTAATTTGTATTGTTTACTATCTACTTCACTTGCTTTGGCAATGTTAGCATATGTTTCCCATGCCAATAAAGCCCTTGAGAGAGAGAGAGAGAGAGAGAGAGAGAGAGAGAGAGAGAGAGAGAGAGAGAGAGAGAGAGAGAGAGAGAGAGAGAGATCTCTGATCCATGTTGCCTGCAGCACAACAAACTGATAGAAGTACAGTAACAAAGACAGCAGTGAAAGCTCTTTCTCTCATGTCTGTTGTCTGTATGTGTGTCTACTTGTGTACATGTCTGTGCTTGTCTGCTTGCATTAGTGAGATAATTAAATGTACAGCATCTTTATGTCATAAAGGGAGACCGCTCCCCATGGCACCCTCACTTCCATCCCCGCTGCACCAAACCCCTCCCCACTGACACTTGCCCTCTGACCTCTACCCTACAGGTGGCTGCCCTATGACGGCCCAACCCGTGGCAGACCGATCATGTGACCCTGCCTGCAACAAACCACGCTCCTTTTGCACAGAGGTGAGTCTGACAACAGAATGAAAGAGAGAGAGAGAAGAATGGAGAGAGACTGAGTCAAACAAACCCTGTGGGGATGACTCCATCTGGGTTAGTTGAGAAAACACAGGGAGAAAAAAAGCAAACAAAGCGGTGTGTTCATGCTGTTGTTGTGGTCTTCCTAGTACATGTGCAGATGAAAGCCCCTGTACTTACTGCATAACAGGTGGAACATAACAGGAGAATACTACATACATTTACATGAAAAAACAAGGCATGATCAACAAGACTATCCTCTCTCAATTGAACTTCTCACATTATCAAGCATCTCACAAGAAATCCCAGAACCAGTAGAAATAACATAGAACATATCATTATACAGTGGGGAGAACAAGTATTTGATACACTGCTGATTTTGCAGGTTTTCCCACTTACAAAGCATGTAGAAGTCTGTCATTTTTATCATAGGTACTCTTCAACTGTGAGAGACGGAATCTAAAACAAAAATCCAGAAAATCACATTGTATGATTTTTAAGTAATTAATTTGCATTTTATTGCATGACATAAGTATTTGATACATCAGAAAAGCAGAACTTAATATTTGGTACAGAAACCTTTGTTTGCAATTACAGAGATCATACGTTTCCTGTAGTTCTTGACCAGGTTTGCACACACTGCAGCAGGGATTTTGGCCCACTCCTCCATACAGACCTTCTCCAGATCCTTCAGGTTTCGGGGCTGTCGCTGGGCATTACAGACTTTCAGCTCCCTCCAAAGATTTTCTATTGGGTTCAGGTCTGGAGACTGGCTAGGCCACTCCAGGACCTTAAGATGCTTCTTACGGAGCCACTGCTTAGTTGCCCTGGCTGTGTGTTTCAGGTCGTTGTCATGCTGGAAGACCCAGCCACGACCCATCTTCAAAGCTCTTACTGAGGGAAGGAGGTTGTTGGCCAAGATCTCGCGATACATGGCCCCATCCATCCTCCCCTCAATACAGTGCAGTCGTCCTGTCCCCTTTGTAGAAAAGCATCCCCAAAGAATGATGTTTCCACCTCCATGCTTCACGGTTGGGATGGTGTTCTTGGGGTTTTACTCATCCTTCTTCTTCCTCCAAACAAGGCGAGTGGAGTTTAGACCAAAAAGCTCTATTTTTGTCTCATCAGACCACATGACCTTCTCCCATTCCTCCTCTGGATCATCCAGATGGTCATTGGCAAACTTCAGACGGGCCTGTACATGCGCTGGCTTGAGCAGGGGGACCTTGCGTGCGCTGCAGGATTTTAATCCGTGACGGCATAGTGTGTTACTAATGGTTTTCTTTGAGACTGTGGTCCCAGCTCTCTTCAGGTCATTGACCAGGTCCTGCCGTGTAGTTCTGGGCTGATCCCTCACCTTCCTCATGATCATTGATGCCCCACAAGGTGAGATCTTGCATGATGCCCCAGACAGAGGGAGATTGACCGTCATCTTGAACTTCTTCCATTTTCTAATAATTGCGCCAACAGTTGTTGCCTTCTCACCAAGCTGCTTGCCTATTGTCCTGTAGCCCATCCCAGCCTTGTGCAGGTCTACAATTTTATCCCTGATGTCCTTACACAGCTCTCTGGTCTTGGCCATTGTGGAGAGGTTGGAGTCTGTTTGATTGAGTGTGTGGACAGGTGTCTTTTATACAGATAACGAGTTCAAACAGGTGCAGTTAATACAGGTAATGAGTGGAGAACAGAAGGGCTTCTTAAAGAAAAACTAACAGGTCTGTGAGAGCCGGAATTCTTACTGGTTGGTAGGTGATCAAATACTTATGTCATGCAATAAAATGCAAATTAATTATTTAAAAATCATACAATGTGATTTTCTGGATTTTTGTTTTAGATTCCGTCTCTCACAGTTGAAGTGTACCTATGATAAAAATGACAGACCTCTACATGCTTTGTAAGTAGGAAAACCTGC
Organism: Thymallus thymallus; assembly: GCA_023634145.1. Taxonomy (NCBI): domain Eukaryota; kingdom Metazoa; phylum Chordata; class Actinopteri; order Salmoniformes; family Salmonidae; genus Thymallus; species Thymallus thymallus. The sequence goes on along the minus strand of CM042395.1, from coordinate 17,043,894 downwards.
AAAATCGGCAGTGTATCAAATACTTGTTCTCCCCACTGTATGTATTTTTTTATTCAATACAATACAGTTCGGTATTTTTCAACCCAGTTGTAATATACAGCTTAGTCTTTTAAGTGTAGTCTGTCCCTTCTCGGGCTGAGAGCTTCCAGCATTTGTGTTCACTACAAAAGGAGTCAATTTCCTGGAAACACCGGGGGACCGGTTAAATGGGTACACTGTGAGTGTTTGTGTGTGTCTGTGTCTTTCTGTCAGAACACATCAGAACCAGTCACTATTACTAACAACCTAAACCAGGACTCAGCCCTCTAGTCAGTGCTGCCTGAGGGGGCTGTGAGAGCTACAGCAACATGTCTAGCTGAATATGGCTCAAATGTGTCTGTTTGTGTAGTGGGTGTATTGTGTTAGTCATCTCCCAGGGCCTGACTGTGTTCCTGTGTTTCTGACTGTGTGTACATGTGTCTCTTGTGCCTGTGTGTTTTTGTGCTTGAAGGTATGGTTGTGAGTGAATCACATTTTTTCTGTCCATCATTCCCTATTTTTGTGTCTTTCTATGTGTTCATGAATGTATGTGTGTGTTTGTATGTGTGTGTGTACATGCAGCTTAGCGTGTGTGTGTGTAAGGTGTGTATGCCAGCCTCAGCAGTGTGTTGTGTAGCCCCCTGCTACATCCTCATCCTGCTGTCCTGCCCTCTCTTTGTCTGCCACTTTGGTCATGCTAATCGGCCCTCCTGTTTACTACCCTGTTCTCTCATCCACCGGCTGTGTGTGTGTGTGTGTGTGTGTGTGTGTGTGTGTGTGTGTGTGTCTGTGTGTGTGTGTGTGTGTCTGTGTGTCTGTGTCTGTGTGTGTGTGTGTGTGTGTGTGTGTGTGTGTGTGTGTGTGTGTGTGTGTGTGTGTGTGTGTGTGTGTGTGTGTGTGTGTGTGTGTGTGTGTGTGTGTGTGTGTGTGTGTGTGTGTTCAGCCGTACAGCCACTGTTTGCATTGTGGGTATTTCATCTCGGGTGATTATTCTCCAGAGATTGCCGGGGAATAGGGGAACCCCCCGCCAAGCACAGGCAGATGAGTGAACAGAGAGAGGGGGGTGAGAGAAAAGAGGAGAGGGGGGGTGAGAGAAAAGAGGAGAGGAGAGGGGGAAGAGAGAAAAGAGGAGAGGGGGATGAGAGAGAGGGAGAAAGAGAATGACAAACCCCTTGGCTGGCAGATGAGTGATAGATTGATGAGAGAGAGGAAAGAGAGAAAGAATAGGGAAACCTTTGGGCTGGCTGTATACCTCAACCCTAACAGACCCCAGCCTTTACATGTCTCTATGCAGCACTAGCATCACAAAGGGGATTGAAACATGTGATGGTTCATTTTAATACTGCCAAGATATGAGGCTGAGCCGAAGCTGAGGGATGATTAATTCGATTACACCCAGGGATATTTGATAAGAAATAACCTCACTTTAATCCAACTTGGTGCTTAGCCAGATCACCAGACTCCGACTGCGTTATTTGCTCTACTAAAAGAGATGAAACTGACGTGTGTGAGTGTGTGAATTGTGTGATACTCATCAAGTGCACCAATTGCTAAACATCTCCAACACACCTGCAAAGCAACCCCTTGACGTGCAAGTGCATTTCACTTATACCTGTGTACCTCCCTTCTTCTCCCAGGCGGGTGTGTGTGGCTGCGAGGAGGGCTACACAGAGGTGATGACATCAGATGGCCTGCTGGACCAGTGTACGGTGATCCCCGTGTTAGAGATCCCCACGGCGGGAGACAACAGGGCTGACGTGAAGACCATCAGGGCCGTCAGCCCCACACAGCCCTCCAACAGCCTGCCTGGCCGTGCCGGGCGCACCTGGTTCCTACAGCCCTTCGGACCAGGTACACTTACCAGACAGATTTACTCCATCAATTAACTGGGCCAGTATGGAACCATCCAAGAGATGTGTTATTGGTTGTTATTATGTGGTGTTTTGAATCTTGTTAGAATATCGTCCTATACTTTGTAGAAAGTAAATGTGAAAATATTCAGGAATTTGCAGCATTCACTCACATTTAGGATCAGGCCCAGAATTTCTCAACCTCCAAATATCCATAATTTCTACTCATGTATGATGTAATTTACACACAATAGATGACCTGAAAAATATTTGGTGTACTACTGCCCTCTATTGGATCTGCACTAGAGCCATTCGCATTATAGTCCAATGTGAGCTGTCACTGGAGTTAGTCACTTGTCAGTGTGCTAAGTGTGTGTGATGTGTACTTCTTTACAGATGGTAAACTGAAGACATGGGTCTACGGTGTGGCGGCCGGAGCTTTTGTTCTACTCGTATTTATAGTCTCCATGACCTTCCTAGCCTGGTAAGTTAACCTGTTTGATACTTCTTTATGTATGGCAGTCATCTGTATGTCACCTGTATGTATGCATGTATGGATGTATTTACACTAAACAAAAACATTAACGCAACATGCAACAATTTCAAAGATTTTACTGAGTCACAGTTCATATAAGGGCCCTAGTTAGGCCCTAATCTATGGATTTCACATGACTGGGAATACAGATATGCATCTGTTGGTCACAGATACCTTAAAGAAAAGGTAGGGGTGTGAATCAGAAAACCAGTCAGTATCTGGTGTGACCACCATTTTCCTCATGCAGCGCGACACATCTTCTTCGCATGGAGTTGATCAGGCTGTTGATTGTGGCCTGTGGAATGTTGTCCCACTCCTCTTCAATGGCTGTGCGAGTTTGCTGGATATTGGCGGGAACTGGTACACGTTGATCCAGAGCATCCCAAACATGTTCAATGGTTGACATGTGGTGAGCATGCAGACCATGGAAGAACTTGGACATTTTCTGCTGCCAGGAATTGTGTACAGATCCTTGCAACATGGGGCCGTGCATTATCATGCTGAAACATGAGATGATGGCGGCGGATAAATGGCACGACAATGGGCCTCAGGATCTCATCATGGTATCTCTGTGCGTTTAAATTGCCATCGATAAAATGCAATTGTGTTCTTTGTCCGTAGCTTATTCCTCCACATACCATACCCCACCGCCACCATGAGGCACTCTGTTCACAACGTTGACAAACCTCTCACCCACACGACGCCATACACACTGTTTGGCATCTGCCCAGTACAGGTGAAACTGGGATTCACCCATGAAGAGCACACTTTTCTAGTGTGCCAGTGGCCATTAAAGGTGAGCATTTGCCCACTGCACTGAAGTCGGTTAAGATGCCAAACTGCAGTCAGGTCAAGACCCTGTTGAGGACCAAGCGCACGTCGATGAGCTTTCCTGAGACGTTTTCTAACAGTTTGTGCAGAAATTCTTCGGATGTGCAAACCGGACAGCTATCCGGGTGGCTGGTCTCAGACGATCCCGCAGGTGAAGAAGCCGGATGTGGAGGTCCTGTGCTGGTGTGGTTACACATGGTCTGCAGTTGTTAGGCCGGTTGTAAGTACTGCCAAATTATCTAAAACATTAAATTCTCTGGCAACAGCTCTGGTGGACATTCCTGCAGTCAGCATGTCAATTGCACGCTCCCTCAAAACTTAAGATGTCTGTGGCATTGTGTTGTGTGACAAAACTGCATATTTTAGAGTGGCCTTTTATTGTCCCCAGCACAAGGTGCACCTGTGTAATGTTCATACTGTTTAATCAGCTTCTTGATATGTCACACCTGTCAGGTGAATGGATTATCTTGGCAAAGGAGAAATGCTCACTAACACGGATGTAAACAAATTTGTGCATAATATTTTTGAGAAATAAGCTTTTTGTGCATATGGAATTATTTTGGGAACTTTTATTTTAGCTCATGGGACCAACACTTTACATGTTGCGTTTATATATTTTTTCAGCATATGTATGTATGTGTGTGTGTGTGTGTGTGTGTGTGTGTGTGTGTGTGTGTGTGTGTGTGTGTGTGTGTGTGTGTGTGTGTGTGTGTGTGTGTGTATGTATGTATGTATGTATGTATGTATGTATATCATCACCTGTATATATGTATTCATGATTACATCAGATTCATTTTCATTTCAAGTCATGTCATTATCTGTACTCTCCATTTTGCTTTTGCTTTCCACCCCTCTCCCCACCTCCACCATTCATTCCTCTCCCCACCTCCACCATTCATTCCTCTCCCCACCTCCACCATTCATTCCTCTCCCCACCTCCACCATTCATTCCTCTCCCCACCTCCACCATTCATTCCTCTCCCCACCTCCACCATTCATTCCTCTCCCCACCTCCACCATTCATTCCTCTCCCCACCTCCACCATTCATTCCTCTCCCCATCTTATCCGTTCATCTCCCTCTTTTCACCCCCCCCCCCCCCCCCCCTCCTCCGTGCACCATCAGTCGGTGTTACTCGAACCCTGACCAGTGTACTGATACGGTGGTCTGGATGGGACATAGCGATCATACCATGGCTTATACGTGTCCTGACTGCCAGCATGAGGCACACAAACTAGAAAAACAACATCAATATCAACAACCGCATCAAAATCATTATCAAGATCAACAACAATTACAACAACAAACGCATCAATATCAGCAAAATTATCAACAACAACCACAAAATAAATATCAGCAGCCACAACAAAATCAACACTATCAGCAACAACCATATAATCAACAACATCAATATCAACTACAACCACAACAGCATAAAACTAAGAAAAATAATAACCTACAAAATCACCAACAACAACCACAACGTATTGAAACACTCATAACTTAGGGGTCCTGACCTAATGGCGGCCCTCGCTGCAGTGTTCACACAAACTCCCCTACCCCTTCGTCTTTCAATCCTCCCCACACCTGCTGTCACATGTGCCTGTCCGACCAATCATATGGAGCTATTGATGGAGGTGAGCAGGAAGTCATCCCCCATGTCCCTCTGTTTGACCTCTGACCCCTCTGTGATCCTGGAGTTTGTTTAGTAGTCTTTAGAGCACCTCCATACTTAAACATAATTTTGTACGGAATCCATTTTAGGAAGTCCCTTGGTGGTTTGTTGAAGGACTTCCTAATATGAATGCCATTTCAGAGACAAAACATTGGCAGTAAAATGATGATCAGCTTTCACTTTCAATAGCATACTGCCCTCTTGTGGCCAGATGGAATAATCACTCATCACCACTATTCAACGATCCCTCATCCCTTGCCATTCAAACTCTTATATGTTCCACCAATTCTTCCCTATCCATTCATGATGGACATAAGACACATTTCATAAGATATCTTATTTACATTTGATATATATGTATCATTGTGTTGTTATTGTCTCCCATCCCTGTTTTTATGTAAAGTTGTAATGTGTGATATATTAGAACCTGCCCAGACATGCTATAGTGTTGTCCACATTATGTACCTATAGCTAACTGTCTATACTGTCTCTGTGTGCCATAGCCTAGTTTGCATTAAGGTGAGTGGGAACTGTTTGACTGGGAACTGTTCTGGGCTGAAAAGAAAAGCTGCTTTCTGTACTGTGCTTGTCCCCTCTTCATCTTCCTTCAGAGTCCAATCTCTCTCACATGCCTCAATATAAAAATAAATATAAGCAGCTGTTGAAATTGTCCATGAAGTGTTGCATCATCCACTACAGCATCACTTCAATGCTAGGACAAGGGGCACTGAAATGTGCTTCTGAAATGTGCCTCACTAACTAGTGCTTTAACCAACATATCTGTCCTTTTTCTTTCAAGGGCAATGGCAGTATAGGAACAGAATCATTGGCTATTTCAGTATTGCCTTTGCATGATCGAAGAACTGAACATCTACTAAAAGCATGGCCTTCAAGCAGAGTGATGCATGAAACTCTAACATGAGGCAAATTACCCAAGTGAAAGTTGTGGTGTTTTCAAAAGATAGCAGAGCAAGCTCTGTGTATCAGGTGGCGGTAACTTAGTCCTGATATGGATAAATCCTTTATTATTATGTTATATAGGCCTACATATTAGGGCTATGGGTATCTACATTTATTCTTCAATTATTGAAATATAAAACATGTAATAGCAATGTTTTCTGCCATTTTTCTTTCTTAGTAAAAAGCCAAAGAAACCCCAGAGAAGACAGATGTATAACAACCGGCTCAAGCCCCTGACCCTGGGCTATGACGGAGATGCTGACATGTAAACCTCCTCCTAATCTACCTGGTGACAAAATAATTTTACACTGACGTTATGGAGACTGTCATCGTGGGAACAGACAGACAGGTTGTCATGGAGACCCATCTTTGACCTTTCTCCTCAGGCTACCAGTGGGCGTGGCTTAAAACATCTGGAACTCTGGGAAGACTTGCGTTATGTTATGGATTTATCATTAACAACAACAACAACAACAACAAAAAGCAAAAAAGAAGTCAAACAGAAATCGAATCATGTTTGTTCATTAGTAGCCTAGAATTGTCCTCCTTCAATATTTTTTATTTATTTAAGTTTTGTATACTTTGTTTCACAAGAGCCTTCACAAACTCTGTCTTCTTCGGAAGTCTGCCTTTGCTTATCTGCCATTTACTACTTTTTCTGTCAAATAAAAACGTATTTCGAGACGAAGGTTGTTGGAGAGGGCCCTGAAAAAACAGAGTCCTTCCTTCTTGGCTACAGCTGCTCTGTTGGAAATGAGATGATAAATACACATCACTTTTTTATTTTTCCTGGAGAAAATTGCTGCCTCTCTATTTTTGTTCTGGACTGGATCCTTTTCTCTAGAAAACAAAACAAGACAAGAGTGTCCTAATCTTACAGAAACGCTGTCAAGCTTTGTAGGAAATCTCTGCCTGCCTCCTTTTCTCTTCAGTTTTCAGGCACAATATTGCACTATATTAGTGCAGCATGATATGTTCTTATGTCTAGGAAGCTGCCTCTCTCAATGCAAGATGATGTACAGTCTTGTGCTAGAAATGTAAAAAAGTAGACTTTTCTTTTCAAAAACAAATGTAGCTTCTTTTACCTCTTGTATGTGATATGATGATAGGCCTGACGATGCCATGTAAATATGATTTATTACCTTTTTAGTATGTACAGCTGCATTTTACAGACACAGGTTCAAATAGTATCTGTTTTCAACTGCGCTTGATTGAGCTTGCCTGGCGCAATGGAACCATTAGAGTAGTCCCAAAAGTGCAAACCCTGCCCATCTACCACTCCAGGCCAGGCTCAATTATATGCTGAAAGTATTGGATAGAATACAAATACTATTTGAACCCAGGTCTGAACATGTCTCATTCTCTGCCTGACTGGCTTTATGTTTGATTCTGGTTGGTTTCTCTGACTGTTGCTTTGAATGCTTATTATGGTTAATAATTGTTTTTCCATTTCCTTTAGTAACTTTATTCAACATCTCAAAGAACTGAATTCCATCAAACGTGCACTGCAGGGAATCCGGATTCCACATGGCAGAAAAATCCCATGGCTCTCGTACGTAAAGAAGCTAATTCAAAGATGTGTTTATTTGTTGAGAGAAACACAGCAACAAATCTACTTGTCAATGTTATTGAAAGGGTTCATTTTCACAGTGCAAAAAAAAAAGTGATTTGTTTCCCCATTGCGAGTTCGATAGAATCTGGTCTTAGTTTTTAAGACAGACAGAAGGGTGTGACTGGGTTTGTTCACAAGGTCTTCTTTATATCTTGTTCCACCAAAAGAGAGTGGGTTCTCTTTATATCTTGGTCTCATATCTACTGCTGTGTAACATCCTCAATCCTAACTAGAACAGCCTACTTGTATCCAAACTGCTTAGGCGTATTGCTATGTACATATCATACGTAATCTCTCAATACTGTTCATATTCAGTGTGGCTGTTACATCGGTTGAGGAATGAGTGTGACTACAACGTCTACAATAGTCACTCACACACATTTATGCTTCGTTCTCCCTGCCCCTGAGATATTCTATAATGAGTTCAGTACTGCAAAAGCTAGATAGAATGTAACCTAGGTAACCACAATAACACTCCAAGGAACAGATGCAACAAGGTCTTAGATGTAGCTCAAGCTTCTCATGCGAATGATGCAATGACATACCCAACGAGTCAGAGTCCTCTGTCTGAAAACAGGTTTTATGCATAATATGGAAGACTGGCAGTTGATAGTGCAGACTGTTTATTCAATGGTGTAGATGGACAAACCTCATGTAAAGTAAATTAATCAGTCATAACCATACTATTCTCCAAGGGTATTGAATTGTGGTGGTAGAGACAGACGGACATTTGTTTGTTGACAAGTGGTCAAAGGAATGTTAACTTTTTTCAATTCACGTTTCTTAAGTTATGAGTTGTAAATAAATGAGTGCATAATGTTTTATTTCATAATTATTTATGTATTATATATAAATATGTTCCTTTTTTTATTGCGCAAAGTAAAGTAAAAACAACTTTCGGAGTGTGTGTGTGTTTGTGTGGACGTGTTTAACTATTCTTGTGGGGAACAGAATTCTTAGTAAACAAACTAAAATGTGACCAACTGGGGACATTATGTTGGTCCTCACGAGGTCAAAGGCTATTTATAGGGGGTTTAGGGTTTAGGTTAGAATGTGTTAGGGTTAGAATTACGTTAAGGGTTAGGAGCTAGGGTTGGGTTTAGGGTGAGGGTCAAGGTTATGTTTTTGTGTTAAGGTTAGGGTTAAGGTTAGGGTAAGGTTAAGAGTATGGGTTAGGGTAAGGTTAAGAGTATGGATTAGGTTTAGGGTTAGGGGTTAGGGCAAATGGGATTTTGAATGGGACTGAATTGTGTGTCCCCACAAGGTTAGCTGTACAAGACTGTGTGTGTGTGCGCGCATGTGTGTTACTGCCTACGTGTGTGTAATGTTAATGATCTTTGCTAAAGCGATACTGATTATTTCCTTGTTAAAACAAAGTCGCAGGGCTCTGTCCTTTTCCTACAGGTTGTTTATATGTATCTGACCAGTTGCTGATAATAAATAACAAAAACTAAATAATTGTGTCAATACCTTCGATGAAAATGCTCTCATCATACGCACCCATATTAAAAAACAAATGTGTTGTAATATCAGTTACACCACTAGAGGTCCATAGAACACTTTTAAGATGTCATTCGGACATTCCCTCCAGCTAGCTCTTTGACAAATATATTTCTCCCCTCTGAAGTGTGCAGTGCAAGTGAAGCTTTGACACACACACACACACACACACAGGTCAGAGGACAGAAGGGACTTTGCTGAAGGCTGAGGAAATGGAGCTATCTAACTGTACTTAAATCACACTCGGTATGGCCTGGGCGATACTGTGAATATGTTTCTTATTATTGTGCTTTATTTACTTACTTACTTGATCATCTTTGTTCCAAGGTGGAACATAAAGCTTCCACTAGAGAGCGCTACTGCAGCCGTTTTGATGCATTGTGGTGGTTTCCCAATGTTTGTCATGACAGGATTGTGCTATATGTGTACAGCTACATTTCTAGGTAAAAATAGTAGTTGTAGTTTCTAAGTACATTCCAGATAATTTAGGCAGTGTAGAATAAAATGTTACCAAGATGTGAGACACTGGTTCTGTCCGAAATGGCACCATATTCCTTATTTGGTGCACTATACAATTTGACCCTGCTTCTCACAGCAGGAAGTAATCCTGCAGCAACAAGAAATGGGAATCATTATGTGCATTATAATTAGTTTACATATTTGTAGGGGTTGATATCTTTTGTAGGGCTTTATACAAATCTAAGTCTGAAAGCAATATATGCTTATACTCAGAGTATACAAAACATTAAGAACTGGAAACATGCTGTTTCCATGACATAGACTAACCAGGTGAATCCAGGTGAAAGCTATGATCCCTTGTTGATGTCACTTGTTAAATCCACTTCAATCAGTGTAGATGAAGGGGAGGAGACAGGTTAAATCATTATTGTTAAGCCTTGAGACAATTGAGACATGGATTGTGTATGTGTGCCATTCAGAAGGTGAATTGGCAAGACAAAAGATTTAAGTGCCTTTGAACAGGGTATGGTAGTAGTTGCCAGGCGCACTGGTTTGTGTCAAGAACTGCAACACTGCTGGGTTTTTCACGCTCAACAGTTTTTCAAGAATGGTCCACCACCCAAAGGACATCCAGCCAACTTGACACAACTGTGGGAAGCATTGGAGTCAACATGAGCCAGCATCCCTGTGGAACGCTTTTGACACATTGTAGAGTCCATGCCCAGACGAATTGAGGCTGTTTGGTATACTCAGTGTATATTTAAATATATTAACCTTAAATACAGTACAATTAGCATTAACTGCAGAAAAATGATCTGCAACAACAGAGTGATTGAATTAAGATGGCAGATCTGTACCTTTGGTCAGGGCCTACACTAAACAGGGAATAGGCTGACATTCCTCCACTGAATGAGTTGATTGTCCTCTCTGCTTGTTAAAGTCATGTTTTGGTCTGAATCAATCTTAATCAACTAGAGTCATCACGCTGTCACAAATGTAATCATTGATCGGGTAGACTAACCACAGATGGTCCGTGTGGCCTTGGTACTATCGGACAATCAGCTCCTCTCATTAGCATGTCTCCATCTCCGTCATCCATTTCAATTTCACCTGCCAAGAAACAGGGAAGTCCTACAATTTGACCTAAGCAATTAAGTGTGTGTGTGTGTGTGTGTGTGTGTGTGTGTGTGTGTGTGTGTGTGTGTGTGTGTGTGTGTGTGTGTGTGTGTGTGTGTGTGTGTGTGTGTGTGTGTGTGTGTGTGTGTGTGTGTGTGTGTGTGCTCCTTCCTAATCAGTGGTGTAAAGCACAGGAAAAGGGTCCAATTCAAGAGAACATCCCTGGTCATCCCTACTGCCTCTGATCTGGCGGACTCACTAAACACAAATGCTTCTTTTGTAAATTTCGCTGTCTATCCGCTGGCTTAATATAAGGAATTTGAAATGATTTATACTGTTACTTTTGATACTTAAGTACATTGAGCAATTCCGTTTACTTTTGATACTTAAGTATATTTAAAACCAAATACTTTTAATTTTACTGGGTGACCTAAGAGCATATGGGTATCTCTCTGTCTCTCTCTCTCTCTCTCTCTCTCTCTCTCTCTCTCTCTCTCTCTCTCTCTCTCTCTCTCTCTCTCTCTCTCTCTCCACTTCATAGAAGACAAGAATGCTCTGCCTTTCTCCCAAGGCTTGGAGATGAATGCCTGGCATCATTTGAAATCTACAACTGATAAAACTAAGTACTAGCTGGCTCCAAAAGTGAATTGGCTGTGTCTGTTTTTTAAGACTTCAGTGATGTAACCAGTAGAGACCACTGCTCCTGCTGACGATGTCTGGAAGATAGCCTGGACTTACAAACTCTGGGGAGCTCAACTTAGCTCCTCAATATGGTGTTTGTCATAGCTGCAACGGAAAACATATATTTTTTTGTGACCGCTTAAACGAGAAGCATTTCCCTAAATGTCACGCTTGCCCTTTCATTTAGAGAATGTGGAGTGAATCTACAACCCTTCATTTAGAGAATGTGGAGTGAATCTACAACCCTTCATTTAGAGAATGTGGAGTGAATCTACAACCCTTCATTTAGAGAATGTGGAGTGAATCTACAACCCTTCATTTAGAGAATGTGGAGTGAATCTACAACCCTTCATTTAGAGAATGTGGAGTGAATCTACAACCCTTCATTTAGAGAATGTGGAGTGAATCTACAACCCTTCATTTAGAGAATGTAGAGTGAATCTACAACCCTTCATTTAGAGAATGTGGAGTGAATCTACAACCCTTCATTTAGAGAATGTGGAGTGAATCTACAACCCTTCATTTAGAGAATGTGGAGTGAATCTACAACCCTTCATTTAGAGAATGACAGAATGACAACCATTCAAACATTGTTCCTCTCATCCTTTCCTCCTCCTGTCTTTCTCCTCTTGCTCCAAAAGCCTGCAGTCAGACACACACACACACACACACACACACACACACACACACACACACACACACACACAGTGGGTCTAATTGTGATGAGGAGGAAGTACTTGATGGTGATGGCTGCCAGCTGCATCCTGTGACCGTCATTCTGATCCCACATTTGTCTCTGTCATCTCCCAAGATTCCTCCCTCCGTCCTCCCTCCCGCCTGACTGCACATCCATAGGCTCCAGGAAGTCTGTGCTTTGTACCCAGACATGGCAGATCGTTGTGCCTACCCTCTCACCATAACCACCCACCAGGCACCCTCCCTTTACCCACCACCCACCCCTTCTGGTCAGGGGTAAAACTCCTGTTTGACTCGTCTGTCCCGCTCTGGGTGTGTAGTCAGAGCAGAGTGGAGTGGACTCTTCAGATTCCAGCTGGCTGGCAGGGTGGCGCATCATGCTCCCCTCTCCTCTGCTCCCAACATCTGCCCTGACGATCGGGCAACGAGCAATGCCAGCTGTGGGTATTCATGATACTCTGTCTCCTATACGTACTGCCAACGTCACTCTCCTCCCTTCTTTTCTCTACTCTCTCTCCGTCCCCCCTTCCTTTCTCTCCTTTCTCTCCCCTTCATTAGACCTCTTCCCCTCCTCTTCCCCTTCCTTCCCCTTCCTTTCTCTCACTGTCCCCTCCCTCCATTCTGGGTAGGACTATTAGAGAAGTGACTACTCTGTAATTTTCTGCCCGTTGCTCTGCTTTGCTTCCCCCTGCAGTGAATGGGCACCAAAGGGGGGAATAGAAGGTTGCTGCTCAGTGTTTAGTTTTTGTAGCCCCTTTCAATGGATTCTCTCTCTCTCTCTCTCTCTCTTGCACTCTCTCTCTCTCTCTCTCTCTCCCTCTCTCTCTCTCTGATACTGCAACAATTACTAGTTCAGTTGTAACTCCTCAATATGCTTCATTGATGCTCTGTAATGCTGTTGTGCCCTTGAGAATTCTTGAGCCCCGACATTATTCTCTTTAAAAAATGTTTTAGCCTCTGAAACATGGCAAAGCGGCTATTGCCGAGGTCCTGGCGAAAGTCCTATGCATTGCCTATTTGTGCGTCTAAATAAATCACAGTGGGAGCATATGCTGCATATTATCCTCCAAGAAGACATTGGCCAATTTCCCATTTTTTAATTCCAATTCACTTCACTGGTATTGAAACCCCAAACCTGGGACCGTATATATCAAGCATTTTAGAGTACAGTGCTGATGTAGGATCAGTTCCCCCCTGTCCATATGTATAGTCTTATTCATTGTAATCTAAAAGGTAAAAACGTATCCTAAATCACCACTTTGGACGCTTGATAGGGGCTCTGGTTCGTGGGCACCTGTCCTACACTTCCACAATGAGGGGTATCAGGGTAGCAGCAGGCCCCTGCCTGGGATTCAGCATCATGGCAGGCCTCTAGTGATGTATCCCCCTGGGTCTGGTGCTGCTGCAGCTGTTGAGGCTAGTCTCTCTCTCTCACTCTTTCTCTTTCTCTCTGTCTCTCTCTCTCTCCTGTGAAGGCTACCTGAGCCATTCAGAACAGGAATCCATCAGGGCCAGGGCTGAGTTATAGTGACAGTAGCAGAACGCTGCAATGTTGTAGCACTGAGACGACCGCAGATTTATTAAACCAGAACTACCCTCCCTGTCTTTCCTTTTCACCTCTCTTCTCCTGTTTTTTTATTCTTCCTCTAGGACAGCGTTTGAAAGGAAGAAGAGGAGGGCTATCTGTCTCTACTGCCTGCATCAAACACACACTCAGCATGTGGTGCATACTCCCTTAACCTTGTGCTCTGACAGTGTGTTTATGTATAGTTTAACACTGCACAACAGCAACACAGAGCTGTGAAAAAGTATTTGCCCCCTTTCTGATTTTTCTCTATTTTGGATTTTTTTTTATACTGAATGTTATCAGATCTTCAACCAACACCTAATATTAGATAAAGGGAACCTGAGTTTACAAATAACCAAAAAAATGTATGCCCCATTATGTCCCATTATGCCTGGTGAAAACCAAACATTGCATTCCAGAGTAAGAACCTCATACCAACAGTCAAGCATGGTGGTGGTGGTAGTGTGATGGTTTGGGGATGTTTTGCTGCCTCAGGACCTGAACGACTTGCCTTAATAGAAGGTATCATGAATTCTGCTCTGTATCAGACAATTCTACAGGAAGCGCAGCTGGTTCATGCAGCAAGCCCGTGATCCAAAACACACGATCAAGTCTGCATGAAAATGGCTAAAAAGCAACACATTTGAAGTTTTGGAATGGCCAAGTCCAGACCGAATCCCAATGTTGTGACAGGACTTGAAATTAGCAGTTCATGCTTGAAAACCCACAAATGTCGCTGAGTTACAGCAGATCTGCATGGAAAAGTGGGCCAAAATTCCTCCACAGCAATGTGAGAGACTGATCAACAACTACAGGAAGCGTTTGGTTGGAGTCATTGCAGCTAAAGGTGGCACAACAAGTTATTGAGTGTAAGGGGGCAATTACTTTAAAAAAATCTAATATTAGGTTTTTGTTGGAGATACGATAACATTCACTATCAAAAATATGCAAAAGTAGAGACAATTAGAAAGGGGGCAAATACTTTTTCACTGTGCTGTATGTGTACATGCATGTGCAATTAGACAGCCTTGAATTAACTTTGCACCTGTGGTATGCAAGATGGACCTTCCACATAATAAGACCCCATGTTCTAAGAATCTCCCAAGTAGCTTACTTCTTTTGCCCTCTTCTTCACCTTGAATGAGTTCAAAGTGTTACGCTTAACCCTTACCAGGTCTTGAACATCCTCAATAAGGGAACATTTAGGATTTCTGTCGATGTAGGCTAATCTTTCACACAGACTAAATGTTTTAAACTGTTACTAAATATTGTCCCATTGTTCAATACATTAGAATTTGGTTAGACAAAATTCCTCACATACTGTAGCCTACAAGAAAACAATGTCATTGTCCAGCTGTGCTTGTTTATATTGCAGTGCTCTGTCCTTAGACAGTGAGAGAAGGAGCTGGTGCTATAGGCTAGTGAGTTTATTTGTCCTGGAGTCATACTGTATACACGCTGTGGCTCTCTGTGAATGTCGCCTCGTTTATCTCTATCAACCACCACGCCACTCTACCTCAAGTCAGTAAATGAAAAGCTTTTCTGTCGAGCTTTAGTGGCTGTTTAAAGACTGCACTCTGTGATCCTTGCGTCTCGGACCAATCTTGCCCCGTTTTTTTATATTTCCCTCGCTCCTCTCCTCCCCTCCCCTCCCTCTTCTCTCTCTCATGTTCTGTGTGGACAGAGCGACGGAGTTTCTCTCAGCCCAGATGTGTAATAGGCGCGCGTTTTCCAGAGGCGCGGTTATAAAGCGTCCGTTATTTATCCGACTACTTTCAACTGTTCTCCTTTTCGGTAAGGAACTGCTCTTCGAGCCTCACGCGCACGACAGGCAGCAAGACAATCAAATCAAGGACTGATCCCTTATGATTGCTCTGAATCGAATTTTCATCTTTCAGTGAACTATGAGATTGCTTCAACCCTGCTCTCAGGATTAATTCCTATGTAATCGTTATTTGTTTCCCTCTCTCGTCCAATATCTGTCTCCAAGTGTAGGCTAAGCTTGTTCTGTGGTCATGGGGTGTATAATTTCATTTTTGCCTAGGCTGTTGAGGGTCTTGACCGTTGTGTAAAAGCGGATACCGCGTGGATTTATGGTCTTCACAGACAAAGAGCCAGCGAAGGGAAACTAGTGGAAGTTTGAGACCAGGAAGAATGCAAGCGAAGTGTTGGTGTGCCGTGTTACTCCTTACGCCAGCGGTTTACCTGGTGAGTGGTGTTGTTGTTTGTTTGTGTTTGTCAATACTTTGTCATTTCATTGTTGTCTGGGTGTTTTGTCTTTAACGACACATTTTACTACAATTTCATGTGTAAAAAAGCATTTTAATGAAATGTACCTCACTGATAGAACTGTTGATGCCAACTCTTCACTCCAGGGTCATGTCCTGTGCATAAGCATTGCATAAAAACATTCCGTCGTCCTGTATCAGGGTACCTTAAATTCCGCATTATCATGACTGAGACATGGCGGAGCGTGGGTTTTAAAACAGACGCTTTATCAATTGTTTTCCAATTAATTAATAGGACTAATTAGTCCAATTCATTTTCTAAATTCATATATTTGGTTATAAGACTGAATAATTATTTAATTTTAAAACACATGTGTCAAAGAAATAACATATTTGAAGTGTCAAATTAAACATCATTTTAGGCACGCGAGCTGTAAAACGGAAAATATTGTGGTGTAGTTCCAACAAACCGTCTCATGGAGGCGCCATAAACCAAAACGAGCGGCGGGTGCGTCTGAAGGCTACACGGCAACCTGAAGGCATGTTTCAAATCCTCTGTTTCTCCTTTTGATCTAGACAATAACCGTTTTTCCTCTGTCCGCCACAACAAGAATTCCCACGTATAGCAGTCATACACACAACATGGAGGGCAGTTTTTCGTGCTTGGCCCATACAACTTGCTGATCTCAAAGGGTGCATAATGTGATAACATTTAAGTTATGCTAGGCCATTGAGTGGAAAGAAAAAAAAGATAACACAGGTTTCTCAAGCACCAAAGATTTGTTAAAAAGTAACAGTAAGACCCATTCTGATATTTAAAATAATGGCACTTAAATATTTCGAATAAAGTCACTTTCCAAGTAGGCTATATTGTAGCAAAACACACACATGCGTTCGGCTTTCGTGTGAATTCTGCAGACACCTTGAGGAGTCTATTCTAGTGCCTTCAAAGTATGTAGCCTAACCTTCTGTTCCTTGTCCCTAACCCAGATAGCTTGGCACTAAGACTAGCAGATGCCACATCATGCACCTAAATGAATCCGCCTTTGATTCTTACTGGGACTGAGCGGCAATTCTCTCATTTCACTCTCTCTACACAACTCAAAATAAGTGTTTATTCATTCGAGCTGAGAGTAAGAGGCTATTGATATCAGGTCTACGGCAGCACTGTGTCAAACTTTAGTTTGACAAAGTTTTTGTAATATACAGTTCGCAACACACACACACACGCACACACCCGCACAGATATACAGAATGGATGGTCTTCTGTCTATTTCCTTTGAACCTGCAGTGCAATAACAGGACATTTTCCCCCCAACATTTTAGATTTCACGAAATAGGCCTATTCAACTGGATTATCTTATAACTGTCCGTTTGACACTTCAATAATGGGTTCGATTATGTCATCTGCATAATCCTCACAAAAAACGACAGTTATTCAAACTAAAATGATTCTAAGCAAGCTAATTCATTTACTGGTTGTTTTCTTGCGGCCTGATTGAAGATAATTTAAATTCAGAAAAACAGGTAATTATTGTTAGTTGTCCGTGGGGTATTATCTAACCACATGATCCAAAATGAGTCTGAAAACTTATATGGCGCATTGGGCTATGCTTAAGATGTAGTCATTTAGATAGGCCTACCAAGTGTTTTACAATTTGTGACACATTTACAGGAAGATATCCTATATAATTATTGAGTGAGGTTTTAATAAATTCCAGAGCATTATAATAATTTGAGAGTACTCAGACCCTATACAATTCAAAGTTCTAGCAGCATTTAGTAATCATAATTAAGTTAATCTAATTGTAATCTAAATGTTGCGTTACAAATGGGCTCATTTGATTATGGGCTTTTTTAAGGATACCACTAGACTATCTTGTAGGATGTTAACACCACAAACATCTCAGATATTATCTGTTGTTTCCGCTACATAAATGTTTCCTCGCTATAAACGTAATATCACAGATTTTATAGGCCAAATTGCATTTCCCTGTATAAAGGGATCCTTAGAATCTGTATTCCCTTTTTATTTGACCTCCTCTTGCACAGAATTCCACATGTGAATTTTAATCAAACAAGAGAAGAGGCATAATCTAGTGGGTTTTCTCATTCAGCACGGGGAGCTGTCCATGGTTCTGATATTCAAGACGGTTGTTTCACGCGCCTTAAAACAGCCGGGTAGAATGGGACCCTATTGAACACATCATTGCAGTGGGATGGAAAATATGTTTTAGAAGTTTGTTGTGTTCATTCATACAAGTAAAGATGTAGGCTTGAAGATGAAACCTAAATTCACATAGGCCTAATAGGTCGAAAGTACAAAATTACGAATCTTCAACTGGTTCCCCGCCCTAAAAATGTTTTTACAATTTAGGCATAGGCCTACTTGATTTTACATTTGTGGAAATGCTTTGGTTTTGACCAATTCAATACAACGGAATATTGTAGGATTTATTTTTTATCTATATATTTAAATAACAAAAAATTACATGATATTGGCGGTAGGTTTCGGGATGAGAATTTAGTCTCTCTGTAATTTATATCCTACGTTTAGGCATTCAATTTGTCTTTTGCTTTGTAAAAAGGTATGCCTATTTCTAAAGAGATCATAATCTTTTGATTGTATTGTCTTATAGTTGCGAATTGGTTACTGTGAGTTTAATTCTACACTTGGATATCTGCTCTCTCCCTGTCTACGCTCCACTAAACCTAGATGATTATTTTCCAGACATTCGGGTTTATCCATACCTAAAGGGATTACCGTTGAACTTTGACGGTTTTATTTCGTGTTAAAAGCTCTTGTCTCCTCTATAAGCCTCTTGTCTGAGCGGTGCGCGCCTTGACCTGGATAACACTGCGCTCGCTCTGAAGAACAGTTGATGCAGGTGTTCAGTGGTATAATACAGCGCGCACCCCTCCATGAGGGCGGCATTCACAAATGAATATGGTCACTATGGCTACAGAATTTAATTAAAATATTCCTTATTAATTTAATTGTTGTAATCCATAGGATTTAAAATGATTGTATAATTTTTTTTGGCTTAGTTGGGAGTTGTGTGTGATGTGTGTTTCTGTGTTTGTGTATCTCTGCTTCTAGGTGCCCTCTTTGATGCATGTGTAGGTGTGTGTGCTTATGTATTTTTGTGCATCTTACATCTGATCAAGCCAGTTCCAATACAGCCCAGTCAGATATTTGACATTTTTTTAGGGTGGTTTTGCTCCCAGCAGTGTGACTGCTGCTGATACTTTGTTGACTGACAGCTAATGTGAACAGCATGTTCTCTGGCCCTATGACTGGTAAAAGGGTGTTTCCTATTGCTGCAACACAGGGCTGTCTGTGACTGGCAGGTGCGTCTGTCTGTGTGTGTGTGTGTGTGTGTGTGTGTGCGTGTGTGTGTGTGTGTGTGTGTGTGTGTGTGTGCTTGCGTGTTTTACGGCCAAGTCTCACTTCCTTGCAATGAGGAGGCTCTGTTCCTGAGGGACAGACACAGACAACATGTGTCCTAAATTGCACCTTATTCCCTAAATAATGCACTACTTTTGGGCAGGCATATTACTACGACACCATCATTGTTTAACAGGCTGGAGACAGGGCCTGTCATGTCAAGCAGTTGGCGCAGTGGGAGAGACACAGACACTTCTGCATCCTAAATGCCACTCTATTCCCTGGATAGTGCACTATGTTTGGCCAGCCTCTCACCATTGTTAGTGGGCCTGTGACGATACCTGTACCGCAACATTTTTACCATGGCAGAAATGAAAACACAAAGCAGACCAAACTCTTTGGTCCTTAAAAACCTGCTGTATGTAAAATATAGTGTGCTATAGCCTGGAATCAATATACATGTGACTGTGGATGACAGCATTAGGGCTCTTAAATCCATTTAGTGTTGTGTTGCCACGACATTAACGAGTATGGTGATACTGGTATCATCCCGGCCCTAAAAGTTAGTAGTATTAAATCATCATAACTAGCTGGAGATGTTGCAACAAGCCCTGCATTAGCAAGCAGTCAGCACAGTCAGATAGAGAAGAGGGAATGCCACACACAGGTCAGTGTATGGGGAAATAATGCTTACATTTCAGCCTTGTCAGACAATATTACATTACGTCAGCATTAAACGGAAATCAGTCCAATTGTGATGCTGTCCTTTCATTGAACACAAATGGCATTCTATTTTTTGTCAGCCATTTTATTTGTCAATTTAATGGGACATATACAAATGTAGGATCTTAATTTGATCATCCTGTTGCAAAACAACTTTCCTGCAATGCAAGAAATGTAAAACTTTTGTGTATTTTACTTTTAAAAAAGGCATCTGAAGTTCGTATTTTACACTTTGAAATTTCAGACTTTAATTTCCCTCATTATAAAAGTATCAACCCCTACATAATGTCCATTCATTACAATAATTCACATTTCCTTTTGCTGCAAGATTATTTTCCTGCTGTAGCAAACTTTGCTCAAATTAAGATCCTACATCTGTATATGCCATCATACCATGCCAAGCACTCTGAGCAGCTGGAGAGAGAGGATGCTACAGTACACTGAGATCCTTTACCGAGCACACTGTGTATGGAAGAGTATGAGGTTTTTGTTGAATTGATTGCATCCCAAATGGAACCCTATTCCCTAAACTGTAGCACTACCTTTGTCCATAAGTCCACATACAGTAGTCCACATACTGTAGGCCGAGAGCAGAGACGTAAAGGGGCATGTCCGGGAGTTCAGCACTATAATACTCTATTAAACCCACAGCCCCTTCACAGCACAGCCAAGTGGTCCACAGGCAGCTCTGTTACATGTGAATTAACAGTCAACTTTAACTGAGGAACTTCGGTAACTCTCAACCAGCATTAAAATACTGTGAACTGTCTCCATGCCTGTTAACCATCCATTGCAATCACATTATCTTTGATGGAAATCACACTTTAAGAGGAATCTGTGAATTCTGTAAATATTTCCTAGAAGTGACTCATATTTGTAAATATCTATGTTTAATTAATATAATTTTGTCAGCGTTATGCTGTATTGTCATTTTAGCTTGAACCTGTGATGTACAGTCATGTGAAAAAGTAAGTACACCCCCTGGAAGGTTTTTTAAACATATTTGGAAAGATGGATATGTAATCTTCACTTCAACTCTATTGACAGATAAAGGTTACCCAATTTAACAAATCACACAAAAAATATATATTTTGAAAATGTTATGCAATTAAAATAAACAAAAATGCCTTTCCCTTATGGGGAAATAGTTAGTACACCCCTACCTTTACCATCACATAAAATGGCTAAAATTAGAATTAGGTGTACCAAAACAAGTGCAAATGATTAGAAAACATTAGAGAGAAATTTAGGAGGGTCCAGCCTTCCATAAAGATAAGAAAAATTGGTCTGGTTTGGTCTTAACCATATGGGTGTGTCGTAACACATCATTCAAAGATCAAAAGACCTACCCGAGGCCCTCAGAATAAATATTATTGATGCCCATGAGTCTGGGAGGGGTTACAAATCCATTTCCAAGCAATTCTAAGTACATCATTACATTTCCAAGCAATTTGAAGTACATCATTTTACTGTCCGACGAAAATTCCAGACCACTGGCAAACTACCTAGGACAGGTTGTCCCACCAAAGTCAGCCCAAGAGCTGACCGAAAGATGCTCATAGAAGTCTCTAAGAACCTCAGGGTAACATCAAGGGATCTACAGGCCTCTCTTGCCACAATCAATGTCGAATTGCATAGGTACACTGTCAGAAAGAGACTGCACAAACTTGGCCTACATGGGAGGTCAGGAAGGAAGAAGCCTCTGCTCTCAAAAAATTATATCAAGACACAACTGACTTCACCCAGGTGTTGTCTGGCAAAAGTCAATTGTGCCTTGATATTTTCTGCCTTCCTGACCTCCCATGTAGGCCAAGTTTGTGCTGTCTCTTTCTGTACCCATGCAATTCAACATTGATTGTTGCAAGAGAAGCCTGTAGATCCCTTGATGTTACCCTGGGGTTCTTCTTCTTCTTTTTTATTGAGTTTTTTATTGAATTCCGTTGATCTTTTTATTTAACCTTTATTTAACTAGGCAAGTCAGTTAACAACAAATTCCTATTTACAATGACGGCCTACCCCGGCCAAACCCTCTCCTAACCCGGACGACGCTGGGCCAATTGTGCGCCGTCCTATGGGACTTCTGATCACGGACGCTCGTGATACAGCCCGGGATCGAACCAGGGTATGTAGTGATGCCTCTTGTACTGAGATGCAGTGCCTCAGACCGCTGCGCTACTCGGGTTGAAATCTAGGTTTAAATGTGAAAAAAATAAAATGTTTTAGTTGAATTAACTTGCTATCTATATCTAGCTATATTGACTGAACCTGTTGAGGCCCAGAGGAGCAGGCTCTCTAAACATGCTTTAGTTCTGTACTGTTGACCTTTGACCCCTCAATCAGAGACTGGAAGTGTCTCAGAAATTAAGCCCTCACCTCACCTCTGTGTGTGTGTGTGTCTCAGAAGACCCTGTGGTGCACCTCTGTCATTGGACACTGTATTTAATTTTATGCCGTTTAGCAGGTACTCTTATCTAGAGGGACTTCCAGGAGCAATTGGGGTTAAGTGCCTTGCTCAAGGGCACATCAACAGATTTTTCACCTAGTCGGCTCAGAGAATTCAAACCAGTGAACTTTCAGTTACTGGCCCAATGCTCTTAACCACTAGGTTTCCTAACACTTCAAGGTGACCTGACCCTGCTGTGCTGCTCTATTGAACTGCTCTTGTGGTCCACTTATGATTACACGCCTGGTGGTCCACTTATGATGACACGTGTCCTGGGGGCAACGCTTCTTTCTCCTTTATCAACACAGTCTCCCTGGACCAATAACACCCTGCATGGAAGACAGTAATCTGTGTGTGTGTGTGTACTTGACCTTGGTTTGGGGCAGAAAGTCAATGATAATGGTCCATAGTGGTCCTTGGCGGACGTTGGTACATTTCTGACTGCATGGATCATTACAATTTTGTTTATTCAAATCCAACAGTGGGAAGCTGGAAATTATTCATGGCACAGTTTGCAATATTTTATGGTGTTTTAATAGGAGAGTATTTCACTAATGACTAGACCCCTAACCTGCCCCTACCATCTAAAAAACACAAACAACCCTGACCCCTGACTGCAGGCCCTGGGGATCTGACACTGTGTGTGTGTGTGTGCCTGCATTCATCCATGTGTGTATGTGTCTGCGTGCATCCGTGCACGTGTCCTTGTGCATTTTATGTGATTAATGATTCTCATCCTCAATCTTTCCCCACCATGCACTGTTCCGGTTTTTCAATCGCATTCAGAGTTCAGGGGTCATAGTTGGAGCTGACCAATGAAGGGCACTGACCGTATCTTTGAAATGTAACTAAGGCCTGGCCTGACCTGAGGTTTGATCCTTTGGGGGACTCTTCTCTGTCTGCTCCACTTATAGCTCCACTACTCTGCTATCCTCTCTCTGGGAACTGTAGAAAGTCTATCTGCAGCCCCTTGATAGGAGGACAAGCTTTGCAGCAGACTGACCTGGGTTAAAAAACTATTTGAAATCATTTAAAATACCTTATCTGTGCTTGATTGAGCTTGCCATGCTAAATGGACCAATGGAATCGTTCCAAAACGGCAAGCCCCCTTCCATCTGGTACTCCAGGCAGGCTAGAGCAAAAGGTCAAAGTGTTTGAACTCTGCTTGGGAAACTGTTTCTAAAGGCATGAAATGACTGAGATGACACACTGACAAATTGCTTTACATGGCCAGAGTTACTCTGAGGACGAGTTTGAAGTTGCTTTAATGCTCTATTTTGACAGCTGAAAGGGACATTTTTGTTGTTGCGAGAGGCATTCAAAAATCTTGATTGACAGTGCTAGCATTGTGGGGATTGAATTTTCAAGATGGGTTTACTGGAAATAGCCCTTGTCTTTAAGGACATTTTATATGTCAATGTCTTGCCTCTGTCCTGTTTCCCAGTCTCCTTACGTAGGCATGGTTGGTTGTTGTAACATGCCAGCATCAGCATACGCATGGCAGGAAACAAAGGCATTCAGTAGACTGGGATTTGTTCACGCCTTAGTGAATAGATGTAGTGAACGGGTGTTGGCTAGTGATGGGATTTGTACCTAACGGCTGTGGTGATGGATTGCATGAGTCTGCTGATGGGCTTGATTGACCACTTTAACAGAGCAGCGATCAGACACTCTCGCTTGGCTGGGTCTATGTGGCAGGGAACAGATAGGAGGTGAAGGGGAGGAGGGAGGTAGGGGGAAGGGTAGAGGAGGGAGGGGAAGAGGGGGGAAGCAATCCTGCTCGACTGGGTCTAGGAGGAGGGGAAGGGAGGGGAGAGAAGAGAAGAGGAAGGGGAGGAGGGGTGCACATTTCCGTCCATCCAACACACGATGGTGATGGGTCTGACCACAGGTCCGTGTCTGCCGCATCGTTGGAAATACACGGCTACACGCCCGGCGCCCGTTGATGGGAATTACCAGAGACGCCCGTTATCTTTCCATCCCCTTAAGTAACAGTCATTGGAGGTGCAGGAGCACTAGCTCCATTCAAGCTCCAGGGGCACGTTTCCACACTGAACGATGTGTCCATGGTGAGAGCAGTGTTCAGGCTGGTTTAATCAAACTACGTTTGGAAGAGCTGTAAGAACAAATCCATGAGACATGAACACACGTCCAAGCAACTGTCTGTCTGTCGGCAGAATAACTTGTTGAAGTTTTTCGGTTGCCTCCTCTCCTCTCTCTCTCTCTCTCTCTCTCTCTCCCCTCTCTCTCTCTCTCTCTCTCTCCGCCTGATATTTGTGAATATATTATGAGGACAATTTTCACATCAGAATTGGGAATAGGTAGAATCATGGAATTAACTTCTCAAGATGTGTCATAATTCCCTCATAGGCACTGAATGTACCATTAGATCTGGTGGGTATTTTTAGTGCTAGCTATTTCTAAATGACGTGTTGAATAGAACTAATGCATGTTGAAGATGATTTGACCAAATTTGTCCTGAAAGAGGTGAAGAGAAAATGAATTGAGTATTCAATTGCAGGTTTGAGAAAATGAAAAGTGGAAGGAAAAGAGGGTGAGAATATTGGAGAGAGGATGACAGAGTGTTATTTGATTGTCTTATTGCTTCAATTATTGTAATGTTTGTGTGCATCCAGTTTGTTGTCGTTGACACCCATATGTGTGTGTCAGCTTGTGTTGGTTTCAACAGTCTGACTGCTTGTGTTTTCGCTGTCACTCCAGGCAAACAAGCAACATATTAATGCAGCAGACTGGAGGCGGATCTGATGGGGGGAGTTGTATCTTCATGTTTTAGACTCGAGCAATAAGTCTGTACGTGTTACAACAAATTGACACAAGAAAATTACTGCTGTTATTAAAGGGGTAGTTCACAAAAACTACAAGGTTATATACTTGTTTCCTGACCTTGTAAACAGTGTATATGACAAGGACAGAATGCAATCCGCGGGTTAGATTTGTTTACCTAGCCACTAACACCAACTGCGGAAATAAATAAACAATTTTGTGAACTATCCCTTTAAGCTGAAATATTCCTTAAAGCTTTGGTTGAGTTATTATCTGCTGGTAATACATATAGCCCGGTCAGAAAGTATCTGCAAACCTTGTATTATAACTCACTGCTGTTATTGATTAGCTTATCCCTTATCAGCTGTTCCCAGAATGCTCTTGGGTCAAGAGGAGATACAAATTGATCAGATCGAGTCTGGGGAACATTTTATTTTTATAGATAGATAGATAGATAGATAGATAGATAGATAGATAGATAGATAGATAGATAGATAGATAGATAGATAGATAGATAGATAGATAGATAGATAGATAGATAGATAGATAGATAGATAGATAGATAGATAGATAGATAGATAGATAGATACTTTATTGATTCCCGGGGGGGAAATGTATTTGTCAAGCAGCTACGAAAACACAGGGCAGGTGCAAAATGCCAGAACGAAATACACAAAAGACAGATACACGATACATGATACATAGTGCGGCAGTATGAAAAAGTATAAAAATCCAAGAAGTCTGGAGTGCAAAAAGCTTTAAAAAGGCATTGCATAGTATGAGTGAATGACTGAATATGTACACTATACATTGTTACAGTGTTAGGTGAAACAATTATACAATTATTGCAAGTTGATATAAATGAATAAAATAAAAATATTTGCATGGTTAACTATACAGGTCGATGGCAGAGAAATATACTTAAATAGCTAAATGTGCGTATGATATAATTTAGGGAAATAATAATAATTCCCTTACAATACAGTCTAGTACAAGGTTTAATTACAGATAAATGCACGTATTGCACATTCGATATACTAAATGCAATGAAAAAAAAGATACTACTGACGGATACTAATATACAGTCCTGAGTGAATGACTACGTAAGTTCAGTCAAAGAATTAATTACAATATTGCACGAGATTTGATATAACAACTGTACATGAATATGTATATACAGTCCTGAATGAATGAGTGCTGAATGAATAAGTCCTGAGTGAATGAGTGATTACAGACCAGAGAGTTACTCACGGATGGATGGATGCCTAATTGTTAAACTAGGTCTAACACCCCAACAGTTCCAGGTCTATGTTGCCGACGGCACGGGACCCAGGTGAGTCATTAAATAGTCTAATAGCCGCCGGCAGGAAGGACCTCCTGTAGTGCTCTCTGGCACACCGTGGTGGGATCAGTCTGTGACTGAAGGTGCTCCTCTGCATCATAACCATTACATGCAGAGGGTGAGTGACGTTGTCCATGATGGCCAGCAGTTTGGCCAGGATCCATCTCTCCACCACCTCCTTTAGAGTGTCAAGGTTAATGCCCAGAACACAGCTAGCCTTCCTGATAAGCTTATTTACCCGAGAAGCATCACCAGCCTTTATGTTGGCGCCCCAGCACACCACTGCAAAAAAGCACCACAGACTGGTAGCAAGTATGCAGTAGTTAACTGCACACGTTAAAGAACCTGAGCCTCCTCAGAAAGTAGAGTCGGCTCTGGCACTTTTTGTACAGGGCCCCGGTGTTACCAGCCCATTCCAGCCTGCTGTCCATATGGACTCCCAGGAACTTGTATGAACCAACCATTTCCACATCCATCCCCTGTATAGGGACTGCAGTCGGTTGGGCCTTGGTTCTCCTGAAGTCCACAACCATCTCCTTTTTTTTGCTGATGTTGAGCTGAAGGTGGTTCTGCTCACACCACACCACAAAGTAATTGATTGTGCTCCTGTACACCTCCTGCCCACTGCTGATGCTCCCTACAATTGTGGAGTCATCCGAGAACGTCTGCAGGTGGCATGTTTCAGAGTTATATCTGAAGTCTGAGGTGTAGAGAGTGAACAGGAAGGGGGACAGGACAGTTCCCTGGGGGGCCCCTGTGTTGCTCACTGCCCGCTCTGACACACAGCTCTGTAGCCGCACACGGTCAGGTAGTCCGTAACCCAGGAGGCTAACGGTGCTTCAACTGTCATCCTCCTCATCTTCACACCCATCTTCTCACCCAGTAGCATGGGGCTGAATTGTGTTGAAGGCACTGGAGAAGTCAAAAGGATATTTTCCACAGCACAGGGACCCTTTCCAGGCTCAGGCTAAGGTTGAAGCGTCGCTGGAGTATTCAACACAGTTGGTCAGCACAGAGCCTAAGCACCCTTGGGCTGATGCCATCGGGGCCCACCGCTTTCCACTGATGTAGTCTCTCCAGCTCTCTCTTCACTTGGTTGGTGGCGAAAGCCAGCCCAGGTGGGGAGGTGGGGGGAAGGGGGGTGTTGAGGATCAGTCCAGAGGTGGGGGGAAGGGAGGTGTTGCAGATCAGTCCAGAGGGAGCGGGGGTGGGGAGGGGGTCACTGATTGTCTCAACAGAGGTGTTGTGTGCGAAGGGGGGGGTGGGACAGCCATAAGGGTGTGGGGCCTGGAGAGCTGGAGGGGTGGACAGAGCCAATATCGAACCTGTTAAAAAATTGGTTCAGCTCATTGGCTCTGTCCTGGGTCCCCTCCGTCTGCCCACTGTTTGACTTTTTGAAGCCAGTGATATTTCTCATACCCTTCCACACCTCTCTCACCTGGCTCTGCCTCAGCTTGTCCTCCATCTTCTTCTTATACACTCTCCTCCCCTCAGCAATCCGCAACTTCAGCTCCCTCTGGACGCATTTCAATTTGTCTCTGTCCCCCTCCTTGAAGGCCCTCTTCTCATTCAGCAGGGTCTTCAGGTCGCTGGTGACCCAGGGTTTATTATTTGGAAAACAGCGTACCTTCCTAGTGGGTACGGTGTTGTCTACACAAAAAAATAAAAATAATTGTATGCTTAAATAAGTAACAGTGTTGTGTATTCACAGATGCCAAGGGAAGCCAGGCTTCCACAAAAAGGCCTCGCTTAACTGTTGCACTTTAATCATTCCGATTTAAGTGCAAAGGTTAAGTGCGGCCTTTTCCCACTGTCTAAGGGCACTCCGGTTGAATATATCTTTTAGATTTCAATAAGTTTCATTTAGATTTTTAAGGTTAAGGACATTACAATGATTTTGAGATCCAAAGATAATATATTTTTTATAATAATAATATATTTTTGGGAGATTTGGGAAATTCTCCCGTGACCCCATTTTCATATCAGGCGACCCCTAGTTTGGGAATTTTGACTTTTTTACTTAATTCTCCATACAGGCCAATGATTATAATGGTGATTCTGATCTAACCATACATTAATACATTGTGCCACTGGCCTGAGACGGTTGAAGTTCAATATGTAGGCTAGCCCTAGATATAATAGGCTCAAGTTAACTAGCTAGCTAACTTATCTGGGTCATTATTTCCCATGTTAGGAAGTTAGGCTAGCAAGCATAAAAAACTAATAGTGTGTACTACTGTATGACAGTCATAGACCGTTTTTCCAACATGAAAGAGAGGAGGATGTCATTGGTGTTCATCTAGTCTACAAGTAGGGTATCAACAACATGTTTTTTCTACTTGGGTGCACGGGCGCGCACACACAGACAGACAGATAGAAATCAGTATCACGGACAGCCACATGATATTTAGCTATGTTGATTGGACTAAATTGTTTTTGGTATCTTTAAGTTAGTTATTTTGTGTATAAAGCTAAGCATATATAGCCTTGTTGATTTCATGATGTTTAAGTTGAAATGGTGCTGGAATAGCAGAGAGAGTGCTCATGTTGTCTTTGTGCTGACTTGCTGTAACTCCCTGCTTCTAAATCAGTAGTTTAGTAAACTGTCTCAAACAATAACTTGCTTGTTCATGTTGTAGGTCATACAACTGTTTGTTACATGCAATATTTGCTTTGTGGGCTTCACCGGACAGATGTTGCTCTCCGGTTTTGTGATGAAACAAACATGTGTGTAGTTGAATTTATTCCGTCACTGTGAGACTGTTGTCTTGTTGTTATCACGGCTTTATCGTATATTACTGTGGTGTATGAACCAATGGGTTATAGAGCAAGCAACGTAATTATCACATCATAGGTTGTAATATGGATTTTGTACTGGCTTGGCTTCAACAGTGATTTTACCCAAGCACCGCTACTGATAGTAATACTGACAGTAATGCTGATAGTAATGCTGATAGTAATGCTGATAGTATGCTGATAGTAATGCTGATAGTAATACTGATAGTAATAACAGGGACATGTTTTTGATACCATTATTTAATTCTTTAGTTGGAGAATTGAGTGAGCACTCAAGCTGCAGTACCATGAAAGAGAAAATGATCCGCACGCATATGAATTGGCCAAATCAGGGACCTTATCACTCCAGCACACAGTGAATGACAGCACTACATTACATCACTGAGGCTTTTCAGCCCAGGAGATTTCAGGACTATTGATTTTCAGAATTACAATTATATCTTGGTCCCCTATCGGCATCCAGCCATCGAGGAGAGGAGGAAGAGAAGAGGGGTTCTGGGGTGGAGCTGACACCTGTCACTCATCTGTCCCTGAGATTAAACTGATCCTTTAGTGTGTCATCAGACCAACTCTCTGTTATGGAATAGAGACGGAGGAGATGTCTTCTTTTCTCAATTTTCTCACTTTATTTGCATGGGAAACATATGTTAACATTGCCAAAGCAAGTGAAGTAGATAATAAACAAAAGTGAAATAAACAATACAAATTTACAGTAAACATTACACTCAGAAGTTCCAAAAGAATAAAGACATTTCAAATGTCATATTATGTATCTCTCTCTCTCTCTCTCTCTCTCTCTCTCTCTCTCTCTCTCTCTCTCTCTCTCTCTCTCTCTCTCTCTCTCTCTCTCTCTTTCACTCTCTGTCTCCCCCTATCTCGTTCTCACTATCTCTCTCTCCATCTCTCTATTCTATAAACAGAGAGGCTCTGAGACACTGAGAATCACATTCATAACCTCTGTTATGACCCTGACCGAGGACCTGTAATGAATGTATCTTCTCTCAGAGTTAGATGTAGTGTGTTCTTTGTGAGCAGGGGAAAATAATTCCAGTCATGCGGAGAAAACATAATGATTCAATACTCAGTTTGGAGAGAGAAAAAACTCAATACCACTATCAACCATATATACACGATGACATCACCATATGATGTCACATCCTCTGACATCATCTGACAAAACCTGCCAAACAAACCAGAAAGATATTGGAAAGAAAACATAGAGGATATTTGTTTCCCTACATGCTATTGAAATGAAACCATCTGACATGTTATACATTAAGAGGGTTAAGTTATACTTTAAGAGGGTTAAGCCATTCTCTCTCTCTCTCTCTCTCTCTCTCTCTCTCTCTCTCTCTCTTTCTCTCTCTCGCTCTGTCTCTCTCTCTCTCTCTCTCCCTCCAGCCTCCCTCCCGCTCTCTGTATATGCCAGAGCATTTCTCAAATCAGTGACCTCTGATGAGAGTCCCTCTAACTGGCAGTGAGGTCTCTGACCTCTGATTCATCCTGTCTCTGTGATGGATAGGCTCTATGTGTGTGTGTTCTCCTCAGCTCAGCCGGAGTGCAGAGGATCTGTCAGATATGCCATTACATAAAACATTAACGTCCCTAACAGCTAATGCTTGACAGGATCACACACACACTAGCAGCCCTAAAAATGATTGCTTCACAGGACCACTGACAGGTGCTCATGATCTCCCTCTCAGATCAGTGTGTGTGTAAAAGTGTGCGTGTGTGTGTGTGTGTTAAGATATGGTATGGTGCAGCTTTGAGTGTTATGTGGAGTGATGGACAGCCATACACACACTGTCAAGCAGAAACCATTTTCCTATGTGGCATACTGAGCATATTGGAAAACAGCTTCCCAGAAATTGGGCCACTTTTTCCCTCTAAAACTACTTAAAAAATATACAGAATTGTGCGGTCCTGCCAAAGGAAAATGCATACTTTCTCCACATTCCCCCTATAAACCACTTTCTATCTCACCCTTAGATTCAGAAACAAATTCTAAGAACTATTTGGCTGAAAGTGTCAAGTTAATGGCTCAGTCAATAAAGCTATTCCCAAACTGCTCCAGAATTCATTTAATGTGTATGCTGCTGAGTTTCTCTAATACTCAGAATAAATGCATATGTTAATCTCTGTTTAAGAAAAACAGGAGGGGGCAAACGGGAGAGAGAAACGTGTGGTTGTGTGTACATATGTCTTTGTGTCTGCTCGTTCCGCGGTGAATGGACAGATATTGAGCTCATTTCAGTATGTGATGTGTGTGTGTGTGTGTGTGTGTGTGTGTGTGTGACAGGGCTGAAATGTGACAGCAAAAGAAATCCATTGAGAAGTGTCTATCTCACAACATGCCATCCCCTTACTCAACCCCCCCCCCACTGCTCTTGCTACTGTTAAACCAAAACATATCTGCATGTATCAGACATAAACCATAAAGTCTGATCATTGTGAAATGTTCTCTAATGTTTTTAGTCCTATTCTAATATTTTTTATGAATGCTGTTACATATTCATTGTAGGCTAAGAAAAGCTCATGATCTTTCGCTTTACATTTGATAGTCATTCTTCAAATCATACCCAAAGTCTGCTGATGTCCTAACGCCATTAAACAGTCTGCATGACTGCTTTCCACAACTCAATCCTTCTTAATATGTTTTATGTCTGTGTAGAGAAGCGTTAGACCAATGAGAGAGAAAAGGATCCCAAACTCTCAATAGACGGTCTAAAACGATCATCTTTCAGTCAGAGGAAGAAACAGAGTCAATACAATCAAGTTACATGAGGGAGAGAGAGAATACGGAGGAGGGAGAGAGAGAATACGGAGGAGGGAGAGAGAGAATACTGAGGAGGGAGAGAGAGAATACGGAGGAGGGAGAGAGAGAATACAGAGGAGGGAGAGAGAGAATACTGAGGAGTGAGAGAGAATACTGAGGATGGAGAGAGAATACGGAGGATGGAGAGAGAATACGGAGGAGGAAGAGAGAGAATACTGAGGAGGGAGAGAGAATACTGAGAAGGGAGGGAGAGAATACTGAGGATGGAGAGAGAATACTGAAGAGGGAGAGTGAATACGGAGGATGGAGAGAGAGAATACGGAGGAGGGAGGGGGAATACTGAGGATGGAGAGAGAATATGGAGGAGGGAGAGAGAGAATACGGAGGAGGGTGAGAGAGAATACGGAAGAGGGAGTGAGAATACGGAGGAGGGAGAGAGAATATGGAGGAGGGAGAGAGAATACAGAGGAGGGAGATAGAGAATACGGAGGAGGGAGAGAGAGAATACGAGGGAGGGAGAGAGCGAGAGAGAGAGATGGTGCCAAATAAAATGTTTGTGTCCAAAGGGCCTATTCCATATGCTGTAAGTTTTCAAAGGGTATTTCTCACGTTTAGATTACAAGCCACACATCCCATCAGCTGCCATGGTCCATGGAAGTTTCTTTATATTGGAGCATCACAGGTACTGCACCTAATACAGTCAATCGTAGATTGGGAGCCAACTCCACTACTCCAAATCTGTGAGCGAGTTATCAAGAGGGACGTCTATTTTCCAGTTTTGCAGTGTGAGCAGAATAGGAAATAGTAAACCAGCTAAATACTGCTCAGTAGGTGTTCATCCATTCATGTGTGATTCTGTCCCAAAAGTTATATTTCCTGGGCTGGATAAAGGCGCAGTGAGCTGACCCTCTTGTACTATTGTAAAGGCCTCATAACAACCGCATAGCAAAACCATTAAAGGTTAAAGCTGGCATTTAAAATCCATTTTCATTTGTAATGCTGCCACTGCTTTCCCTGCACACACTGCAAATGTAAGTCGTTCAGAATTAAACTTTTCCCTTCCTCTCGCTCCCTCTTTACCTCTCTGTCTCTCTCTCTCTCCCTCTTTACCTCTTTCTCTCTCCCTCTCCCTCTCTCTCTCTCTCTCTCTCTCTCTCTCTCTGGCTATGTATCACACCCACAGTGCTATAAGCTGCTCGGCTCAGCCTTTCCCAGCCTAGTCAACAGACTAGGACTATCTGTGGCCATCCAATGTTGAAATAATGTTGCTCACTACTGAATGTGATTCCGCTAAGATTGCTTCACAGTGTTGTGCAAGGGTTTGTGTTCAGAACCATACAGTATACAGAGGACTGTATAGGGTATATGGCACTGGGTATTAAAGTCTGTAGCTTGTGTATTTCTTGGTGAACTCTTTCGGTGTCATTTTATCTGAGAACAAAAAGTGAAAAATAAAAACAAACAACGGCACATCTAATTCTCTGTCGGTAAGACGGTAACTTCTGTTAATTACATGATCAGCATTAAAGGTGGACTGTTCACACAATGCAGACCTGCTGTTGGCTTATTATCTCCTAGAAGGTGAGATTAGCCTCGTTCCCCATCAGTGTGTGTGTGTGTGTGTAAGAATGTCTGTAGCGTTAAGCGTGTGTGTGTGTGTGTGTGTGAGAATGTCTGTAGTGTTAAGTGTGTGTGTGTGTGTGTGTGTGAGAATGTCTGTAGCGTTAAGCGTGTGTGTGTGTGTGTGTGAGAATGTCTGTAGCGTTAAGCGTGTGTGTGTGTGTGTGTGTGTGTGAGAATGTCTGTAGCGTTAAGTGTGTGTGTGTGTGTGTGTGAGAATGTCTGTAGCGTTAAGTGTGTGTGTGTGTGTGTGTGTGAGAATGTCTGTAGCGTTAAGTGTGTGTGTGTGTGTGTGTGAGAATGTCTGTAGCGTTAAGTGTGTGTGTGTGTGTGTGTGAGAATGTCTGTAGCGTTAAGTGTGTGTGTGTGAGAATGTCTGTAGCGTTAAGTGTGTGTGTGTGTGTGTGTGTGTGTGAGTGTGTGTGTGTGTGTGTGTGTGTGTGTGTGTGTGTGTGTGTGTGTGTGTGTGTGTGTGTGTGTGTGTGTGTGTGTGTGTGTGTGTGTGTGTGTGTGTGTGTGTGAGAATGTCTGTAGCGTTAAGTGTGTGTGTGAGAATGTCTGTAGCGTTAAGTGTGTGTGTGTGTGTGTGTGTGTGTGTGTGTGTGTGTGTGTGTGTGTGAGAATGTCTGTAGCATTAAGTGTGTGTGTGAGAATGTCTGTAGCGTTAATCTGTCTGACTGTCTTGTGTGATTAATGGAGCATGGTGCCAGGCTGAAAGGCAGACTGGGAGGACAAAGACGATTTTAAATGGACTTCACTTCTACAAAAAGTGTGTGTGTGCGTGCATACATGTGTGTGTGCTTGCGCGTGCGAGTGTGCAATTTTAAATGGACGTGATCTTCTACAAAAGCTCTGTCGTGGAACTGGACAATAGGCTAGCTCTCCCCATAGACAAAGACAGCCTGAACAGTCTTTTGTTCAAATTTCACTGGCTGTTCTAGAAGAAAGCACTGTATAAATTGCTAAATCAGGAACATGTACAGTCTGACAGATTGGTTTTATTTTGTCAACCTGGCTACACACAAGGTTGTAAGGCTGAGATGAAGAACCCTGCTGGGTATCATGGTTGGCCATCTATTAAAAGGTCAAGTCAGACAATGAATACTCAGACAATAGTTTACTGTATTGAAACCCTTTAGGGAAATGTGTCCTGTCTCCCAGACATTGCAATTCATTACATTCCATAACATCACATTGCGTGTACAAGATGAAGAACTCAGTGTGCTGGGTGTCTACTTGGCATTCATGCCTGTCCCATGATTATGTTCAAAGCCATCTAATCATAATGATATAATCCTTAGTCTCTTACATTATCATTGTCTGAGGGGTACATGTTGTCACGGTGACAGCACACTTCCTGTTCGGATGCACTCCTCAGTATAATCCTAATGGGATGGCTGTTTGTGGATGTATGTCAAATGTCCATAGACCATGTGGAAGGATAATTGATTAAACTCTGTAATTGCCATTTTATTTACCGTTGGCAGGTTTAGCCTTCACAGGTCACATAACCACTGCAGCCTCTCATCCAGTTCAAACTCCCTATATTATATATAGTACCAGTCAAAGGACACACCTACTCATTCAAGGGTTTTATTTGTTTTTACTATGTTCTACATTCTAGAATAATAGTGAAGACATCAAAACTATTAAATAACACATATGGAATCACGTAGTAACCAAAAAAGTGTTAAACAAATATATGTTATATTTGAGATTCTTCAAAGTAGCCACCCTTTGCCTTGATGACAGCTTTGCACACTCTTGGCATTCTCTCAACCAACTTCACCTGGAATGTTTTCCAACAGTCTTGAAGGAGTTCCCACATATGCTGAGCACTTGTTGGCTCCTTTTCCTTCACTCTGCGGTCCAACTCACCCCATACCATCTCAATTGGGTTGAGGTTGGGTGATTGTGGATTGTATTCTCTTTCTTGGTCATCTAGCTCTTTCACAGCCTGGAGGTGTGTTGGGTCATTGTCCTGTTGAAAATATAATAATAGTCCCACTAAGCCCAAACCAGATGAGATGGTGTATCGCTGCAGAATGCTGTGGTAGCTATGCTGGTTAAGTGTGCCTTGAATTCTAAATAAATCACAGACAGTGTGACCAGCAAAGCAGTCCCACACCATCACACCTCCTCCTCCATGCTTCACGGTGGGAACCAAACATGCAGAGATAATCTGTCCACCTACAAGGCAAATCTCCAATTTAGACTCATCAGACCAAAGGACAGATTTCCACTGCTCTAATGTCTAAAATAGTACAAATAAAGAAAACCCTTGAACGACTGGTACTGTATATACATTAGGCAGAACATGGAAGAGGGGAATTAGAAGATAATTTAGCTATAAGGTTCAGATAAGAGACCACAGTCCCACATTGCCCTTTTTAACATGAGAGAAGACATGAAATGGCATGAAATGAAATGCAGAACATGACGTTCACTCTGACTCTCCCCTCTAGAGGAGACGGTCTCTGCGTTCAGACATGACACAGGCCTTTGATTTTCACATTAGCACTCTGAGCTGTAGAGGAGAGGAGAGGAGGCTTACCTGTCCACTCTACTGTCTGATGTTCAAATGAACTGTATGGGGAGAGAGTTTCACACTCTGCTAGGCATGACTTGGCCAGGAGATACGCACTAATCTTGGGCTAGCCATTGCTAATTTAAGATTGAGCCTTCCTAGATCCCATGCATTAGCCTGAACGCGTGTGTGTGTGTGTGTGTGTGCATGTTTGTGTGTGTGTGTGTGCATGTGTGTAGCCATGACCATCCTCTCTTCCTCTAAACTAAATCCCTTAAAGCCAGTTCCAGTGGGAGCACTAAGATACTAGTTTAGGTTAGTGCTTGACAAACCTGTCTACTTCATTGAAATGAAAATTAACTTCAATCACTTAGTACTGTCTGTCTGTAGTATGTTAAAGAAGCATAGACTGGGCAACATGCCTTGAATAGTAATAGTAATTTTGCTGGATTTAATTGGATCAGTATTGATAAGGTTGGAGTTTTTCAGGTTCCAACGCTTACATTTCTCTTTTTGGGACTTCTGAGGAATAGTATCTGGTGATTATAAAAGCATTTTCTCAGATTTTTCTTCTGCTTAATGTTTTTTGTTGTTTTTGAGAGTTTCTTTATAGATCAGAACAATATTGGTAAACTTTATAGTGTGTGATAGAAAAACTTTCTACTGTGTGTGGCTATATCTATCAACCATAAATGGAAAATAGGCATTGAAGCATTGGTTTATTTCACATTGAATTATTGACAGCTCAATCAAACATCAATCAGATTTGGACGATGATCTGATGTATTAGCCGGTGGAAGATGCCTCATTGGGCTTCTATTGACACCTCTTTTTTCTCTCTTTTCTCTCCTCTCTCTTCCTCTCTCCTTTCTCCCTTTCATTCTGTACCGTGTCACCTCCTGACCAAAAATCAATGGAGGACAGCTACAAACTAAAAGCCATTTATAAATGCAATTACAGACGCCCAGTACATGAGGAGTAAAGGGATCCTGTGTGTGTATGTGTGTGTGTGTGTGTGTGTGTGTGTGTGTGTGTGTGTGTGTGTGTGTGTGTGTGTGTGTGTGCGTGTGTGTGTGTGTGTGTGTGTGTGTGTGTGTGTGTGTGTGTGTGTGTGTGTGTGTGTGTGTGTGTGTGTGTGTGTCTGTGCGTGCATGTGTGTGTGTTCGTGGGATCCTGCAACTCCATATTTTTCCTCTCTTCCAGCTGAGTTATTTGTGTCCTCAACCACTAAATCATATTGATTGGAACTTGTCATGGGTTTGAAATGAGGTCCACTTGGGTCATTGGAAACAGAAATGGCAGTTTATTGGATTATGGGTTTAATTTGATTTCCAACAACGACCGGACCATGCATGATGATGTAGTAGGCCTCCCAGAGAGTCGATCTCTCTCTCTCTCTCTATCTCTCTCTCGCTCTCGCTCACTGTCTCTCTCTCATTGACAAAGCAAGTGAAATAGATAATAAACAAAAGTGAAATAAACAATAAAAATGAACAGTAAACATTACACTCACAGAAGTTCCAAAATAATAAAGACATTTCAAATGTCATATTATGCATATATACAGTGCTGTATTTACAATGGTTGTATTTACAATGGTGTTTGTTCTTCACTGGTTGCCCTTTTCTTGTGGCAACAGGTCACACATCTTGCTGCTGTGATGGAACACTGTGGTATTTCACCCAGTAGATATGGGAGTTTATCAACATTTTATTTTATTTTGAATTCTTTGTGGATCTGTGTAATCTGAGAGAAATATGTGTCTCTAATATGGTCATACATTTGGCAGGAGGTTAGGAAGTGCAGCTCAGTTTCCACCACATTTTGTGGGCAGTGTGCACATAGCCTGTCTTCTCTTGAGAGCCAGGCCTGCCTACGGCGCCCTTTCTCAATTGCAAGGCTATGCTCACTGAGTCTGTACATAGTCAAAGCTTTCCTTAAGTTTGGGTCAGTCACAGTGGTCAGGTATACTCTCTGTTTAGGGACAAATAGCATTCTAGTTTGCTCTGTTTTTTTGTTAATTCTTTCCAATGTGTCAAGTAATTATCTTTTTGTTTTCTCATGATTTGTTTGGGTCTAATTGTGTTGCTGTCTTGGGGCTCTGTGAGGTCTGTTTGTGTTTGTGAACAAAGCCCCAGGATCAGCTTGCTTAGGGTACTCTTCTCCAGGTTCATCTCTCTGTAGGTGATGGCTTTGTTATGGAAGGTTTGGGAATTGCTTCCTTTTAGGTGGTTGTAAAATTAAATATTGATAATAAGCGGATATCAGCCAAATTCTGCTCTGCATGCATTATTTGGTGTTTTACGTTGTATATGGAGGATATTTTTGCAGAATTCTGCATGCAGAGTCTCAATCTCTCTCTCTCTCTCACTGGATGAAATCTTAATAATACCTGCTAAAAAACTCATACAGGGTTTTCCTGTGCCTCATATTGCAGACTATTTACAATTCAGCTCCCTCTCTGCCTGTAAGAAAGGTTCTAGGAATATATGCCATTTCAGGCTACTAACTAACTAATCACTTTTCTCCATACCTTGATGCAGGTGTGTGTTTCTTTTCACTTTATTGACCCAATAACTTTATTGACCCAATAACAATAACTTCAATTTTTTTTCTCTCTACTTCAAGGGAGGGACATTTATTTTACGTTCAGTATAACAAATGATCGGTCTTGCTCTCTTTGACTTTTGTGGGCACTGTATAAATAATTCCAAGCTGTTTTGCGATGGCTTTGTGTTTCTGAAAGGTCAGCTGAATGTGTTGCTGTAGTAGAAGTACCTTCAGTCCCATCCTCTCCGTCCTCCTGGGACTAACATGCTGTGTGGACTATAAATTATACTGTCTTTCTATTGGTGTGTGTGCACATTTATGTGTTTATACCTATTCAATAGCAACCATGTGTGCACACACACTGGGGGCAGACAATGTTGCTATTGAATAGGCTGTTCTTTCATTGGAAGACACAGTTGGGGTGCTCTTGCTTGTCAATATGGGAATCAGACCCCAATGTGGCACATTTACTTTGAATTGTGGGTTAATCTGCCCTCTACCACCCTCAGGGGCTTCATCTGGGTCCAGGAAACTGTCTACAAGGTCCAATGTAAGCAATTGAATTTTTAAATAAAATATATACATTTACTACTGTATGACATGCTAATCTCCATTAGAGGTCTTCACGGATCCACCTGTACCCAAATACCCGGGACCCGGATCAATAATTCGAAATAATGTCACGGGTCTGGGTCGGATCTGATACGATAGTTATGGGTCTCGGGTATATGTAATTTTAACTGACTTCTCCGTACGGGCCCGTACAGACCCGAATGTTACTGCTGCAGTAAAGAGAGAAATTCTCGCTCCATGTGTCGCAAAAGTTAGGAGATTAGATAGATAGATAGATAGATAGATAGATAGATAAATAGATAGATAGATAGATAGATAGATAGATAGATAGATAGATAGATAGATAGATAGATAGATAGATAGATAGATAGATAGATAGATAGATAGATAGATAGATAGATAGATAGATAGATAGATAGATAGATAGATAGATAGATAGATAGATAGATAGATAGATAGATAGATAGATAGATAGATACTTTATTGCTATTAGTCTACTATAGTGCTAGACGGCATTGTTGGTTTCTGTCTCTTGTCTGCCTCTCCTTCCTGCTTTCCGTGCCACTACGCTAGAGCGGCAACTCTCACCCTTCTCTCGCACTTTAACAGCTCCAGTTGATAAAGTAGCTTAAAAAATGACTTTTCTGATGTTTCCTTAACTCGGATCGGTACGTAACGGGTCTAGTCGTCCTCTGGTCTGTTCGGAATGGGTCTCTATATTAAAAAATAATATAATAATATTTATGCTTATCGGGTCCAGGTGGGAAAGCCCCAGGTCCATTTCCGAACAGGTCCATATATTTGTACCTGACGACCTCTACTCTCCCTGTCCTATAAGAGGAGATCATTAGCCGTCATTTAGCGTTATGTTAATAAGATCATTAATTGTGTTAGATATCGTTGCAAACACCGTTCCTGTGACAGAGTCATTTGTTGTTTTACGTTTACTTAAATAATTAAATACATTTCAATGCAAGTGTGTTAGGCTCTGGTCATAGGGGAGCCTTTGGCTCCCTCTAGTTGTCTATGCTCAGAGCCTGACAGATTCTATATGTTCTGTTTCTATGTTGGTTTTGTGTTGGTCCCCAATTAGAGGCAGCTGCTCTGCATTGTCTCTAATTGGGTGCCAAATTTAGTTAATGTGTTTTCTGTCTCGGTGTGGTTCATTGTTTGTAAGTAGGTACAGTTAACCCATTGTGTCACATTCGTGGTTTCCTCTTTGTTATTTTCCCAATTGTATTCAAGTTCGGTTTTAATAAATATTATGTCAAAATATATCAGCGCTTGGGGGGGGTGGTCTGGCCGAGAGGAGGAAGCAGTGGGATATAGCAAGGCCGGATTATATGTGGGGGGCAAAGTGTAAGGAGGAGCAGCAGTATTTGGATGGATTGTATAGTGGCATATGGGAGGATTTTAGGCAGCATTGGGAGGAGGTGGAAGACAGGGCGGATATGGAGTTAAAGGTGCCCAGAGAGTGCATTCCCAATCCGGGTCGTACAGTACCAACCTCCCGCGCCAGATCTCCACTCCACACCATCCATCCGGAACGGCAAGTGTCCACCTCCCGCAACCGACCTCCAGTGAGTGCGCCCAGCCCGGTGCCTCCAGTGCCGGCCCCACGCACCAGACCTCCGGTGCGCCTCCCCAGTCTGGTTGCGACCTGTGCCAGCTCCCCGCACTCGCCCTGAAGTGCGTGTCACCAGTCTGGTGCAACCTGTACCGGCTCCCCGCACTGACCGGTCGTCAGCCCAGCTCCACTGTCGGAGCTGTCCACTGCGCCGGGGCCAGAACCGCCACCAATGTCAGTTTCTCTCCCTAACCCTTCCCCCATTTTGTTGTGTCTGTTATAGTGTCTTGCGGTCGGGAGTCCGCGCCTTTGGGGGCGGGTACTGTAAGGCTCTAGTCCGTGGTTTCGTCTTTGTTATTTTCCCCTTTGTATTTCGAGTTTGATTTAATAAATATTATGTCAAACTATATCAGCGCTGCGTGTTGGTCTGCCACTTCTTCCGATCGTGACAGAGTGTGTGTTTGCATAATTCTGTTTGTACATGACTCATTGCTTGTTTTTTTGCTGCGTCGAGGCCTCTCTCAAATTGATCATTATAAATTATGGAACTAATCATTCAAATACCATAACATCATATATTATACACCAGATATTTATATTTGTACAGTAAATAATTGAATATGCTTATAAAACCCTTACTTAATAATGCATGCGTTACTTAAGACGACTTACAGAGGAGAAGTGGGCACTTTAGGTGCATTTGGGGAGATGGCGATGGCAGTGATGGAGGGAGGGAGGGAGGGAGGGAGGGAGGGAGGGAGTGAGGGAGGGAGGGAGGGTGAGGCATTGCTGCTCTACCTACTTTTCAAACTGAAAATCTCATTAAGTGTGACACTGAAGATTAGTTGAGAGGGACCAAAGTGGAGAGAATGAGCTCACAAAGGGTTGCCTGCTCTGTGCTGCCAGTGAGGGGAGGAAGAAGAGGAGACTTTAGCTTTGTTTGCCTTCATTAATTCTGCATTGGAGCGAGCGGCTCTGAGGAGGGAAAATGCTTGCAGTCACTGATCAGAACAGGCTATGAGGATATGACAGGCGAACAGGTGCCCTCTCTTTCCTCTGAGGGAACACTCTCCCCCCTTTAACTCTCCTCCTCAGTTCTTTAATTGGGGTGAATTTGCCATCGGGCCATCTGCGTGATGACAACATAAAGCCAACTTTGATTTATGAAGCCTCAAGATGTATTAGAATCAGGATTCTAGAACACAAATAAACGTCAGTGTGTGTCTGGGTATAAGAATCAAGATTTAAACACAAACTATTCACAAATTTCTGTTTGTGTATAGACGTTCATAAAAATGATCTGTAAGTCAGTGGGGCTATAGGATACTACTGTACTTTACCTAGCTGATCACTGCTGTGGTACATTGTACACAAGCTATCTGTAAATGTATTTTCCATTACTCTATCAACATATAATTATAGACGTAAACTCTGAAAATGGAAGGTTAGACTTCAATTATGCCTGAGCCAAACAGCAGAAGAAGGTGAGAGAGTTGAGTTGACAAACAGACGGGCTGTTATATGAGCAGGAGGTCAGATTATATACTGTAAAACACTGTAAACTCACAGCGTTTTGTTATGGTTATGGTTAGAGAGGTCTAATTTGATTGGGATAGTTTTTTTTGGGGGGGGGCCCTTTTTCTCCCCAATTTAGTGATTACGATCTTGTCTCATCGCTGCAACTCCCCTCAAATTAGGATCTGTATGTCGGCTCAATCGAAGATTACCTTTAAATGTCAAGCGCTGATCTTCCGCGATACGGATTGAATCTAGGCCTTGGACTATGAAGACTATGAGCCGAACAAAGGAATAGATTGAATATAAAATCTCACAGCAAATGCTCCTTTTGTGTGAACATTTGGTATAGATACCATTATAAAGCACAACACCAACGGAAGGGAACAAACAGGTAATAAATGTCCTTTAGAGTGTGGTAGGTTGGTTGGTTGGTTGGTTGGTTGGAGCTCCAGGTCCCTGATCACCTTAAAACACTGGTTTCTGCTCCACTTGTCTCTGGGACTGTGCTTTTCTGTCACATTACCTACTTACCGATGCCACATGTCATTTTACACACACACACACACACACACACACACACACACACACACACACACACACACACACACACACACACACACACACACACACACACACACACACACACACACACACACACACACACACACACAGTAAGAAAGAGTCTGCTTTAATGGTGCATCTAACAGCCTTCTTACAAGACCATTAGGCAGTTCTAGTGCATGGTCTCCATGTGATATTACAGCACTGCTTAACAGCTGTCTAGCTTTCTGCAGGGGCGGCTCTATTCGCCAGCACCGCTGGTTTCAGCTCAAGGCAAGCATACTGCGTAGTGGTGTTAGTAATGACTCTGTTTTATGGCCTGGTCCTGTACTTATAGCAGGGGAATAGAGGAGAGATTCTTTTTTTTATATATACACCGGGGGCCAAAAGTTTGGAAAATTAATTATTATTACTATTTCTTACATTGTAGAATCAAAGTTAAGCCATCAAAACTATGACATAACACATATGGAATCATGTACTAAATAGAACAAGTGTTAAACAAATCAAAATATATTTTATATTTGATATTCTTCAAAGTAGCCACCCTTTTTGCCTTGATGACAGCTTTGCACACTCATGGCATTCTCTCAACCAGCTTCATGAGGACCGCCACAGGAATGGAAGACCCAGAAATATGCTGCAGAGGATCAGTTCATTAGAGTTACCAGCCTCAGATTTCAGCCCACATAAATGCTTCACAGAGTTCAAGTAACAGACACATCTCAACATCAACTGTTCAGAAGAGACTGTGTGAATCAGGCCTTCATGGTCTAATTGCTGCAAAGAAACCACTACTAAAGGACACCAATAAGAAGAAGAGATTTGCTTTGGCCAAGAAATGGAATGTTGTCCTTTGGTCTGGAGTCCACATTTGAGATTTTTGGTTCCAACCTCAACCAAATTTAGATGGTTTGGGATGAGTCGGACTGCAGTGAAGGAAAAGCAGCCTACAAGTGCTCAGCATATGTGGGAACTCCTTCAAGAGTTCAAGGTAAAGGTGGCTATTTGAATAATCTCAAATATAAATCTCAAATATAAAAATACTTTTTTGGTTACTACATGATTCCATATGTGTTATGTCATAGTTTTGATGTCTTCACTTTTATTCTACAATGTAAAAAACAGTGCAAATATAGAAGAACCCTTGAATGAGTAATATTCCAAACCTTTGGCCCCCAGTGTAGTTTAGTGCCTGAAATCGGGTAGTGTGAGTTCATGATGCCCTTATTGAGTGGGTTCGGACTGAATATATAGCAAAAAGACTGGATTTGTTTTTTTTATCTTCATAGGAAAAAGTATACAAGGCTGCAAAGGATGTAGCTAGCTATAAGTATTGTCTGGTGAAGGGCCAGTTTCTCATTAGTTTCAGCTGGTCAATCAATACTAAAGGTGGATTCTATATTCTCTGTGATAATGCTTTACTCAATTGGAGGTTAACTGTATGTATTCGCAGGGTCACACCTCCGCTGTCCTCCCTCCTTCTCTTTCCTTCTTATAGAACTGTCGGCTCTCCCTCTCTTTCCGTTCCCTTTCTCCATCGTCTTTCATAAGGGCTCTTTTCTTTCAACCCATTAAAGTCTGCCGGCCTTCATTCTTCCTTTAGAATTACATCTCAGGAAAAGTTCCTTTACCATGGATATGATTGGAAGTTTTCAATAGGAGCTAAGTAGAACATAGGAAGCTCATCTCTTCTCCAATATTCTGTCTACTGTCTGTTGCAAAAGTAGACTAAATGAGATTATCTGTAGGTGGTTGTTTTTTATTGGTCTAAAATCCGTTGTGTGAAAAATATAAACCATACAATTTTATTGTAGGATTATTTTCCTGCTGTAGCAAATTGGCTCAAATTAAGATCCTACATCTGTATGTTAAAAAAAAGTAATACCTTCACTTTTCTGGCAGATTTACCTTTAGTAGTTGTGTTATCATACCATGTGGGAAACTCTTTGCTGTACTGCAGTGAATTGTCAGGGCTCAAACTATGATT
The DNA here is from genome assembly GCA_023634145.1 of Thymallus thymallus. Lineage (NCBI taxonomy): Eukaryota > Metazoa > Chordata > Actinopteri > Salmoniformes > Salmonidae > Thymallus > Thymallus thymallus. Next base: position 16,999,009 of record CM042395.1, on the reverse strand, counting down.
AATGTTCTGCTAATGAACTTTACTAATCAGTATTAAGATGTGGCAATAATAATTATAATAGCTAAATTAGCCTATCATGTTAATTATTCAATGTTGTTAGTTTAATATAATTTGATCATATACTCTCATGCTCATCATTAACCTGCTCATCCTATATGTATGTCATGAAGGGATGTATTTCCTCTGCCATTACGTAGGTGGACCTACCTTCTGTTTCCCCCCGCACAAAATCATTTAGTTTCAATTGAAGATATTGGTGGGGGGGGGGGGGGGGTGTTGCCCCCACCTGTAAAATAATCTAGGGAAAACTAAGAACAGAGACTGACATGTTGTACCCCATATCTGTGGTGTTTGTATTAAGTCTTAGACCATGTCTCCATTTGTTTAAACAGATCGATATGGTTCTTAAACTATAATTAGCCACACAATCAATGTTCTCTTTATTTGAATATATAGCATCACAGCACTGTAATTACTTTTTATCATCCGTAGATGGAAACAGTATGTCATCGCTAAAGGACAGTAAATATTGGTTTAACAGCCTAGGGAGCTATAGATTACCGTTAATGTCGTTGATGTAAAGGGTCTGTATTTGTAAGCATTCATAATGTATCAATGTTGTTTTGAAACTCTTGATGGATGGAGGAGTTTGGACGATGCTGCTTTCTTTTGGTGTTCTATGTTTGCTATTAGTTGAAGCAGAACTTCAACTCCATCACGTCTTCTAGAAACACCACCCTATTCCCTTTATGGAGTAATACTTTTGACCAGTGGGCTTAGCTTGGCAAAATAAGTGCCCAACTGCATGTAGGGAATAGGGTGCTATTTCAGAATCACTGCCAATGTTTGTCTATGGAGATTGCATGGCTGTGCACTCGATTTTATACACCTGTCAGCAACGGGTGTGGCTGAAATTTGAAGGGATGTCCACAAATCTTTGTATATATAGTGTAGGTTGTGATGGGAGTGTGTGTGTGGTGTGTGCATTTGTGGGTTAACGTGTGCGTACATGTATGTGTGTGTCATTCCATAGTGTCAGCGATGAACCAGTGTCGACTGCTGTTGCATTATGTTATGACTTACATCCTGAACACACAGAGCTCTTACAGCTCTCTCTGACCCAGCCATCTCCTTACATCTATATTTTATTTTTTATTTCACCTTTATTTATCCAGGTAGGCCAGTTGAGCACAAGTTGTCATTTACAACTAGGTACAGAGGAAGACATCTGTTTGAGCCTACAGTCCATGTTTACCAGATGCACCCCCCCCCCCCCCCCCCCCCCCCAGGTAAACTACCCACTGAGCCTCAGCAGACACACTGGCCCAGGGCCCAAAGCATGCTGGAAAATGGAGTCAAACACATTGGCCCAAGGCCCAAAGCATGCTGGATGATCGAGTCAAATAAACTGTCTGTGGCCCTAAAGCTTCATAGACTTGTGTGTGTATAATGTACTGTGGCTGTCTATAGAGTCTATAAACATACATTGCCTGCACATGTTTTAGAGTACCATTAAATCATGCAAATGTACGAGCACAGTGCAAACACAAAATACAGGACTCACTCATTATGATGTTATTTATGAAATCTTAACATCAACTAGTCTGTATGGAACAATATTAATTTGTTTTATCAATCTAGTTATAAGTCATTCATGATTACCATGCATAGGTCTTGAATCATGCCCTCCCAACATGCCCTCAGGGTCCATACAACACACTTCATTACATACATACAGTACACCCTGAGGCATGAGTCACAGTCTCAGCGGACTATTAGCCCTGTTGAGTAGGCTAATCCTCCTTCATATTTTATCTCAATATTAATCTGTAAACATTTCCATTGACTCAGACCAAATGGAATCTGCAGGGAAGACTTCTGATCAATCCCTTTGTAGTGTGATCTCCTTATGTAATCAATTAAAATGTGTATGTTTAGTAGCAATATGTAGTTTAATGTGAAGGAATTAATTTGGTATTTGAAGCATTCAGGGCTGAAGGATATTCTGCCTACTCAGGTTCAGAGTGGACGGAGGCCTACTCAGGTTCAGAGTGGATATAGGCCTACTCAGGTTCAGAGTGGACATAGGCCTACTCAGGTTCAGAGTGAACATAGGCCTACTCAGGTTCAGAGTGGACATAGGCCTACTCAGGTTCAGAGTGGACATAGGCCTACTCAGGTTCAGAGTGGACATAGGCCTACTCAGGTTCAGAGTGGACATAGGCCTACTCAGGTTCAGAGTGGACATAGGCCTACTCAGGTTCAGAGTGGCCATAGGCCTACTCAGGTTCAGAGTGGACATAGGCCTACTCAGGTTCAGAGTGGACATAGGCCTACTCAGGTTCAGAGTGGACATAGGCCTACTCAGGTTCAGAGTGGACATAGGCCTACTCAGGTTCAGAGTGGACATAGGCCTACTCAGGTTCAGAGTGGACATAGGCCTACTCAGGTTCAGAGTGGACATAGGCCTACTCAGGTTCAGAGTGGACATAGGCCTACAATGACCCTGTGTTTAATATAAACAAACTAAAAGCTCAAATAGAGGTTGTAAAATGTCACCTGTAACTACAGTAAACTCCGTAATGAGTAAACTCCGTAACTACAGTAAACTCCGTAATGAGTAAACTCCGTAACTACAGTAAACTCCGTAATGAGTAAACTCCGTAACTACAGTAAACTCCGTAATGAGTAAACTCCGTAACTACAGTAAACTCCGTAGCATGATGACGATCATGTTAAAGGATGTCTTGTTTACCCTTCTGTCCAATGCGTACAGAAAGCTTCCTACAGAAATTATATTCATAATAACATACATCTACTTCAAGTTAGGTTAAAGTGGCTTTCAATCTGCAGTTCCAAACACATCCAAGGTAATTAAGGGATCTATTTAATCTGTAACGATGAAGCATTACAGATTCCGCGGTATACATTTTCAGGTCATTTCCAATTGAGCTGACATATGCAGCGTTTAACGTGAATGCACTCATCTAAATTTGGAACATTGTCTTTAAATTTAAATCACACTGTAAAGCTGAACTTCCGCGATGCGCATTGAATAGAGCCTTCAATGTAATTATCTTTAAAAAAAAGATCTTCTCTCAGTACCCTATGCAAACCATATAGGCATATTTCCCCTCTACACAATGATATGCTTAAACCTGGCTATAGGGATTCACGCACGGAGGAAGTCAATTCATGTCCAAAGGGCCAACTGATTGGTAGCGAAACCTTATTTTCTACGTATTGATCCCGGAGGGCCTCGGCCCATGAAATGCAAAAAACCCTGGGCAAGACTGATCTGCTGTCACATCTTACAGTAGAAATCAGCCAATCAATGTCACTTCCCTCCGCCGTGGCCTGAATGAACCAAATTCCAGTCATCGTGGCTAAATGGTGAAAACCTGGCGGTTCATCAATCATAAATCCAAGCAGCGCTTTTTGCTTAATAGTCTGGTCTTTACTGAATAGCCACTGCTTTTATCTATCTGGGGGAGCCAAGTGAGAGAGAGAGAGAGAGAGAGAGAGAGAGAGAGAGATGGCAACAATGTCTAATATACTTTGATCTGTCTCTCACACGTTCTATTTCCCAAATGGGAGCTGTCTGCTAACACTTTTCGAAATTGAAGCTCGCTGAAAGATGGATTACTGGTATCTCTCTTGTCCTCTCCCCACTTCAGAATCCATTTTGATCTGTCTGTTTTACCGAAAACTGCGTGCAGTGCCTGAATGTGAAGTAAATTCCTGAATCTGATATTAATATCTGCTGAAGTGTCTCTTTGCCTGTTTGATTGTCTCAAGTACTACTGTGTCTCCTGTAACAGCCTTCTAAATGTATGACAAACTAGTTAGTGAAACATATCTCCTCTTCTCTCTCTGTTTCAGGTGACAAGTGTTCATGCTTCCAAGGCGGACCTCCTCAAGTCTGGCAGCCCCAAGTCGACGTTAAAACACATATGGACTGAAAGCGGCAAGGACCTGTCAATCAGCAGGTTGCTGTCACAGACTCTACATGGCAAAGAGAACACCACAGCCCTGGACCTGCGCTACGACACCCCAGAGCCCTACTCAGAGCAGGACCTCTGGGACTGGCTGAGGAACTCCACCGACCTCCAGGATTCTAGACCGAGAGCCAAGCGGCGGCCTATGGTCAAGACGGGCAAGTTCAAGAAAATGTTTGGCTGGGGAGACTTCCACTCCAACATTAAGACGGTTAAGCTCAACCTCCTCATCACCGGGAAGATCGTGGACCACGGCAACGGAACCTTCAGTGTCTACTTCAGACACAACTCCACAGGCCAGGGCAACGTGTCCGTGAGTCTCGTCCCGCCAACCAAGATCGTGGAGTTCGACGTGGCGGCCCAGCAGTCTGTGATTGATGCCAAGGACTCAAAGTCCTTCAACTGCCGCATAGAGTATGAGAAGGTGGAGAAGGGCGCCAGGAACACGCTGTGTAACTTCGACCCGTCCAAGACGTGTTACCAGGAGCAGACTCAGAGCCACGTGTCCTGGCTCTGCTCCAAGCCCTTTAAAGTCATCTGCATCTACATCTCTTTCTACAGCACTGACTACAAGCTAGTGCAGAAAGTCTGTCCAGACTACAACTACCACAGTGACACTCCCTACTTCCCCTCTGGCTGACCACTCCCATAACATAAACCCCAATGTGAAGGACCTGAGAGGTACAGAGTGGGGCTTCTTCTTCTTTTTCCCCACCCAGAGAAATATATGTTAGCTGTACTGTTCTGAAAATAAAATAATGTGTAAAATAAATTGATTATCTATTTATGAAATTACGACAATACAGAAAGTAAAGACTTATGGGGCAGTGATACATTATTATTTTTTATCTTTCAAGTGTTGTGCAAAACCATTATTATTATAAATAGAATAATAATTATAGTATTATTAGTATACAAATACTATGACTAAGCAAATAATATTGATTATAATTCATTTGTTTTATAGATTTCATACCTTTTTTTCCATCAGTGATTTCATAGATGCATCATGTGTACATATTTGGGGTTGATAGTTCCATTTGTAACTAAGTAAAATCAGCATTTGTAAGTCTTATTGGTTTGTAACAACTTGTTAATGTTATCGATATGTTGTGTTAATTTGCTTTGTCCAGTTTGATTCTAGGTGCTTTAATTTTCTCCTTTTAGTATGTCTTACTTACTTTGCTCCTTAGGGCCATCATACTTTCTGTATGAAAGTTCAGTTCTGTGAGCTACCAATTGGATGGCAACGTACAGGATCCTATGTTTTGTTCGCACCTGCAATACCCTTCATTCATAGCAGCTCAATTCCGCTCTCTCAGAAATAACAGTCCAGCCTCCTATCCTTGAAGGCCTTCAAGATCCCCACAAATTTCCAAACCTTTTGACCCCACAGTCGAGAGAGCTGAAGAAGAGGAGAGTGTCGGTGTGCAATCCAAGTATCAGGTGGAGGTGGTCTTATCAGCCTGGCAGACATACATAGCATTGAGCAGGCTTCTCCCGCAGGCATGTTTTATAAAAATTAATAAAACGTATTTTACATGTTCAGGAATGAGGCTGTTCAGCTTGTCCCTGTATAAATCCTGGCTGAGATTATTATTAGAAAATCACAGCCTTATTAGGTTTATTGTTAATATTCATTTGTGATTGATTGGGGGGCTTTGCTCATTGTCATTGACTTAATAAAAAATGTAATGTAATGAATTCGATATCTTAGAGAGCCTAATTTGTATGAATGGTTTGTATTGTACATACTGTAGTTTATCCAGAATTGAGCTGTGTCAGTATATGCCCCAATAAAGCTGTCTCCCCCTTCCCACAATCTCTCTTTCTCTTTCTCTTTCTCTCTCCCTCTCTCTCTCTCTCTCTCTCTCTCTCTCTCTCTCTTGTGAATCCATGAAAACAGCAACACTGTACATATGCTGTAAAACTGTCTAAATATATTATAAGTATTCATCAAATGTATGACTTAAACTTTAATTTCTGGGGGAAGGTGGGGATGGAGGTGTACATATGAATAAAACATACTGTACGTTTTATCAGTTGAACGTTCTTGCATGAGTTCTTTATATGCACGTCTCACTGATTTGAAAGTCAATAAATGTTAAGGATTTGAGTTGCCAGACATTTAACCATGTACAGAACATATTCTCAACATACTTTGCATTATGAGTCTTCCAACACGTTGTACCTAATAGTGCACAGTATACATTTTATAGATTACATCAGGGCTATCAAGAGTATCCCAATATTGTAAATCAGTATTCACTCATCTCTCTCCAAAGATACAAATCAATCTGAGCTCCCTGCATTTCTTAGCACATCATAATGTCACATAATCTGTTGCATTTCAATAAAATATACATTTTGCATTTTTGTTAAATCCTGACCTACCATACCTTATTGAGCATTTAGATTCCTGAACTTCTTAGACTTGGGCCTTGATGTTCCTCATCAAGACAGGAACCAAACTTCTTCCAACTTCATCAAAGTAAAACCATTCACATCATTCATCCAAATTCACTCCAAGCACAATCAAAGCACATACATTACATACACAATAAGCTCTATACTTCCTGAGTTTGATCATCAATACTTCCCATAATCCCTCTGATCTCATACCAACCATACCATGTTTTCCTTATAGTCTACAGAGAGAAGTTGTGCATAAACATGTGCATGGAAGCCAAATTGTGTTCCATTCCCTAGAAGAGGAATGGAGGAGATTGAGAGTAAGTGCTGTTTGGAGTCTATAGCAGATAGCAGCGTCTGTTGTGGGACTCCTCAGTGCAGTGGCACCTGCCATGGAAGCCTCGTAGTCGGCATTTAGGATCAGCATTCGGCTTTACAGCGATTAGAAGCCTCTGGGGGAGAAATCCGCTCCTCGCTGCGCTTATCTGGCTCACAATTTATTAGTAATTAAAGTGTGTGCCTGGTTTGTGTGTTCATCGGCTGTCTGCAGGGTGCTTTTACAGCTGGCCTCATTAAGGAGTAGGCTTCCTAAAGTTTAGCCCTGAAGTCTACAGGGATTCACTCTAATGTGTGATATAGGCATACGTTTTGAACGTATACACTCAAACATACTGTATTAGAAACCAATTGCTCCATAAGGAATATAGTATGTCTATATATGTATGTATAGAGCCGATATCTTTATCGGCCATGTCATGTAGGCTAATTACACAAAGCAATTTACGTACTTATCTCAGTTCAAATTAGTTTCAGATTGGATTTATCCGACCAGACCAATTGAGACAATATTAACGTGGCCATTATATCTATTCAGTGACAGACACAAAACAAGACACAATTTGATGATCAGGGATGGGTCATACACGTATACAAATGTCAGAAGTTCTTGCAAAATGAGTTACCAGTAAATTATACTATTCAGTGACCAACACTGTGCTTATAGTCAGTCATGATGTCCTTAATCAATTTGCTTCAATGTACAACAACAACATGTCTCACCATGGCCCATGCTGTCTAGTTGGAGTGAAAACTGCATTTCTCCCTCTGGTGAGAGAGAACACTTCCATCTCTCTATAACCCCCAGCATAATCACAATGAAGGGACAGAATAACCAAGTAGGCTATTCATTTAATGATGTCTTTCTGCGTGACACTCCTTCAGCCAAAGCTGCTCCTTAACCTCCCTCTTCATTCACAGGCAGGCAGATGTATCATAAGCATTTCATTTAAGTGTTACTCAATACAGGTTAGGTGCTAAACACAACAGGGTGATGAATGTCTTTAATAGCTGCAGACCAGATTTAGAGCTTTTGAGATGGGAAAAGCTTCCCCCTTGTTAGCAACACAGACAGGCTATTCCCATGAGAAGGCATATCTCTGGAATCAGGAAGTCTGAACAATGAGTTTGGGATCCTGCCCACATTAAGTCACACTCTGCCAATCCTATCCCCATCCCCACCTAGTCCCAGGATGTATTCCAAATAGCACCCTATTCCCTAAATAGTGCACTACTTTTGACAAAAACCCTATTGTCCCTGATCAAAAGTAATGCACTACATCGGGAATAAGGTGCTATTTGGGACACAGACCCAGTCCCATCCAGCCTTGAAGACTTTTCCCTGAACAGAATATTCTTCCTTTAATCAAAATCGGAATGGAAAAAGGACCTTGCGTGCCTCTGGGATATTTTTCCATTAACCATTTTGACACATGACTGACTGTGGGGGATTATTGGATTTTGAAGAACTATTAACAGCTGTACATTTGCATTTTAATACAGTTCTCCTCAACTACTAATGAAATTTTGGTTCTTCAGCTTTGTGGCACCGCCTTGTTCCTGGAGCAATTCGGAGTTACACCAGAAAGGCCCTCCGGCTTTAATCATTTTAATTGGCATGAAAAATTAGTTTCCATTAATCACTCCAGAATCTTCGTAACTGTGTTCCCCACCTGCCGCCATTACGGCTCACTTCCAAATTGTTGCTCATCATTTCCTGGAAAGTTTGGGATTGGACGATGGTGGTGGCTAAATTGCCACTCTGAATTTTAAAAGGCAAAAAGGTGCACTTCAGGACACTTCCTCCCTCATAGACCTTTGTTCTGCAGGACAGATAAGACAATAAACTTCACACTTGACTATATAGCAAGTTTGTTCATTAGTTGAGCTCATTTATCAGTTCAGGTAAATTTGCCCCAGAGCTAATTTGGCAATTACTGACAAAAGACAAAAACTCACTCACATTATGTTATTTTTTATATATATTTTTGTTGTAATTTGAACCCCCAATTTCGTGATTACAATCTTGTCTCATCGCTGCAACTACCCAACCGGCTCGGGAGAGGCGAAGGTCAAGTCATGCGTCCTCCGAAACATGACCCGCCAAGCCACGCTTCTTAACACCTGCTCGCTTAACCCGGAAGCCAGCTGCAACAATGTATTGGAGGAAACACTGTTCAACTTACAACCGAAGCCAGCCTGCTGGCGCCCGGTCCGTCACAAGGAGTTGCTAGAGCGCAATGAGCCAAGTAAAGCGCCCCCCCGGCCAAACCCTCCCCTAATCTGGATGAAGCTGGGCCAATTGGGCACCGTCCTATGGGACTCCCGGTCACGGCCGGATCGAACCCCAGGCTGTAGTGACGCCACAACACTGCAATGCAGTGCCATAGACCGCTGCGCCACTCAGGAGACCCCATTATGTTAAACCTAAATGTGTATTACTTTGTTTCCGTCTCACTTGCTACTGAGTCATGGTCCATTTTGACCTTTGGAAGCACTCACAGATCATCAGTTGGAGATGTTTTCACAGATGTCTGTGCCCTGAAGTCGCTCTGTGTTCTCTTATACTTGGTATTCAAGACTCTCATATTTGGTATTCAGATGTAACATTTCCTTTGGTTTAAGCACAGTGATGAACAAGAAGAGACATCCTTGACCCCTGTCAGGAGAGAGAGAAACTAACCTTTCATCTCCTAAACATAATCAGGAGCAACTGCCATTTGCACCCGTTATTTCCCCCGTACTACAGGGAAGGCAGTAGAAGGCCATATGACATTTTCATGTGGAGATTGAAATGAGAATCAAAGTTCTGGTTTGTAGGTGTAATTTTGACCACAAAACGTACATGAAAGGTTTGTAACGGTATGTCGGTTTTTCAAAGTTGTCCGAATTTATTTTAGACATCTGTTTTTTTTGTTTTTTTATTTCACCTTTATTTAACCAGGTAGGCCTGGTAGGCAAGTTTTCATTTACAACTGCGACCTGGCCAAGACAAAGCAAAGCAGTGCGAAAAAAAACAACACAGAGTTCTGTTCACTATAAAAGTGATTAAAATTCATACTAATTAGTAATTTACATATAATCCAAGCAGCAGTTTTATAACATTTCTTTAAAAAAAGTAGAACTTCAACAATTACTGTATTTTGATTGTGTGAGAAATAATATAGTACATTTGAGGCAATCATTGTATCTTGGCTAACTTTCTCTGACTCCTCCCTCCCTCCACTACCTCACCACTTTCCCTTCCTTCCATCCTTCCTCCCTCAAAAATCCATTAAAACTAAATAAAGTCTAAGTGACAGAGAGATAAAGGTTATCCTCGCACTTAATAGTAACTGTTTCCCAGGGGGAGCCAGAGTGCCTGACTTCCAGAGTGTGAGTCTTTCTTAAACGTTGTTTGCTATTCTTATTAAAACTTCAAAAACAAAATGTGTTAATGAACACTGATTGTGTCTGAAAGAAAGCGCACAGCCTCAGGGCTTTGGAAGGAAGGTTGTTTGATTAAACATTATAGTATTTTAATCTTGTTTCGATGAATTAATTACCTGGGTAAGTACACACCCCTTATTTGCCTCATCCAGCTCATCCCCCCATAGACTTCCTCATCTTTCAACCTTTTCAGAAATTTGTCTGAAACTCGCCTTTATAAACAAAACCCGACCTCTCGAGTCTCGACTAGCCTACAATGCTGCAAACACAGATAGCCCCTGATTCAACTTTGGCCTCTGGGACGGGAAACTAGAAGAAGAAAAAAACATTCTCAGAGACATTTCGGATTTGAACTAAATTAGAATATCTGAGTGAGTTAAGCCTTGAGGTCATTATTCTGCGTCATTGGATCCGGTATAGGCAGATTAAAATGTGTTAGCTCGTTTGTCTCTCCATCTCTTTCTCTCTCTCTCTCTCTCTCTCTCCATCTCTCACTCTCTCTGTCTCTCTCCATCTCTCTGGGTTCAATTGACCAGGGTTAATGGAGGAGGGAGGGTCACTTTGAGTGGGACATCAATATAGCCTCAGGGTTATGCTACAATGTTAAATACAATATATGGTAGATAATATGTACTGTATATATTAGAGGGATATTTATGTATCATTTATGAATGCAGGCAGATGCCCCTGTAGACGTGTTAATGTGGGTACAATTAAAACTGTACAGTTAATATTATATAATGATGTAGGATGTATATTACCCTGAAGTATATTGCCATATCATCAACGTATATTAATATACTCAGTTATACGCCTGGGGCTATAACAACTAAAGCAATATGACGTTTTAATTTATTGATGCATGATAATCATGACAATGTTGTAACTGAACCAAGGGCCAGATTCAATCTGATTGTGTTTTTTCCAATATTCAAGTTTTAAAGGAAATGTGTTGGTGGAGACCACATTTTATGGTAAAAGCTGCATATGTCGGCTCAATCGGAAATTGCCTTTAAATGTCAATTACGCTATAACGCGGATCTTCCGCGGTCAGGATTTAATCTAGGGCCAATGACATGACACAGAGCAATATCCTTGGTCATAAATACACTGAGTATACCAAACATCAGAAACATCTTCCTAATATTGTGTTGCACCCCCCCCCCCCCCCTTTGCCCTCAGAACAGCCTCAGTTCGTCTGGGCATGGACTCTACATGGACTCCACATGGACTCTACAAGGACTCTACATGGACTCTACATGGACTCTACATGGACTCTACAAGGTGTCGAAAGTGTTCCACAGGGATACTGGCCCATGTTGACTCCAATGCTTTCTACAGTTGTGTCAAGTTGGCAGGATGTCGGACTGGGCACCGGCACGCTGAGGAGCTCCGATGCAGAGGAGGGTTCCACCCACGTAGTTGGGCTGGCTACCGGCCCCGGACTGGGCACCGGCACGCTGAGGAGCTCCGACTCCCCAGCGAGACAGAACTCCGTGCCCAGCCTGGGCACCGACGCAGAGGAAGGTTCCAGCCATGTAGCTGGGCTGGCTGCCGGCCCCGGACTGGGCACCAACACGCTGAGGAGCTCCGGCTCCAAACTCCGGACTCTGGACCGTCACAGGAGGCTCCGGGCTGTGAACCGTCACGGGAGGCTCCGGGCTCTGGACAATCACGGGAGGCTCCGGGCTATGGGCCGTAGTTAGAGGCTCTGGGCTGTGGACCGTCACGGGAGGCTCCGGGCTCTGGACCGTCACGGGAGGCTCCGGTCTCTGGACCATCACGGGAGGCTCCGGGCTATGGGTCGTAGTTAGAGGGGCTCTGGGCTGTGGACCGTCTCTGGAGGCTCCGGGTTGCAGACCGTCTCGGGAGGCTCCGGGCTGCGGACCGTCACGGGAGGCTCCGGGCTGCGAACCGTCACGGGAGGCTCCGGGCTGCGAACCGTCACGGGAGGCTCCAGGCTGCGAACCATCAAGGAAGTCTCCGGACTGCGGACCGTCACTGGAGGCTCCGGACTGCGGACCGTCACTGGAGGCTCTGGGCTGCGGACCGTCACTGGAGGCTCCGGGCTGCGGACCGTCACTGGAGGCTCCGGAATCTGGACCGCCACGGGAGGCTCCGGGCTCTGGACCGTCATGGGAGGCTCCGGGCTGCGAACCGTCACGGGAGGCTCCAGGCTGCGAACCATCAAGGAAGTCTCCGGACTGCGGACCGTCACTGGAGGCTCCGGACTGCGGACCGTCACTGGAGGCTCCGGGCTGCGGACCGTCACTGGAGGCTCCGGAATCTGGACCGCCACGGGAGGCTCCGGGCTCTGGGCCTTCACTGGAGTATGGGAGCGCACCGATGGTCTGGTGCGTGGAGCCGGCACTGGCCTTACCGGACTTGGAACCGGCGCAGGATTTTGGGCTGGTACCACCGTCACAGGTTCAGAAGCCCTCTCCCGTTCTTTGAACCAAGGAGACAGCCTCTCCTTTACCAGTGCCAACCGGCGATCGAAATCCTCCTCCTCCTCCATCCTCTGAAGGAACGGGTCCGGCTGCGTCTTAGGATGAAGAGCCATCCAGGCTCGCCACCACCTCGCTTGTACCTCCAATGGCCGATCGAAAAAACCCTTGGGTGTCTCTCTATTATCAACCGTTGGAGGACGAAGTGGTGGGCTATCCTCTTCCTCCCGATGCTGACGCTGCTCGGAACCTCCATCAGATGGAGGATACAGGGGCTCTTCGACTCCTCCCCAGTGCTGACCATCCCGGAACTCCTCCTCGACTTCGAGCCCCCATGATGAGAGAGGCAGAGGTTCTTCCTCCAGATTTCCTGACCAACCCCATAACCCCTCCGCTACCAGGTACTGGGGTTGAATCGGGTCTGGTTGATGGTCTTGCGTCTTTGATCGCCGCCTTTTCGCCCATCGACGGTGATGCTGCCCGGTCTCCTCTTCAGGGAGGATGATGATGTATTGAAGGTGCTCCTCGTCGACATCCCACCTCCCTTGAAGGTAGCCCTCCTCCTCTTTCCACTCCGACTCTTTAGTATAGCGCTGCTTGTTCTTGGTAAGAAGGTGGGTCATTCTGTCACGATGTGGGGTGTAGAGAGAACAAGGCGCAGCGGAGTTGTACTGGAACATACATTTATTTACTTTATATCAATACAACAAAACAAGAAAGTGTACTTACTAAGTGAACTAGACACTCCAGGTACATCCAGTGAAATTCAAGATAATGACCCACAACACAAAAAATAACATAGATCTAGATAGATAGATAGATAGATAGATAGATAGATAGATAGATAGATAGATAGATAGATAGATAGATAGATAGATAGATAGATAGATAGATAGATAGATAGATAGATAGATAGATAGATAGATAGATAGATAGATAGATAGTTTATTGATCCCAGAGGGGGAAATTTCTTTGTCAAGCAGCTACAAAACATAGGGCAGGTGCAAAATGCCAGAACGAAAATACACAAAAGATAGATACACGGTACATGATACATATAGCGGCAGTATGAAAAAGTATAGAAATAAAAGATATCTGGAGTGCAAAAAAGCTATAAAAAGACATTGCATAGTATGGGTGGTTGGCTGAATATGTACACTATACATTGGTGGATGTTGGATGGTTAACTATACAGGTCGATGCCAGAGAAATACTTTAATAGCTAAAAATGCATATGATATGAGCGAGGGTAATAATAGTTTACTTAATAGACAGACTGGTTAAATTAACAGGAAAGTGAATATTTTTGCATGGTTAAATTAGTTGTACAGGTAAATATACAGTTATATTTACAGGTAAGTGAATACTTGCATGGTTACATAAACTGTACAGGTAAATGACAGGAAGATATACTTAAATAGTTAAATGTGTGTATGATATAATTTGGGGTAATAATAGTAATTCCCTTAAAATACAGTCCTTAGTGCGCAGGGTTTAATTACAGATAACTGCACGTATTGCACATTCAATATACTAAAAGCAATGAGAAAAGATGCAACTGACAGGATACTAATATGCATTCCTGAGTGAATGACTACGTAAGTTAAGTCCAAGAATTACTTGCAATATTGCACGTGATATGATATAACAACTGTACATGAGTATGTATATACAGACCTGAATGAATAAATAAGTCCTGAGTGAATGAGTGCTTACGGACCAGAGTTACTCACGGATGGATGCATAATTGTTAAACTAGGTCCTAGCACCCCAACAGTTCCAGATCTATGTTTCCGACGGCACGGCACCCCGGTGAGGCATTTTATAGTCTAATAGCCGCCGGCAGGAAGGACCTCCTGTAGCACTCTCTGGCACACTGTGGTGGGATCAGTCTGTGACTGAAGGTGCTCCTCTGCGTCATAACCATGGCATGCTGTCAGGCTCTGGCCATAGAGAAGCAATAGGCATCTCTATGTAGCTATGGGCAGAGTCTGACAGTGTCGTTCTTTTCTGTTTCTTTGTGGGTTTTGAGTGGATCTCTAATTAGAGGCAGCTGCTCCCGTTGTCTCTAATTAGGGATCCGATATAGGTTGAGTCTGTCCTTCACGTGGTGTGGGTTGTTATCGTACATGTCGAGGTATATGTCGCAGTCACGGGTGAAGTAAGTGTTCTTTTGTTACGTCCGTTCATTCCGTGTGGTTTTTGTGAATGGGACGTTAGTTTATAGTTTCAGTTTTGTATCCTGTAGTTCGCCGTTTATTTTCGCTTTATACATATCCAATAAATAAGAAAAATGTCGAACTACTATCCCTGCGCTGCGTCTTGGTCTCTCCAACACCCACATCGTGACAGAACAACCCACCAATACGAGACCAAGCAGCGCAAATGGGGAGAGACGGAGAGCGAGATAGCCCCGCGTCGGTTTACCAACACCGAACTCCTCGGAGGGTTCGAGTCGGACTCGTCAGAGGAGGACGAGGAGGAGGACATGCTTCGGTTCCCTCACCCGTGGGGGCTCCTGGAGGAGCCAACTCCACTCCCCATGTGGACCATGGGGAGACCCAGGTACCAATGGGGGGCTCAGAGCAAGGAGCAGGAGGAAGAGCTGGAGGAGCATTTTGGGGAGGTTCTGAGGGAATTGGTGGAGATAGAGGAGGAGGTCGAGAGGGAGATGGCGGAGTGGACCAGTCCAGGTCCGGTCAGATACTCCCCTTCCAGGCCAGAGCAATCCGCTTCACCGATGTCCAGTCTGGGTCCGGACCTCTGCCCGACTCCCCGCACCCAACCTCCAGTGCGTGCGTCTAGCCAGGTGCGTCCCGTGCCAGCTCCACGCATTCGACCTCCGGTGCGCCTTCCCAGTCCGGTACGACCCGTGCCGGCTCCCCACCCTGAGCCTCCAGCGAGGGTCAGCCACTCTCAACCTCCAGCGAGGGTCAGCGCCTCTCAACCTCCAGCGAGGGTCAGCGCCTCTCAACCTCCAGCGAGGGTCAGCGCCTCTCAACCTCCAGCGAAGGTCAGCGCCTCTCAACCTCCAGCGAAGGTCAGCGCCTCTCAACCTCCTGCGAGGGTCAGCGCCTCTCAACCTCCTGCGAAGGTCAGCGCCTCTCAACCTCCTGCGAAGGTCAGCGCCTCGCAACCTCCTGCGAAGGTCAGCGCCCCTGAACCTCCTGCGAAGGTCAGTTCACTGGTGCCCATTCCGGGTCCAGCCGCCTGCTCCGCCTCAGTGCCAGAGCAGTCCGCTCCACCGGTACCCATTCCGGGACCAGCCGTCTGCTCCGCCCCAGGGCCAGAGCAGTCCGCTCCACCGGTACCCAATCCGGGTCCAGCCGCCTGCTCCGCCTCAGTGCCAGAGCAGTCCGCTCCACCGGTGCCCAATCCGGGTCCAGCTGCCTGCTCCGCCTCATTGCCAAGAGCAGTCCGCTCCACCGGTGCCCAATCCGGGTCCAGCCGCCTGCTCCGCCTCAGTGCCAGAGCAGTCCGCTCCACCGGTACCCAGTCCGGGTCCAGCCGCCTGCTCCGCCTCAGTGCCAGAGCAGTCCGCTCCACCGGTACCCTGTCCGGGTCCAGCCGTCTGCTCCGCCTCAGTGCCAGAGCAGTCCGCTCCACCGGTACCCAGTCCGGGTCCAGCTGCCTGCTCCGCCTCAGTGCCGGAGCAGTCCGCTCCACCGGTGCCCAGTCCGGGCCCAGCCGCCTGCTCCGCCTCAGTGCCGGAGCAGTCCGCTCCACCGGTGCCCAGTCCGGGCCCGGCTGTTTTCCCCGCTCCATGGCCGGAGCAGTTTACCCCACCGGTGCCCAGTCCGGGCCCGGTTTATTGCCCAGCTCCATGGCCGGAGCCGTTTGTCCCACCGGTGCCCAGTCCGGGCCCGGTTGTTTTCCCCGCTCCATGGCCGGAGCCGGTTGCCCCACCGTGGCCCAGTCCGGGCCTGGTTGTTTTCCCAGCTCCATGGCCGGAGCAGTTCGTCCCACCGGTGCCCAGTCCGGGTCCGGCGGTTTTCCCAGCTCCATGGCCGGAGCAGTTTGTCCCACCGGGGCCCAGTCCGGGCCCGGTTGTTTTCCCCGCTCCATGGCCGGAGCCGTTTACCCCACCGGTGCCCAGTCCGGGCCCGGTTGTTTTCCCCGCTCCATGGCCGGAGCCGTTTACCCCACCGGTGCCCAGTCCGGGTCCGGTTGTGTTCCCTGCTCCATGGCAGGAGCCGTTTACCCCACCGGGGCCCAGTCCGGGCCCGGTTGTTTTCCCCGCTCCATGGCCGGAGCCGTTTACCCCACCGGTGCCCAGTCCGGGCCCGGTTGTTTTCCCCGCTCCATGGCCGGAGCCTTTTGCCCCACCGGTCCACAGCCCGGGACCGGTGATAAGGAAGGGGCACGGGACAAAACTGTCCACAGCGCCGGAGCCGGAGCCGCCCCCGATGGACTAGTTTTCCCGCCCATTTACCCCCCGTGTTTTGTGTGTGGTTTTTTTTAGGCGTCCGGGAGTCCGCGCCTTGGGGGGGGGGTACTGTCAGGCTCTGGCCATAGAGAAGCAATAGGCATCTCTATGTAGCTATGGGCAGAGTCTGACAGTGTCGTTCTTTTCTGTTTCTTTGTGGGATTTGAGTGGATCTCTAATTAGAGGCAGCTGCTCCCGTTGTCTCTAATTAGGGATCCGATATAGGTTGAGTCTGTCCTTCACGTGGTGTGGGTTGTTATCGTACATGTCGAGGTATATGTCGCAGTCACGGGTGAAGTAAGTGTTCTTTTGTTACGTCCGTTCATTCCGTGTGGTTTTTGTGAATGGGACGTTAGTTTATAGTTTCAGTTTTGTATCCTGTAGTTCGCCGTTTATTTTCGCTTTATACATATCCAATAAATAAGAAAAATGTCGAACTACTATCCCTGCGCTGCGTCTTGGTCTCTCCAACACCCACATCGTGACACATGCAGAGGGTGGGTGACGTTGTCCATCATGGCCAACAGTTTGGCCAGGATCCGTCTCTCCGCCACCTCCTCTAGAGTGTCAAGGCTAATCCCCAGGACAGAGCTAGCCTTCCTGATCAGCTTATTTACACGAGAAGCATTACCGTCTTTTATGTTGGCTCCCCAGCACACCACTGCAAAAAAACCACAGACTGGTAGAAGGTATGCAGTAGTTTACTGCACACGTTGAAGGACCTGAGCCTCCTCAGAAAGTAGAGTCGGCTCTGGCCCTTTTTGTACAGGGCCCAACGGTGTTACCAGCCCATTCCAGCCTATTGTCCATATGGACTCCCAGGAACTTGTATGACCCAACCATTTCCACATCCATCCCCTGTATAGGGACTGCAGTCAGTTAGGCCTTGGTTCTCCTGAAGTCCACCACCATCTCCTTTGTTTTGCTGATGTTGAGCTGAAGGTGGTTCTGCTCATACCACAACACATAGTCACTGATTGTGCTCCTGTACTCATCCTCCTGCCCACCCGTGATGCACCCTACAATTGCGGAGTCATCCGAGAACTTCTGTAGGTGGCATGTTTCAGAGTTATATCTGAAGTCCTAGGTGTAGAGGGTGAACAGGAAGGGGGACAGTACCGTTCCCTGGGGGGCCCCTGTGTTGCTAACTGCCCGTTCTGACACACAGCTCTGTAATCGCACAAATTGTGGCCTACCGGTCAGGTAGTCCGTGACCCAGGAGACTAAGGGTGCTTCCACTTTCATCCTCTTCACCTTCTCACCCAGTAGCAGGGGCTGAATGGTATTGAAGGCACTGGAGAAGTCAAAAAACATAACCCTCACAGTGCAACCTGCGTTGTCCAGGTGAGAGTAGGCCCTCTGCAGAAGGTAGATGATTGCATCATCCACCCCGATGTTGCGCTGGTTGCAAACTGCAGTGGGTCCAGTGATGTACACACCAGGGTTCTGAGGTGAGCGAGGACTAACCTTTCCAGGGTCTTCATGATGTGGGATGTTAGAGCTACAGGTCTGAAGTCATTCAGGACAGTGGGGTGTGCCTTCTTGGGCACTGGGACGAAGCAGGATGTTTTCCACAGCACAGGGACCCTTTCTAGGCTCAGGCTAAGGTTGAAGAGACGCTGGAATATTCCACACAGTTGGTCAGCACAGACCCTAAGCACCCTTGGGCTGATGCCATCAGGGCCCGCCGTTTTCCACTTATGTAGTCTCTCAGCTCTCTCTTCACATGGTTGGTGGTGAAAGCCAGCCCAGGTGGGGAGTTTGGGGGAAGGGGGGTGTTGAGGATCAGTCCAGGGGGAGCAGGGGTGGAGGTGGGGTCACTGATTGTCTCAGCAGAGGTGTTGTGAGCAAAGTGGGGGTGGGAGAGCCGTGAGGGTGTGTGGCCTGGGGAGCTGGAAGGGAGGTGGACAGGGCCAGTATCAAACCTGTTAAAAAATTGGTTCAGCTCATTGGCTCTGTCCTAGGTCCCCTCCGTCTGCCCACTGTTTGACTTTTTGAATCCAGTGATATTTCTCATACCCTTCCACACCTCTCTCACCTGGCTCTGCCTCAGCTTGTCCTCCATCTTCTCCTTATACCCTCTCTTTCCCTCAGCAATCCGCAACTTTAGCTCCCTCTGGACGCATTTCAATTTGTCCTTGTCCCTCTCCTTGAAGGCCCTCTTCTTCTCATTCAGCAGGGCCTTCAGGTCGCTGGTGACCCAGGGTTTATTTTTTGGAAAACAGCGTACCTTCCTGGTGGGTACAGTGTTGTCTACACAAAAATTAATATAGTCCATTATGCAGTCAGTAAGTCCATCGATGTCCTCCCCATGAGCCTCACAGAGCACATCCCAGTCTGTTGTTTCAAAGCAGTCCTGTAGGGCCTCATTCGCCTCCGGGGACCATCTCCTAATGGTCCTAGTGGTGGCAGGCTGCTGTTGGACCAAAGGCCTGCAGAGTGGAGTGAGGTAGACATGGTTGTGATCTGATCTACCGAGGGGAGGGAGTGCATTGGAGTTGTATGCGTCCTTCACATTAGCATATAACAAGTCCAGAGTTGTATTATTCCTGGTTGGGCACTTCACGAACTGTTTGAACGTGGGCAGCGTTGATGAGAGAGATGCATGGTTAAAATCCCCCGAAATGGCAAAGAAAGCACTGGGATGCGCTGTCTGTGGATGACGTCACATGCTGTGTTTGCGTCCGCGGAGGGCGGGATGTAAACAATAACAGCAATGGCTGCCGTGAATTCCCTCGGCAAATAGTAGGGTCGCAGGCTAACGGCTAACAGCTCAATGTCCGGGCTAAAAAACTCTTCCTTAAGAGTAATATGGTTCGGATTACACCATCTGTTGTTAACTAATAAAGCCAGCCGACCACCCTTGCTCTTACCGGAAGAGACGCTATCCCTGTCCGCTCTGATGGTCTGGAAACCGCCGATAGTGACGTTCTCTATGGGGATGTTATCGTTCACGGACAAGAGACTCAAGCTCGTCCATTTTGTTATGTAGTGATCTCACGTTGCCCATAATGATAGACGGTATAGCCGGCTTGTACTTCCTCAGCTTCGCCTTACACTTCAATCCCGCCCTACGTCCACGCCGTCACCTTTTCAACTCATCCGGAATATCAAACCTTTCCCTGGGGTGCAGCAGTGCTGCGTGTGCTAAATCCAGGAGCTGGGCTCTGTTGTAAATAATAATGATTGACGACTCCTGTCGACATTCAGCTGCGATAAAATCCATAATCCTGAACTATTATAGTTCAACTGTGGCAAAAAAAAACTAAAGAAAAGAGACAAACTAAAACTAACTAGAACAACAATTTATGCACGAACAACGGGAGCTGCTTAACAGGGGACCACTCAGGGCGGCGCCAATCTTACAATAGATCTGTCAGGCTCTGACCGTGTCTAAATAGAGGAGCCAAAGGCCTCCCTATGGCCAGAGCCTGACAATTACGTTCTGTTAAAGGTCCCCATAGCACAAACATCATTGGGTCGTCTTTTCAGTTCGCTGCAGGTAGCAACTGGAACGAGCTGCAACAAACACTCAAACTGGACAGTTTTATCTCAATCTCTTCATTCAAAGACTCAATCATGGACACTCTTACTGACAGTTGTGGCTGCTTTGCGTGATGTATTGTTGTCTCTACCTTCTTGCCCTTTGTGCTATTGTCTGTGCCCAATAATGTTTGTACCCTGTTTTGTGCTGCTACCATATTGTGTTGCTGCCATGTTGAGTTGCTACCATGTTGTTGTCCTGTTGTGCTGCTGCCATGCTATGTTGTTGTCTTAGGTCTCTATTTATGTAGTGTTGTCACTCTTGTCGTGATATGTGTTTTGTCCTATATATATATTTTTTTTTAATCCCAGCCCCCGTCCCTGCAGAAGGCCTTTTGCCTTTTGGTAGGCCATCATTCTAAATGAGAATTTGTTCTTAACTGACTTGCCTAGTTAAATAAAGGTTGAATAAAATTCATAAATAAAAATTGCTAAGAGTAGCCACTTCACCCCTGTAGTCCTCCGCAAGGAAGCAGTTGCTACATTGAAAGTCAACGCGGTCCACATTGTCCCGAAACAAAGCAAAGTAAACACAGCCCCTGCAGCGCTGGAAACGTTCAATAGCGGCCTCCATTTGAGACCGCCGAGCCAGCAAGGCTAGCTGGGCTTCCGTGTCTCTCCCCCTATGCGGAATCTGTCAGGATCCCAGGACAGACAGCAGCGCTCACAGAAACTAAGCCCAACAGAGCCGCAGGATCCAAAATGAAATAAAAGTATATATATATACACTGTCAGCTTTACAAAACAATAAACCGAGGTCTCTCGTTCAGCTTTTTGTTCAGCTTTCAGCGTTCAACAACAAACAACATACGTCACGCTCAGATGAAGTGACAGTTCTTAATGCTGAATGATATGCAGAAGCGTCATTCATTTAATGTTTTTGAGGGGGGACTGAAGGCCATATTCTCTGTATTTGAATGAATAAAATAACTATATCTTGTTTATTTATATTTATAAATGAATCAAATTGAGTGGGCACCTGCCTCCTAGGTTTCTGTGGGCATAACGCCACTGCATACAGTGAATATGAGCCAAACAGTTCTTAATGCTGATTCCAGCCGAAGGAGAAATGGTGTCTGCCTTTTTCCTCCCTTTCGTCTCTGCTTGACGAGGTTATCAATTAAAAACAATAACAGAGGGATGCATCGAGTGAAGAGAGAGACAGAGAGAGATAGAGAGAGAGAGATAGATAGAAAGAGAGAGAGAGAGAGAGAGAGAGAGAGAGAGTTGGTGACAAGGGTAAAAGAGCTATTTGGATTCTCTAGCCTCACCTATAATGAGATTACTGTAGCCTCTGGTGGTGCTGTTACGGCTGGCGAAGGATCAATCGCAAAAAGGCAAGAGCATATTAAAGGGATTATAGATGAGCAATTAGATGTCTCCTCACTGACTGAGGGTAGAGAGTTCTGACTGGGGGTTGAGAGTTTATATGTTGTTTGAATGAGGGTAGAGAGATCTGACTAGGTGTATTTGTATTTTGTATTTATTATGGATCCCCATTAGCTGCTGCCCTTTCGGTTACTGGCACAACGCTCTAACCGCTAGGCTACCTGCCCTGACTGAGGGTAGAGAGTTCTGACTGAGGGTAGAGAGTTCTGACTGAGGGTAGAGAGTTCTGACTGGGGGTAGAGAGTTCTGACTGGGGGTAGAGAGTTCTCACTGAGGGTAGAGAGTTCTGACTGGGGGTAGAGAGTTCTGACTGAGGGTAGAGAGTTCTGACTGAGGGTAGAGAGTTCTGACTGGGGGTAGAGAGTTCTGACTGAGGGTAGAGAGTTCTGACTGAGGGTAGAGAGTTCTGACTGAGGGTAGAGAGTTCTGACTGGGGGTAGAGAGTTCTGACTGAGGGTAGAAAGTTCTGACTGAGGGTAGAGAGTTCTGATTGGGGGTAGAGAGTTCTTACTTGGGGTAGAGCGTTCTGACTGGGGGTAGAGAGTTCTGACTGGGTGTAGACAGATGCATTTTGACTCAGTGTATAGCTATGGCAGGCTCCTGAACTTTATCTTCAGTTCAATTGATTGATCAAATCATTACTACTTACTTAAAATCAAATGTTATATGTCAAATACTTCGTAAACAACAACTGTAGACTAACAGTGAAATACTTACTTACTATTTCATCAATGCAGAGTGAAAATAATACAATAAAAAATAAAATAGTGACACAAAATAAATACACAGTGAATAACGAATAACAATAACCATTAAAACTATCATGGCTATATACAGGGAACACCAGTACTGAGTCGATGTGCAGGGGTACAAGGTAATTGAGGTATCTATGTACACATAGGTGGGGGTAAAGTGACTAGGCAACAGGATAGATAATAGACAGTAGCAGCAGCGTATGTAGTGAGTGTGAACGTGTGTGTGTGTGTGTGTGTGTGTGTGTGTTGTGTGTGTGTGTGTGTGTGTGTGTGTGTGTGTGTGTGTGTGTGTGTGTGTGTGTGTGTGTGTGTGTGGCGTTAGTATGCATGTGTGTGCATTTTATGTGTGTGTGGGTGTGTGTAGTGTGTGTAGTGTGTGTGTGTGTGTGTGTGTGTGTGTGTGTGTGTGTGTGTGTGTGTGTGTGTGTGTGTGTGTGTGTGTGTGTGTGTGTGTGTGTGTGTGTGTGTGTGTGTGTGTGTGATGCTTGGTGATGAGTTTGGAGGGGACTATGGTGTTGAATGCTGAGCTGTAGTCAATGAACAGCTTTTTTACATAGGTATTCCTTTTGTCCAAGTGGATGAGGGCAGTGTGGAGTGCAATAGAGATTGCGTCATCTGTAGATTTGTTGGGGCGGTACGCACATTTGAGTGGGTCCATGGTGTCTGGGATGATGGTGTTGATGTGAGCCATGACCAGCTTTTCAAAGCATTTTATGGCTATATGTGTGACTAGTTTCAGGAAACTAGGCGTATGTCATGGGTCACTACTTCAAAGGAGAGCCATTTAAACATAAAAAAAAATTCCAAATCAAAATGCGTTTTTTGGCAGAAATGACTTCTAGAACATACAGTCGTATGAAAAACTTTGGGCACCCCTCTGAGGCTGCATAATAATTTACTCTGTCGTCACAGAAAATGATCACAGTGGCATGCCATTCATTTTCTAATAAAAGCTGAGTACTGGGGTATTGTCCAGACAAAGATTTTTAGTGTAGCAATATTAAGTTGTATGAAATTAAATCAGATGTGAAAAATAGGCTATGCAAAAATGTGGGCACCCTTGTCATTCTGTTGATTTGAATACCTGTAACTACTGATTAATTGGAACACACAATTGGTTTGGTGAGATCATTAAGCCTTGAACTTCATAGACAAGTGCATCCAATCATGAGAAAAGGTATTTAAGGTGGCCAATTGCAAGTTGTTGTTCTCTTTGACTCTCCTCTGAAGAGTGGCAACATGGGGGCCTCAAAACAACTCTCAAATGACCTGAAAACAAAGATGTTCAACATTATGGTTTAGGGGAAGGCTACAAAAAGCTATCGCAGAGATGTAAGCTGTCAGTGTCCACTGTGAGGAAAATAGTGAGGAAATGGAAGACCACAGGCACAGTTCTTGTTAAGGCCAGAAGTGGCAGGCCAAGTAAAATATCGGAGAGGCAAAGGCGAAGGATGGTGAGAACGGTCAAAAACAGCCCACAGACCACCTCCAAAGACCTACAACATCATCTTGCTGCAGATGGTGTCACTGTGCATCGTTCAACAATTCAGCGCACTTTGCACAAGGAGAAGCAGTACGGGAGAGTGATGCGGAAGAAGCCTTTTCTGCACACACGCCACAAACAGAGTCGCTTGAGGTATGAATAAGCACATTTGGACAAGCCAGCTTCATTTTGGAATAAGGTGCTGTGGACTGATGAAACAAAGATTGAGTTATTTGGTCATAACAAGGGGCGTTATGCATGGCGGCAAAAGAACACAGAGTTCCAAGAAAAACACTTGCTACCCACAGTAAAATTTGGTGGGGGTTCCATCATGCTGTGGGGCTGTGTGGCCAGTGCCGGTACTGGGAATCTTGTTAAAGTTGAGGGTCGCATGGATTCCACTCAATATCAGCAGATTCTTGGGAATAATGTTGAAGAATCAGTCACAAAGTTGAAGTTACACCGGGGCTGGATATTTCAACAAGACAACGACCCAAAACACTGCTCAAAATCTACCCGGGAATTTATGCAGAGGAACAAGTACAATCTTCTGGAATGGCCATCCCAGTCCCCAGACCTGAATATCATTGAGAATCTGTGGGATGATTTGAAGCGGGCTGTCCATGCTCGGCAACCATCAAACGTAACTGAACTGGAGATGTTTTGTGGAATGGTCCAAAATACCTTCATCCAGAATCCAGACACTCATTAGAGGCTATAGGAAGCGTCTAGAGGCTGTTATTTTAGCAAAAGGAGGCTCTACTAAATATTGATGTGATTTTTCTGTTGAAATGCCCAAATTTATGCACCTGTCTAATTTCGTTTTGATGCATATTGCACATTTTCTGTTAATCCAATAAACCTAATTTCACTACTGAAATATTACTGTGTCCATCAGTTATTTGATAGATCAAAATGAAATTGCTGATCCAAACACCCAATTATTTATAAATGGAAATCATGGAAATTGTCAGGGGTGCCCAAACTTTTTCATACGACTGTATGACCTTTCATGTGCCTTAATAACAAACTTGTATGCCATATGTAAATGCTAATTAAATTGTTAAATTACGAGCCTAGTTGGTTTAGCCAAAGAAAAAGACAGCAACCTTCCCACTAGCCTTGATTGGCTGAGATAAAGAGTGGGCTGGACATGCTGAGAGATTAGTTCGGATTGGTCTGCCATATAGCACGCTTCAGTCTATTTGAGCTGGTCAGTATGTGTAGGTAATCCTGTCTAACACAGCTTTTTTTATGTATCGTGTAGTAGAGCTGCATAAGTGTTGCTCTCCACTTTTTGGAGGACAGAGTTTTGAAATCAGTGGAATTAGAGTATGATAGCTAAAGAGATGGAGAAAAAACCTGTCTCTAGATTACATCTTCAAACTAAGGGCGACCATGGCATCCGAGACACATCCATTCATGCATGATGTATACAAGAGTCTAACTAGCTACATTTTCAAATATTACACGTTTCTAATTTTGACAGAAAGTGGTTTCATTTCAAGTTAAAGTGTACTGTTATCTAGCTAGCTAACGTTAGCTGGCTGGCTCGCTAGCTAACGTTACCTGTATGGTCTTATTATTCGTATATCAAAGCCATTTGCTTGGCTAGTTATAGCCTAATGTTAGCTAGCTAACATTGAACCTGGTTGGTTAGCTGCCTGCAGATTCATGCAGGGTAGTAACATCAGGAGTTGGGATTATGGTTCATTGTTTATCTAGCTAGCTAGCTACATGTCTTAACTCCACTATGCATGTAACCATTTGTGTGCTCATAAATTCAGTCTGAGTATGCCAGAGCGCAGAATAACTGATGAATTCGTTGAATATGGCCGGTGTCAGTAAACGTTGGCAAAAAAGTGTAATTAAATTGTGCCAGCAGCACAGTTACAGTCACCAACGCTCTGGATAACATGAAAACAGCCTAACCAGCTCTGCTAGAGAGTAAAATGGTCAGTAGGGTGTATTCTCATTTGTGTCTGGAAGTAGCTAGCAAGCTAGCCAATGTTAGCCAGTTAGCTTGGGTGCTTGACTGCCGTTGTGAGGTCAGGACTCTCATATCAACCCTACTCATCGGCCAGAGCGTCGAGTGTGTGCTCTGAACGCTCTGAGAGCGAAACAAGATGGGTAGGGCTAAAGCTTAAGAAGGTGTGAACAATGCTGAATGTGGAGCTGATGCTCTCATGCATGGTTCCCATTGCTTGCCTTGAAGTGAGCATAGAAGGTGTTTAGCTCATCTGGTAGGCTCGCAAAACTGAGTAATCTGAGTAATCTGTGATAGTTTTTAAGCCCCGCATGTCTGGCGAGCGTCAGAGCTGGCGTAGTAGGATTCGATCTACATCCTGTATTGAAGTTTTTCCTCTTTGATGGCTCGTCGGATGTTGTAGCTGGATTTCTTAAAAGCATCCGGATTAGTGTCCTGCTCCATGAAAGCGGCACCACTAGTCTTTAGCTCAGTGTGGATGTTGCCTGTAATCCATGGCTTCTGGTTGTGATACATACGGTCATTGTGGGGACGACATCGCCAATGCACTTATTAATGAAGCCGGTGACTGATGTGGTAAACCCCCCAATTATATTGGATGAATTCCAGAATTTATTCCAGTCTGTGCTAGCAAAACAGTCCTCTAGCTTAGAATCCGCTTCATCGGACCACTTCCGTATTGAGCGCGTCACTGGTACTTCTTGCTTGAGTTTTTGCTTGTAAGTTGGAAGCAGGAGGATAGAGTTATGGTCTAATTTGCCAAAGGGAGGGCGAGGGAGGGCCTTGTATGAGTGTGTGGAGTAAAGGTGATCTACAGTTTTGTCGCCTCTAGTTGCACAGGTGACATGCTGGTAGAAACGAGGTAAAAAAGATTTCAGTTCCCTGCATTAAAATCAACAGTCACGAGAAACACCACCACTGAATGTACATTTCCGTGTTTGTTTATGGCCCTACACAGCTTCTTGAGTGCAGTCTTAGTGGCAGCATTGGTTTCTGATGGTAAATGGAAAGCTGCAAAAAATATAGATGAAAACTTGCTAAATAGTATGGTCTGCAGCTTAACATGAGGTAACTCGAGACTTTCTTAACATTAAAGATTGTGCACCAGCTTTTCTTAACAAAAAGAAACACACCTTCTCCCTTCATTTTACTCAAGTCTTCTGTTCGGTCTTGACGATACAGTACATAGAAAATCCAAGTCCGCGTTCAGCCACGACTGATATTACTTTTTTTCAGGTCCCGTTGATAGGATGGTCTCGAACGTCGATAGGATGGTCTCGAACGGAACTCATCCAGCTCATCCAAGACTTAATAGTCTTGGCTCCTCGAGGACCATAGGGCCTCTGTAGTAAAGTTTTCCATCGCCACTGGTCTTGGGCTGGTTTCTTTGCCCTCTGGCCATGGATGTTCTTGAATTGTGTGTTGAGATCTTGAGACATCTGAGACAGGTCAGGGTCAGGTCAGGTCAAATCATTAGCAACCTCTTTAATTACCCTTTTATAATGATGTGGATATTATTTAATTAGGTTATCATGGCTTAATGGTTTGCAGTCAGGGGACTAAATAAGTTTTTCTCATGTTTAGACTTTCTTGCTGGGTGAATTTCTTCTAAACAAACTCCCTAACCAGTGAGAGAGAAGGATCGGAGAGGCAGGAACTGGACTGTGTCCAATATATATTGATTTGCCGGTCTACCTTGTCCTCTGTTCGTGGTATTGGTGTAAACGCATTGCAAGAGAATGTCTACAAACAAATGGTCTTCTTCATTGATTGTGACAGCTCTATTGTGCTTGATGGACAGGAACTAATTTCTCCATCATACACACGCAAATAAAAACAAAACAATGGAACCACGTAAGTGGCTGATTAGGACCACCAGGTGTGTGAGCAGACCCTATAAATGCTAATGTTTTGGGGCTTTGTATAGAGGATGGTTAGGAAAGTCTGTGGGTTGTGGGTTTCAAAGGTGTGGGGGTTGTGTTCTGTATTTCTACGTACATGGGGGTTTTCTCTGTTTTCACTATGTTTTTATTATTTTTTTGTGATATTAAAGAGGGTGACTATGAAAGCTATGGGTTTCAAGTGTGTTGGGGTTTTTGTTTCTTATTTCTGAACAACTGAAAATAACCACTTGAAATTATCAGTGTAAACAATATATTATTACTATGAATAATAATCTATATTATTATTATTGACACGATCTACGTTGTGTAATGGATATATGAATTCACAGTTCCATTGACTGAGAGTATTTGTTCATGGTAATGGATCTCTGTAAGGGAAGATTTATCTATTCATGTTTTGAGTGGGTTGTTTGTTGTTTTGTAAATTGTAATAAGTTCTTATTATTCATGAATTCAAAAGGCTCTTATGTAAAGTGAACAAAATCACAATTGCATATACAATTGATTTACAGTATCTTTTGATACAAGTCTGGAAATACTCTTGATGAAGGAATATAGACTACTATGTTCTTACTTGGATATTCATTTATCTGACATCTCTCTTTCTGGACAAATTATTTTAAGAATAGGAAATGTTTATTTTCTGTTAGATTTGATCGCCATCGTCAAGGACGTCTGTCTCCTAATTGACCATAAGGATAAGAGGATGGAGGGCCATCTTTCAATAACGAGAGATTGTGCAACAACACGAGGAGAAGACAAGCATGAAAAAAAACCCACTATCAGTCTCAGCATGGGAGACAATCAATCAGATGAGAGGCTTTGGCGAGGCTGGCCGCGACACACACACACACACACACACACACACACAAACAATTTAATTTTACCAATTTGTGTCAAATCATGCAAATCTCTCTGTTAGTCCTATGAAAGGTATGGACATTATTCACAGCATTATGAGAATGCGGTATATATCGAGAGCTTTGGACTATAAGGTTCTATCTGCATTTTTGTCCAAATTGAGTTATTGCCTTGTTCTGGTTAATGTTCTCTACCTATATAGTACTCTAAATACCTCAATTATTTTTGTTCAGTTCAAAACAATACAATATAAAAATAGCTGACACCATTCAAACCAATGAGGATTTGGAACTTTAAAGCCAATTATCTCAGAATCATCTTTCTGCAGATAGAACCTTATACTCCCAAGCTCTCAATATGTTAAATGACTTCCCTCGGGGCGAGATCTCCTTCTATGATTAAATCATGCTGTTCTATTGGACAGCCTGTTCTCAGGATCATTACCATGGCCATTACTCTTCCATAGATCACACCTCTAGGTGCTTAGACACAGAGCACAGAACACAGAAGCAGACAGACCCCTGACTGCGCACTCTTGGGGAGAGAGAAAGAGAGAGAGAGAGAGAGAGAGAGAGAGAGAGAGAGAGAGAGAGAGAGAGAGAGAGAGAGAGAGAAAGAGAGGAGGGGGTAGGAACACCAGCCGAAACAAGGAGGTTCACAGCACAGCAGTTTACAGATGTTTTACATGGGTAACTGCAATGAACTGCAGTAACTGCAACTAGCTGTTCACATGTACATGATCTAAAGTCTTCAGGTCTATGATACACCCTAATAGTACTAAAAATCATGTTTTTATTGAATCGATTAATGATTTGAAATTCCAAAACCACTCTCTTCACTCAAACATAAAAAAAAAATCAATTTCAGCAGGATATTGAGCTTCCTCTGTGTGGCCATCTCTGTTAATGCGAACTTGACAAACTCTTAGCCTGCATAATCAGTGCTGTCACAGCGAGCGGATGACGAGGGGACCGTGAAGAACTTCCTCGGGAGTCATCGTTGTCATGTGCAAAGCCTGGTACTTAGCCCTGTCACCTGCAATTTACATCAACGAGGAACGAGAAGCAGTCGGGCTGACATTGATTTATATGACAAACTGTCAGCCTCTGCGCTGCTCTCTATCTCTCTCACTCTCTCTTTCTCTCTCTCTCTCTCTCTCTCTCTCTCTCTCTCTCTCTCTCTCTCTCTCTCTCTCTCTCTCTCTCTCACTGTGCCTCCCTCTGTTGTTCAGAAAGGGAAGTCCACATTGAGGCAGGATTACACGCTTCAGTGATTGCTTTCTAAATAACTTTTTTTCTTACAATCCTCTTCTGGAATATCGTCCTGCAAATAATATATCACATCAAGTGTCTTACAACCACCACAGTTCTCTTTATGATCAGCCACAATTCAAATTATACATATGAGTGTACAAAACATTTGGAACATCAGAACAACCTCAATTCATCTGGGCATGGACTCTACAAGGTGTTGAAAGCGTTCCACAGGGATGTTGGCCCATGTCTACTCCAATGCTTCCCACAGTTGTGTTAAGTTGGCTGGATGTCCTTTGGGTGGTGGACCATTCTTGATACACATGGGAAACAGTTGAGCATGAAAAACCCAGCAGCATTGCAGTTCTTGACACACTCAAACCGGTGCGCCTGGAACCTACTACCACACCGTCCAAAGGCACTTAAAAATGTTGTCTTGCCCATTCACCCTCTGAATGGCACACATACACAATCCACGTCTCAATTGTCTCAAGGCTTAACAATCATGATTTAACCTGTCTCCTCCCCTTCATCTACACTGATTGAAGTGGATTTAACAAGTGACATCAATAAGGGATCATAGCTTTCACCTGGATTTACCTGGTCAGTCTATGTCATGGAAAGAGCAGTTCCTAATGTTTTGTCCAATCAGTGAAGGTCTGTAGTCTGTAGTTCTTGAACATCCTCATTATCACCCAGGTCTAATTTAATATCCTATGAATTGGAATTAATATTAATTCCATCTAAAATAGATTTCTGATGAGCTGAACTCTCTGGGGATCCAGCTTCATAAAGGGCGTTATAAATGTTATAATAGAACGCAAAGGTATGATTTATTTCCACAGGGATCCAAAGATATTCCCCCCCTTTCAGACTTTAAATTGCATTAATTGCTCTGTCTGAATTTAACTTATTGATGTGGCAGGATAGTAATTTGCCAGGCTCGTCACAGTGGCCATAGAAGGACTGCAGGACTACCGCTGAGCTGTTTGCAGTCATTGAGTTCATTACTTTGAGTTCCTCACTTGTTTTTTGGGGGGGATCTATGAAAGTCTCTTTGCTCAGTTCCCTAATTTTATTATGCAGTCTAGTTTTTAGGTGAGCTGAAATCAGGGACTTGCTTTTCCAAGGATGAAATCTTGTTTTGTTGGGTCTTCTATGCGCTGATGCATTCCTTCTTCTTCATCATTTGTCAATTTATTTTTAAATTGCATCATTACTTGAGATTGTGACAGAGATTGATTTGGCATAATCACCAAGATGGTAAAATGAAATTAAGTTGAAATTAATGATAGTTCTGAAGAGGATTCTCCAGATGTGTTAACCAGTGTCAGGTTTACACTTTGACATCATTATGATTCATCCTGATATATAAATATATACACATTCCTACACTTCAGATAAAGTTCTCTCTCCAGACTTTGAATGAAGGTGTGTTAATCAACATACATTGTTTTGTCCAGTGTTTTGATTTTCTCAAAAGCCTGAAAATATAAGTATTTAATATGGGAAGTTATTTTAACTGTGGTGAAAGTGGAAATCACAGCAGGGCCGACGAACAGTTTGTTTCATACATTATCTCAATGCAGTCATTATGAACAAGTGGTTATGCAATTCTTGCATTATTAGCAACTGGAAATGTATAACACAATGATTGTATTTCTGGGGTGACTTGATTGCATTAGGGCATCTGGTTTGTAGACATTAGAATCCAATGAGAACCCAAAGTGAGAACATTAGTCTATTAAAATGTTAATACATTCGGTGGACCCTTAATGATGTTAGCTAGTGCTTCATTTTTTAGAGACTAACGATGCATCATGTTCCTACCTATTTGTGCTCAAAGGAGACTTATTTTTCTTTTGCATAATGAAAGCAGTTTAATGGGGCTTTTGGTTTTTCTGCGACAGACTGCTCACTGATGGGGGAGAGACCGCCGTGCTGGCGTAATATCAGAGCGTGGCCAGGTATGGCTGTTGCTATAGCAATTGTAATTACAAAGGGTTCATTAACTCTCTACAGTTTTACCAGTTATAGTGGGATTTCACATTAGGAAGACATTTACATATTCAGGAAATTAATGCTATTGTCAGGAAACCAATGTCATTAAAATTAGAGCAAACAACCCCCGACCAAGCAGGTTATGCTGATATTGGTATATCTGTTGCGTGGCACGGTGCATTAATAAAGTACCAAGGGACCGCTCCATAAAAATGCTAAGTCATTGTTTAAAATAAGCACTTTAGACCAACCCTTAGGCAGTATATGTGCAGTTCACTGTCTTTACTGGACTACAGACAAGCAGGAGGATTTTAGAAGCACAATATGATTCAGATTCAGAGTGTTTAATAATCACATGTACAGGGTTGCAGGTGTGATTACGGGGTACAGTAAAAACCTTAGGCTCCGAGCTCTAAGTGAAATAAAATAATGAAAGTGGTAATAAAAAACAACTATATAAATATAAATAGCTCTATATACATAATAACAACTGTAGCAGTGATGAATAAATAATTGTGTTGAGGGTGGTGGGGGGAAATATCCATAGAGGAAGCAGCATAAGCATTGAGGGGGGTGTTGGGACCCCAAGTAAAATAAAAATGTATGATGTTCATGAGGACTGCACAGTTTCATTATACATTACTTTATGTTAAAACTAGTATTGACTGTTAAAAAGGTAAGAAGAACACATTGGTCATCTGAAGGGTTTTGGATGGCAGTGGACGGCAGTGATTTAAAGAGCTGAAATCCTTCTATGCTCACTTTGAGGCAAGCAACACTGAACCATGTATGAGATCACCAGCCAGTAAACATTCTCAAGGCCAGGGGGACAGACAGATTACCAGGACGCGTACTCATAGCAAGCGTGACCAGATGGTTACTAACATTTTCTCCCTGACAAAGTCTGTAAAACCTACATGTTTCAAGCAGACCACCATAGTCCCTGTGCCCAAGAATACCAAGGTTACCTGTATAAATGACCATCGCACAATGGCTCTCACAACTGTAGCCATGAAATGCTTTGAAAGGCTTGTCATGGCTCACATCAACAACACCATCATCCCTGGACCCACTCCAATTTGCATGCCGCCCCAACAGATCCATAGATTACGCAATCTCTATTGTACTCCACACTGCCCTCTCCCACCTGGACAAGAGGAACGCCTACATGACAATGCTGTTCATTGACTATAGCTCTGCATTCAACATCATATCACTGAACTCAGGAACCTGGGACTGAACACCTCCCTCAGCAACTGGATCCTGGACTTCCTGACGGGCCACCCCCGGGTGGTGAAGGTAGCCAACAACACATCCACCACGCTGATCCTCAACACTGGGACCCTTCAGGGCTGCATGCTTAGTCCCCTCTCCATGTTCCCCCACGACTGCGTGGTCGTACACGACTCCAACACCATCATTAAGTTTGCTGAAGACACAACAGTGGTTGGCCTGATCACCGACGACCATGAGACAACCTATACGGAGGAGGTCAGTGACCTGGCAGTGTGGTGCCAGGACAACAACCTCTCCCTCAATGTCAGCAGGACAAAGTAGCTGATCGTGGGCTCCAGGAAATGGAGGGCCGAGCACACCCCCAACCACATCGACAGGGCTGTCGTGGAACAGGTCGAGAGCTTCAAGATCCTCTGTGTCCACATCACTAAGGTATTATCACACACACACCAAAACAGTCGTGAAGTAGCCACGACAATGCCTCTTCACCTTCAGGAGGCTGAAAAGATTCAGCATGGGCCCTTATATCCTCAAAAATGTCTACAGCTACACCATTGACAAGATCTTGATTAGCTGCATCACTGATTGGTATGACTACTGCTTGGCATCCTACTGCAAGGTGCAACAAAGGGTAGTGTGTACAGCCCAGTGCATCACTGGGTACGAGCTCCCTGCCATCCAGGACCTCTATACCAGGCGGTGTCAGGAGGAAGGCCCTAAAATGTGTCAAACTCCAGCCACCCAAGTCATAGACAATTCTCCCTGCTACCGCAAGGCAAGAGCAGTACCGATGCATCAAGCCTGCAACCAACAGGACCCTGAACAGCTTCTACCCCCCAAGCCATACAACTGCTAAATAGTCACTTAAATAGTTAAGCAATAGCTACCTGGACTACTCTTTGCACATTGACTCGGTACTGGTACCCGTGTATATAGCCAAGTTATCGTTACTCAATGTGTATTTATTCCTTGTATTAATATTATTATTATTTTATTTTTTCTCTCTGCACTGTTTGGAAGGGCCCGGAAGTAAGCATTTAACTTTTAGTCTACACCTGTTGTTTACAAAGCATGTGACATTTTTATTTTATTTTATTTTATACTGTTAGGAGTCATAGTATTTGACATACAGTCAGGTCCAAAACTATTGCCACCCTTGATAAAGATGAGCAGAAAAGACTGCATAAAAGAAATAGTACAAATACTGAGCTATAATGTATGCAAACAATTTTTTTAAATGTATTGTACCAATACAATTGCTCTGAGAAAGAGATTTTGTTTAACAAGTAATAAAAAATAAAAATAAATAAAAAATATAGGGGTCCAAATTATTGGCACCCCTGTTTTCAATACTCCAGTACCCTTCCCTTGCAAGGATAAGAAACATTTGCCATTTTATAAAATCTTTTGAGATTTTTTTAGCACTGTTATTAAAGATATATATTATTTGTTAAACAAAATATATTTCTCTGAGCAATTGCATTAGTATAAGATAATGTAATTTTTCTTTCTTTTTTTGCATACAATATAGCTCAGTAGTTGTATTATTTATATTGCAGTCTTTTTTGCACATCTTTATCAATGTTGCCAATCATTTTGGACCTGAGTGTATCTTTAACTGAATAGTGCTGCATTGAAACACAGCAATCTCCACTTCTCTCAAAGCAGTCTGCTTTCATCTAATGTTTTGCCTAAAAAGCCATTGAAAGGACTTGCTTACATTTTAATGGAAACTAATAGATTACATGAGTTATATGCATGAAATCTTTCAGCTGGCAGATTTACAACAATGGCAAAATTAACATATGGATTTTTTTCTCTGATATTAATGAATCTTTGATGTACAATTGGGGAGCATCAGTATCTTTTGAAGAAGTGTCTTTGTGTAATGCACTTAAGTAAAAATACTTTAAAGTACTACTTAAGTTTTACATTTACTCCACTACATTCCTAAAGAAAATAATGTACTTTTTACTCTATACAATTGTCAAATTCACACACTTATCAAGAGAACATCCATGGTCATCCCTACTGGGTGCTCTGGCTATTCATAAATAAAAAATAAATTTAAAAAATCGTGCTGTCTGGTTTGCTTAATATAAGGAATGTGAAAGTAATATTTTATTGGGTGACTTTCACTTTTACTTGAGTAATTTTCTATTAAGGTATCTTTATACTGTATGTTCTTAACGCCATTATTTTACTTAGATTTGTGTGTATCGGGTGTATGTTGTGAAATTGTTAGATATTACTTGTTAGATATTACTGCACTGTCGGAGCTAGAAACACAAGCATTTCGCTACACCCGCAACAACATCGGCTGAACACGTGTATGTGACCAATAAAATTTGATTTGATTTGATTTACTTTTACTCAAGTATGACAATTGGGTATTTTTTCCATCACTGTGTTTGTGTGCTAATAACGTAGTGGCACAGATAAGCAGGAATTGTGAAGCTAATATAAGTTAATAAATTACATCCCTACCATTGATAGAGTTCTTTATCACACCCTGCATCTCCTTTTTAGGAACAAACAAATGAACTAATGGAGCAGCCGGAGAGGCGGAAAGAGGAGAGGAAAGCAAAGCAGCATGTGGAGGAATCTAAGACACAGATAACAGCAGGCGCCACTCAAAAACCCAGAGCCACTGGAGTCGATAGATATTAGCACGGAAAACTCAATTACTGCATCTCACACCATTCAGCTGCGCTTGGGAATATAGATAATACAATTGGGCTGTTTTCACCCAAATAATTTTTGCATGAAGTTTCCACAGGAGGTCAAGCAGAACCATAAGAAAACTTTGGTTAAAGGTTCTCCAGATTTAGAGGATGTACAAGGACAAGGGACGAGAAGAGAGACAATTTTAGCAGAGAGAAAAGGGGAAGCTTCAGGCTTAAAGGGATACTTGGGGAATTTGATACCCATAGACTTCCAGTCAATGCGCTAACGCTAGTTAGCAATTGCGCTAGCGCTAGTTAGCCCTTCCTTCAGGTTGCACGCAGAGACATAAAAATGGAAACCACAAGTCCATCTGATTCTGGGGAAGTAGATAATGGGTTTCATTGCATTCCTGAAGTATCCCTTTAAGGCTGAGGTTGAGGCTTCAGAAAATAATGAATAAAAAAATGCAGAAAAAGGGCTAATTTGTCCAAATGTAATTTTAGCGGTTTTAGGAGCTTACCAGCTAGTCCTGGTCAGTGGGCCACTGTCTCTGTGCAGACTGCCTGGCTCTTGTGTTGTGGGGTTGAAGAGCAGAGGGAAAATCCCTGGGTCCAGGATGGAAAGGACGAGTGAAGGTCCAGGAAGACAGCACAGAGCAGAATATACCTTCTTCTTCTTCTTCTTCTTCTTCTTCTTCTTCTTCTTCTTCTTCTTCTTCTTCTTCTTCTTCTTCTTCTTCTACTTCTTCTTCTTCTTCTTCTTCTTCTTCTTCTTCTTCTTCTTCTTCTTCTTCTTCTTCTTCTTCTTCTTCGTCAATTGTGGTCATCTTAATCTGTGCCGTGTTTCACACACAATGATTCTTACATTCATTACCCATGAGCTGCACACTTAGAAATAAGGGTTATATATAGAACCTTCTGGTCCTTTGAACGAGATTAAAGAACCCTTTACTGAAAAGAGTTCCATATACAGTATATAAGCAGTGAAGGCAAAGAACTTGGGGGGTTCTATCCCTATATCCCAGAATGTAATGGAGATTTAAGAAAACAACAGCTAATAAAACATGACCCAGTCACATAAAACTCTGAAATGACAGCTAACATCCCCTTTTAATTTGTTTCAGCTGTTTTGCATTGACATTTGACATTGACATAATGATGCTGCTGCATGACTTCGCCTGCTTAGAAAAATTGTTTACAAGGTCTGAGTGGCAAACAGCAAGGTTCATACAAACCTGTGTTGTTGCAAACTAAATGCTAGCTAGAAGTAAGAGGAAATAATGTGTTTAATAAAAGCATACACTCTTAGATAAATACCAAATACTAAACTGTAATACACATATAAGTTACTTTGCCCCTATGTGTAAAAAGTGCTGTAATTTCTCAACGGTTCACCCAATATGGATGAAAATACCCTCAATTTAAAGCCAGTCTGCACTTTAACCTCATAGTTGTTGTATCATTTCAAATCCTAAGTGCTGGAGTCTTGAGACAAAACAACATAAAATACGTCACTGTCCCATACTTTTGGAGCTCACCGTAGAACCTTTTGATCAAGTCAAAAACTGCCATTTCGATTTAAAAACCAGCATGATGATGCAAGAGGATAGTAGTTGAACCAACATGCAAGTAGTCTACCAATAAGCACGTTATTTTTGTCTATGTATTAAGGAAAGCAGAGTTGATTATTTAATTCAAATACGATAAACTATAGGCTAGATAAATAAAGTTTAAACGTTATTAGAACTTGAGCACTTTTAAAAAACTAGCTAAGTTATCTAGATAGCTAGCTAGCTAAGCATAGAAAGGTATTATTTTTCCAATAAACTTTTTTATTTATTATGGGATATGCCAACTAGAGCTACAGACCCATCATGACATTGGCAATTAGCTAATTGTTACTTTTATTTCAGTATTTTCATGTGGAGTCAATTGAGGGGACAATGTTTCATGAAGCCATTAGAAGACTGTTACTGACTGAGATGAGGTGCTGTATAAATTATACATAATAAATTATATATAATAATTATATATATAATTCAATAGCCTAGTTAATCATTACATGACTTTTAACACACTGTCTATGTTTTGCACAGTCTGGCAGTAACCCAGAACTATCAGAGGCAGAGGATCTCTCTTTCGGCTGCTGATGACAACAACGACATGTAAGTTGATCTTCCACATCATAATAATTATATGTCTGCATAGCATTTTGTCTTAATTTTGGCAGATTCATATTATTTCTGAAGATTTATTCATGTTTTTGCTAATTTTTTCTTAATCTCTGCTACCA
Organism: Thymallus thymallus; assembly: GCA_023634145.1. NCBI lineage: Eukaryota > Metazoa > Chordata > Actinopteri > Salmoniformes > Salmonidae > Thymallus > Thymallus thymallus. The sequence goes on along the minus strand of CM042395.1, from coordinate 16,960,590 downwards.
GTCAGGCAACAACCCATACTGTACTGACGGAAATTAGCCCAGCGGCTAAGGAGTTGGATCTTAACTGCTGGATCGAATCCTGGACCGGGTGCTGGAAAAAACGTCCGGAATTGATCTGACAAGTGGAGGTCTGCTGGGTTCACATCCTAAAAACATTCCCCTCCTCTCTCCATCCAGGGGCGCTGTACTGCAGCTTGAACCTGTGTTCGTTTGTTTGTTTGTGTCCTGTCATGAATCTGGAGCTGTAGAGCCCTGGGTCCGTTAACGTTAGAATCCTTGAGGCTGCAGCTAGCGAATCAGAACTAACCTAGGGGCTGCAGCAGCGAATCAGAACTAACCTCAGGGCTGCAGCAGCGAATCAGAACTAGCCAAGTGAATATGAATTTGTTTAAGATGCAGAGAGGATATTACAATGTATTAGGGCTCTAAGTAGTCCATTGATTTTCTAGCTGCAGGCAAGCAGCAGCTCTTACTCAATTTCTCTGCATAATTAACAAATAATATTGAAAAGTCCACACAGTAATAAGATGCCTAGGAACAAAGCAAATAGAAGCCTGGTTGTGTAAATAGAATAGAAGTACACTCCCGGTACCGTGTGATTATTAAAGGCAACATAGGCCCTTAAATTTGCACTCCTTACAATTAAGGGGAAATTATCCTTCAGTATAACCAATATGCTGAGGATGCTCCAGTCTCGTGTTCAGGTGGCAAAAATAACTGTCAAAGAACACAACTCCAAAGTAGACAAACACGAGAGAGAGAGAGATAAAAGTTGGGGATAACGTATGTCAACTGAACTTCACCACCTCCACTACAAAGTAGACATTCCTTAAAACTCACTGCGGGGATCATCATAAAAAGACATCGTATTGAGATGTTGAACTTCTCAATATGAAGCTGTTGATTTTGGTCGTCCATATTAGTAGACGGCAGGAGATTGAGGTTTTAATGACTTCTAGCTGGGAGAATATGAACTTGAATCTGAAAGTAATTCAGATTCAACACAGCGCCTCTCCAGCTCATCTGCTGATCAATCTGTTCGGTAATGAAAGAGGGTCTTGGGACTTCGATGAGCTTTTCTCATCTCCCTGCCGGACAGGGAATAATACGTAACCTTTATGCCATCTAGATGAGATTTACTTGATCATAGCTAGCTGTAATTATAAAAAGAGAATGGCGTGGGGGACGTACTTCTTGGGGGACATTTAAAAGAGTGTTCAAAGTTAAGGTGGGTGTTTTCCCTTGACTTTGTGTGGTTTTAAAGTTTCAGATGGAATTCAGTCATGGTGCATTGGACTTCCTTTGCAAGGTGTCAGCATTGTGCATTATTGGAGGTGTAAAATAGTGTTATCATTCGTAATAACAGTATTAGTAACAAAAACCTTACAGTGAGTCTGAAATATGCCTCCTACAGTGCATTGGGAAAGTATTCAGACCCTTTGACTTTTTCCACATTTTGTTACGTTACAGCCTTACTCTAAAATGTATAACATCTTTATTTTTCTTCTCATTAATCTACACACAATACCCCATAATGACAAAATAACAAACAGGTTTTTAGAAATGTTTGCTAATTTATTCAAAAAATAAAAAACGGAAAATATACATTTACTTAAGTATTCAGACCCTTTACTAAGTACTTTGTTGAAGCACCTTGGGCAGCGATTACAGACTCAAATCTTCTTGGGTGTGACACTACAAGCTTGGCAGATCCTCTCAAGCTCTGTCAGATTGGATGGGGAGTGTCGCTGCACAGCTATTTTCAGGTCTCTCCAGAGATGTTCGATCGGGTTCAAGTCCGGGCTCTTGCTGGGCCACTCAAGGGCATTCAGAGACTTGTCCCGAAGCCACTCCTGCGGTGTCTTGGATTTGTGCTTAGGGTCGTTGTCCTGTTGGAAGGTGAACATTTGCCCCAGTCTGAGGTCCTGAGCACTCTGGAGCAGGTTTTCATCAAGGATCTCTCTGTGCTTTGCTCCATTAATCTTTCCCTCGATCCTGACTAGTCTCCCAGTCCGTGCAGCTGAAAAGCATCCCCACAGCATGATGATGCCACCACCATGCTTTTCCGTCGGCATGTTGCCAGGTCTCTTCCAGACGTGACACTTGGCATTCAGGCCAAAGAGTTCATCCTTGGTCTCCTCCCTGACCAAGTCCCCTCTCCCCCGAAGAGTCTTGGTGGTTCCAAACTTCTTCCATTTAAGAATAATGGAGGCCACTGTGTTCTTGGGGACCTTCAATGATGCAGAAATGTTTTGGTACCCTTCCCCAGATCTGTGCCTCGACACAATCCTGTCTCAGAGCTCTACGGACATTTCCTTCGACCTCGGCTTAGTTTTTGCTCTGAAATGAACTGTCAACTGTGGGACCTTATATAGACGGGTGTGTGTCCAATCAATTGAATTTACCACAGGTGGACTCCAATCAAGTTGTAGAAAAGTCTTAAGGCTGGTCAATGGAAACAGGATGCACCTGAGCTCAATGTCGAGTCTTATAGCAAAGGGTCTGAATACTTCTGTAAATAAGGTATATATAATTTTTATGTTTTAACAATTTTGCAAACATTTCTAAAAACCTGTTTTTGCTTTATCATTATGGGGTATTGTGTGTAGATTGATGATTGACAAAAAAACGATGTAATACATTTTAGAATAAGGCTTTAACGTATCAGGGGTCTTAAGTCTTTCCGAATACACTGTATACATTTACATTTAAGACCAACACAGTCTAAATTTCATTGCAGTTCAACAAACGTTTCCATTCTCAGCTTAATCCTGTAGAAAGTCAACACTTCTGGGCTTTACAAGTGCAAAATAACTGAATATAGTCCCCATTTCATGTTTCCCATAAGAGGTCACCATTTGAAAAACTGTATTACTCTGAGTCTGAGGTTTCTGAGACGCCAGCCGGGTCAACAGTGTCATTGATTTTCTCCACCTCATATTGTAGCTAGTTGTATTTCGTTCAAAATCCTTCGGCGCAGTATGCGGCTGCCTGGAACCGTGGGTGATTTATCAAGTGTGCTGAACCGCTTGCTCTGCTCCTTGGTACCAGTCCAGAGTGACACCAGTTACAGGGTGATTAATTAGGTGGTTGAATAGCAACGTCGTACCGTCCGGGTGATAGAATGAACATGACGTGGATGGACGGGTCAATAAACACCATTTATAATAGAACTGGGGAATGTGTTAGCCTGCCGAGCTAAAGCTAATTAGGAGACTTTGAGATCATAAATAGGTAGAGATGGTAGGCTGTTCAATATACTTATGTTCACAACACAGTAATAAAATGTGCAAAAGCACTATTTAACCCACAATATTGTGCACAGGGATGCAATAGTATACATAGATGTATAGTATGCATGTGTTTGGACAGGATTGTGAAATTCTTCCCATAGGACCAGATAGCTGTGTGAGGAAGCTTTGGGCTGAAATATTGTCCTATCCTTGGGTTCTGGTGACTTGTGAGTCAGGCCCACGCATCAGGCGTCAAGCGGTAATCAGACTTTGAGGTGTAATCAGGTGAGACGTTGCACCAATGATTAAGGAGAGGTGAGAGAGAGGGAGAGCAAGAGAGGGGAGAGAGAGAGAGAGAGAGAGAGAGAGAGAGAGAGAGAGAGAGAGAGAGAGAGCGAGAGAGGCTCCACTGGCATATGGAAATACACAGAGTGCCAGCCCAGTCTAATCAGTGGAGAGAAGATATAGAAAAGAAGAGAGAGCGAGAGAGAGAGAGAGAGAGAGAGAGATAGGGAGAGATAAATGGGTAGAGCGAGAGGACAGAAGGAGAGAGAGGATAGAGAGGGAGAGTGAAAAGAAGAGAGGGGAGAGGGGAGAGGGGAGAGGGGAGAGGGGAGAGGGGATAGAGAAAGGGATAGAGAGGGAGAGAGAGGAAATATATATATATATATATATATATAGAGAGAGAGAGCAGATTCTCTGAAGGCAGTCGAGTAGCGTAGGGCTAATAATCAGTTTGTTCTTTGCTGATTACAGGCTAATCATGACCCAAACACAGAGAGAGAGCGCAGAGAGGAGAACCACCATCCAACGCCTGGAATACATTTACCCAGTGTCGCCTCGCCACGCTCCCAGTCTCCTTCCTCTGCCTCAGAGACACGTGACCAGTAATCTGTTGAATAGGAGAGAAAGAAATCAACATCTATTATGTATTAAGGAGCTTCCTTGATGTTCCACGGGTGACAATATTTATGCTGTTATGAGTTCTAATTTGCATCCGAATGCGTACAACAAGGAAGCAACAGTAAACACACACAGACAGAGTAAAACAATGGCAGGCGAGTAGCTCCACCTCCAAGCTATTAAGTGTATAATAATCAATATTTAAAACCCACAATGAAGAACTAATCTAATCATTTTTGATGCAGAATTAAGTGTTTAAAACCAAAGCCTATTGAGTTTACCTCAGCTGATTTGGAAATGTGATGGCGGTGAACTAGAATATCATCTGACACTCTTTTGTATGTTCTGTCCCAGACCAACTCTTCATGTACCGTAGTAAGACTAATCAGAGCAGTACAAGAGTCTGACAGATACGCCCTGAAATGATTGATTGGACATCAGCTATTCCTATTCCTAGAATTTTTGTTTTGTCGTTAATCACCTCAAACCAATAAACTCTAAATGCTAATCTGTATAATAATGTGAGCAGCAGAACAGAACAGAACTCTCAGTCCCAGGTTGGGTCTCCTGGTAGTAGAGAGAGTGACGGTGGTGTATCTAGCTCCCCGTCATTAGCTCCAGCTCGCTCCCACACCCCACTGGCGCCTGCCTGCATTGCCATAGCTGCCTGTGAAATTGGGCCGAACTAATTAGAATTTAAATGAAACCATAATTGGACATTTTGTGCTTGTCAAACGATGAAAGACAGATGGGTTTGTAATTACATTACCAGTCTGACATCACCGTGGTCTGCTACACGCACAGCATTCACTGCACTGCGCCAAGTGTTCCAGCTCCATACCCATCATCCCACATCCCTGATGCCCTTCATGGAGTACTGCAAAGGGGTGGCTGTGGTGGCACCGGTTCAAAGGCAATTTACTGTTAATTTCTCTAATCACGTTCTGGCAGTGTTGACAACGGGGTATTTAGGCTCATTCAAAAGAATCAGGATAGATCACTACAGTTACATCAGAGCCATTTATATATTATTTGATTGTGGTAGAAAAGGGGTTAAAACAGCAATACAACAAAGACATTGAATACAGTATGAGGGTTGTCTTTGTTTCAGCATAAGGCCTTACTCAAGACCAGTGATGGTTGGAATTCTATCAAATTCACACGACGACCCTCCTAAATACTCATATACTGTCCATCCCTATAGCTAACTAGCACTCTGCTGAGGAGACAACATATACTGTCCATCCCTATAGCTAACTAGCACTCTGCTGAGGAGACAACATATACTGTCCATCCCTATAGCTAACTAGCACTCTGCTGAGGAGACAACATATACTGTCCATCCCTATAGCTAACTAGCACTCTGCTGAGGAGACAACATATACTGTCCATCCCTATAGCTAACTAGCACTCTGCTGAGGAGACAACATATACTGTCCATCCCTATAGCTAACTAGCACTCTGCTGATGAGACAACAAATACTGTCCATCCCTATAGCTAACTAGCACTCTGCTGAGGAGACAACATATACTGTCCATCCCTATAGCTAACTAGCACTCTGCTGATGAGACAACATATACTGTCCATCCCTATAGATAACTAGCACTCTGCTGATGAGACAACATAAGGATCTGATTCTTTATTTCATGTAGCTACAGCTATCATATCTCTCTGAGCTCAAAGGACCTCAAATAACACCCTATTCCTTATAAAGTGCCCTGCTTTTGAGGGCTCTGGTCAAAAGCACTGCACTACATAGGGAATGTGGTGCCATTAGGGACGCACCCTGGGTGATATAAATGACTGTGCGAAGCGGCAAGCCAGTAGTGCTGGTAGGGAGACATTTCACAGACTGCTAGATTGTCATCTAGTTCATCCGCAGGCCTTAGACATATGCCTCATAAAGATTTCTATTAAGGCAATGTGATGCCGCTGGGATGGGAAGTGGGAGATTACACCTTAAGAGTGTTGTAGCAGTGTAGTGGAGGCTCGTTCAGCAGCCAGAGACATAATAAACCACTCCACCCATTAAACCAAAAAAGAGATTGCCCTGATGTACTGCTGGTTCACAAGCAATGCATACACACACAAAGACCGCTTTTTAAAATACACCTCACTACTCAAAACACACGCTTGAGGCATGAATTGGCTGCAATGTCTATTGAGCACATCAGCACCAGCATTAGTATTTTTCAGAGTGGTAACATTAGAATTTTGATGTAAACAGTTGTATGCTGTTTTTATTGCCTGTTTTATTTATTTTTTATTACAGTCAATGGCAGAGCCTACACTACAATATCTAGCATGCACAATATTGAATAAGGACTCAATTAACTAATAACTTAAATAAACGTGCCAATGGGAGAAAACCCACTACAGAACAACATTTTGGCATAACGCTGAAAGGGAATGACCCTTATGGTTATCATTGCCATGTCAACCCCATTCATGTCCCCCACAATTGCAAATAATATTCATCATAGTCTTCAACCACCATATCTGATCTGTTTTCAGCACGGTCATCAACCACCATATCTGATCTGTCTTCAGCACGGTCAACCACTATATCTGATCTGTCTTCAACCACCATATCTGATCTGTCTTCAGCATGGTCATCAACCACCATATCTGATCTGTCTTCAGCACGGTCAACCACCATATCTGATCTGTCTTCAGCATGGTCTTCAACCACCATATCTGGTCTGTCTTCAGCATGGTCATCAACCACCATATCTGATCTGTCTTCAGCACGGTCAACCACTATATCTGATCTGTCTTCAACCACCATATCTGATCTGTCTTCAGCATGGTCATCAACCACCATATCTGATCTGTCTTCAGCACGGTCAACCACCATATCTGATCTGTCTTCAGCATGGTCTTCAACCACCATATCTGGTCTGTCTTCAGCATGGTCATCAACCACCATATCTGATCTGTCTTCAGAATGGTCTTCAACCACCATATCTGATCTGTCTTCAGCATGGTCTACAACCACCATATCTGATCTGTCTTCAGCATGGTCATCAACCACCATATCTGGTCTGTCTTCAGCATGGTCTTCAACCACCATATCTGATCTGTCTTCAGCATGGTCTTCAACCACCATATCTGGTCTGTCTTCAGCATGGTCATCAACCACCATATCTGATCTGTCTTCAGCATGGTCATCAACCACCATATCTGATCTGTCTTCAGCATGGTCTTCAACCACCATATCTGTTTTGGGGTTTGTTTGTGATGATGCAGAGTAATGACTATAATGAGTAATTACTTGGTCTTCTCCTGGTATTTTAGATATATGTTTTATTGACACATACACCAGATAGGTGCAGTGAAATGTGTTATTTTATAGAGTCAGTCACAGGAGCAAATTAGGGTTAAGTGTCTTGCTTAAGGGAAAATCCACCGATTTTTCACCTGTCGGCTCGGTTATTCGAACCAGCAACCTTTTTTTTACTGGCCCAACGCTCTAACCGCTAGGCTACCTGCCACCATTATTTACGTGCAATGAGCGATAAACCACCCCCATTACAGTGCACATTACAGTACCTATCTACTGGATATTTCTAAGGCATTGGTAAGGCATTCATGAAATAACATAATTCATTGGATTCACTATGCAAAGTTTAAAAAGTCTTTAAAAAACTGCATCAGTTTTTTATATGCCTTAAAATTCTTTATTTCCAGTCAATATTCAGCAAAGTAAAGTGAAGTACAAACGTTACAACGTTATTCTGGGATAAAACAAGATAGAGTCAACGAGATTAGCTGTGTTCACTTTCTATGAACTTTGCAAACACAAACAACCGAGGCGCCGTCAGTATTCTCATCATCAATATCTTGATGTCTTTGTGTAAGTAGTGTTTCTCAGCACCAGTACTGTAGAGTAGTGATCCACAGTGCAGTACAGACTTTATCAGTCCTGTAATCCCTGACCTTTCTTATTCATATACCTCCTCTAACCCCGTGGAATGATTGACTCCTCAAACCCTGATGGAAAACATACATATTAATTTAGGCCTCCTTAAAGGTGCAATCTGGGATATTTTCAGACTTTTTTAGTCATTCAAATTAATGATATAAGTGGCTGTCATTGGGCTGGAACACAAATCCCAGATTGTAGCCTTAATAAACCATGTGGAGGGTTCTTCTCAAGGCTTATAGTGAAGGAGCAGAAAATCCCATTGAGATCAAAATGAAACTCCCTAAACCCAACAAACTTCAATTAAAGTTTTGATATCATCCTCAAGCAAATGTGAGTGGATTTTAATTTAATCCTGTTCATGAGATTTAATTTCAAATGGCGCAGGTCAATGATAAAATAAAAATATACATTTGATTATGTTATTCAGAAAACTGTCTGTCGTGGACTGTGAAGGGGGAGATGAATAGTCCCATTCTTTTGTTTCCAAATCGGCTTACTCATTGTTTGGACAGATAGAAAAACAACAATGTTAAAATTCAGCTCAGGCTTTGGTGACTGTGCCAAGATGTCAGTTGGACGTGGAACATTGCGGTTGAAAATTCTGTGTGCATACTGGTTTGTACTCCGGCAACATTCTGTAAACACACACACACAAACACACTCAAATATGGGGAATAAAACACACTCTGGAATGCAATCTAGCAGTAGAGCCCAGCAGAAGAAGGATTTGTCTGTTTGCAAAATAGTGACAGTACAATAAGAGCTAAATTTATATTATATCAATTGATACACATCTGAATGTTAGTTCAATAGATGTCATAACTGTACATCATGTACTGTAGTAGCACCAAACCCCAACGGCCTATCTGCATTACTCAGCTTTGTCTGCATTCTAAATGTATTTGAAACCAATCGACCAATGATACGACACGTACTGTAGAGCTAGCTATGTTTACCTCTGTGGTGGTGCATGCGATGGAAATCTGCTTAGCTGGACAAGGCTAAGGTGCTTTATAAATTACAGGGCATGATTAACATGATTAGCAGCAATTTCACGCTTGGGGAGAGTTGATAGATGTAGTGAAGTGCGAGGCTAGCAGCAGAGGTAAGTCCCCCATGTATTAGCTATTAACCCATAAGAGTCTAAGCCCTGTCTAAGTCAGGGGATGGGACAGGGGATGGGAGGGGAGGTTCTACTAAGGTATATAGAATGTATATGGAATGTCTGTTCTATATCTGAGAGATATAAGATCAGGAAACATTAAACAGTCTAACCATCATGTTCTTGAGAGTTTCATCTTTCCATAAAGGGGTCATTATAGTTTTCAGCCAAACCATTTCGGATGCTACTGATGTTTTTGTGAGAGAGACCGATTGCAAAAAACGCATCCAATTAAAAAAACAAAAAACAGATACAGTATGCCTAGCTTAAAATGACAGATTTTTGCACATTTTAGAGTGGCCTTCTATAGGTGCACCTGTGTAATGATCATGCTGTTTAATTAGCTTCTTGATATGCCACAGCTGTCACATGGATAGATTATCTTTGCAATGGAGAAAGCTCACTAACAGGGATGTAAACACATTTGTTGTCCCGATCGTGGTGAGTGGCAGACCAAGACGCAGCAGTGTTAGTTCAACATGTCATTTATTAATGCAAACTTAAACACGGAAACAACAAAGAGAACGACATCAACGTAACTCACGGTTGGCTCACAGGCACTAACACAAAACCAACATAGAGACACCTAGAAAACCCCTGTCAGGCTCTGACCATACCAACATAGAGACACCCCCCCCCCCGCCAGTTCCAACATCCTCTCCTTTAGGTACTCCTCCTCCTCCACCGACTTCGACCCCCAGTCGTGCTCTGGCTCATCTAAATCCTACTCGGATGTGGTACAGGTGCTTCGTCCACTCGGCCCGACCGCCCCCATAGCTACCCCCCCAAAAAAATGTTGGGTTGCATTGGGGCTGCTGTCCAGAGTGAACCCCGTCGCTGTTGCCCTTTCTTCCGCGGTATATCCATCACCCCAGGTAAGCGCTGCTTGGTCCTAGTTTGGTGGATCATTCTGTCACGAACGTGGTGAGTGGCAGACCAAGACGCAGCAGTGGTAGTTCGACATGTCATTTATTAATGCAAACTTTAAACACGGAAAACAACAACGAGGAAGCCACGAACGTAACTCACAGTTGGCTCACAGGCACTAACACAAAACAATGATCCACGAGACACAGGTGAAACACATGAACTTAAATATGGCCCCCAATTACAGACAATGCAAAGCAGCTGCCTCTAATTGGGGACCAACACAAAACCAACATAGAGACACATAGAAAACCCCTGTCAGGCTCTGACCATACCAACATAGAGAATAAGCCAAAGGCTTCCCTATGGTCAGAGCCTGACATTTGTGAACAACATCTGAAAGAAATAAGCTTTTTATGAGTATGGGACATTTTTGTTTGTTGTACATGGCAGAGGTTACCTGTGAATTAACCATTAATTATCTTTAAATAACACTGAGTCACTAGGTAAGTGATTAACCATACACAACGCTATATCATACAAGGCAGGAGGGAACATGACCACATATCTATTCCTCCCTGACAAAACCAGAGGACCATAATAAGGTGTGCTAAATAACATTTCATATTAAATGTATACATTGTACACTTGTTTCTTAGGGGTTAATGCTACCCATTGTATTGGATGTTCAGGTTTTACATCTTAGTTACAGTACATGCACCAAGCGTCCTCCTTACCTCGCTGTTGAGTATGAAAAGTATGGGTTTGAGTCATCAAGTGCTGTTATGACACCAACCCATCGATATATCATCAAGGCCCATTCAAATCAAATACAATTTTATTGGTCAAATACACGTGGTTAGCAGATGTTATTGCGAGTGTAGCGAAATGCTTCCTGATGGTAATGATAAGTTGTCAACATTTATTTAGTTATCCTATATCCACACTCAGAACTATAACATAGTAATGAAGGAACATTCACAAATGTATTTATAAAAGCACAAAACACATCTACCTTTTTGTCCTGTCGTGGCGGCTTGAGTTGGGCACTATCATTCACAATGCTGCAGGAGAGAAAGAGAGAGAGAGAGAGAGAGAGAGGGAGGGAGGGAGAGAGAGAGAGAGAGAGAGAGAGAGAGATAGAGAGAGAGAGAGAGAGAGAGAGAGAGAGAGAGAGAGAGAGAGAGAGAGAGAGAGAGAGAGTGTGAGATAGTGAGAGTGAGAGAAAGAGTAGAGCGAGAGTGAGAGAGAGAGAGAGAGAGAGAGAGTGAGAGAAAGAGCGAGAGAGAGAGAGAGAGTAGAGCGAGAGTGAGAGAGAGAGAGAGAGAGAGAGGGAGTGAGAGAAAGAGAGAGAGAGAAGCTCAAACAGAAAGAAAAATTAAACAGGCAATTATCAATCAAGGCAACAGATTGGCGTGTTCAAAAAGGACCCATTCATTTCATACAGAGATTTGTGGCAGCGATTCAGCCAGCCAGCCCAGCTCCACTGATTAGAACCCCCCGGAATAGTAAATTGCGTCTAATTAGACTGTCATGGGTTCCAGCGACTCAGCTCTCCCTCACCTGCATGTGTATTAAAACTCATTAGCCTCCTTGTTTGAGACACCACTTGCATTAATTGCCATTGATGCCCTGGCCGACACACACACACACACACACACAAACACACACACACACACACACACACACACACATACACACACATTCAATCACTCACACACACAGACACAGACAGACAGACAGCCTGCTCTCCACATGTCGTTGTGGGGGTTGGTTCATGCACCCCTGCACAGAGTAGTTATCAACATCATGAAAGTCCTCAGAGGATAACTTTCTTTCTTTTTTTCTACACTTTCAATTGCTTTTATTTTTCTCGCTCCTCCGTTAGCCTGGAAGAGGAGAGGAGAGCACAGGAAAACACCCTGCTTCTGTACTTCTCTCTGAAGGACAGGAAACCCTCTCTTAAAATCAATGTACCTGCACATTTGGCATCTAAATTATTTTGTCCTGTGTAGATAAGTACATGATTACTGGAGGTGATGGAGGGATCAGACGAAGAGTCCTCCAGTTCAGATCTGAAGCCAAAATGTAATGATAAGTTCCCCAACACATGGGGTGTGTTCAGTAGCCACCAACAGGAGCAAGCATTTTCATCCTGGGAAACATTATCAGAATACTGATTGAGTGTTCTGTTTTAAAACGTTTTGCCACGTTGTACCCTACTGAACAAGACCCGGATCATGTCTCTTGTAGACCAGTGTCCTCTAGCTGGTTAGTTACTAAATGTATTGCTGCTTCACTGGGATGCTGGGGAAAACACTAGTCTGTACAATGAAGTGTTCACTCGCTAGAGAGCTCCTCCTTTAAAGGAACCCACACAGACATGTCTAACATCTGGGGCCAATTACACTATGATTACGTTATGATAGTGCACTAGGATTTTCACATCTAAAATAGGAGCCTGCCGTTACTTTGCTGGCTGATTGTGGCCATGTGGACCAGTATTGGAGCATTGGCGCACCATGGGGGACCCTGCATTCCTGCATCCTGTGTTTCTCCCTGGGCTCTCCTCTCACCACCCAGGCCCTCCCCCTGTGTCCAGCAGCAGCAGCGGAGCCTCTCCCTCTCTCTGGCCCAGATTAATTACCCCCCTGTAATGCCTTTAGCTGGTGACAGCTGTGCGACGTGGGCAGACCGCTGATACAGCCCCTTAAATGACGGCCATCCGTCATCACTGGGTATCAGAGCAGGCTGGAGACCATCACACACCCACAAACGCATGCAGGTGCACACACACACACAAACACACAGAGATTAATGAACGTACGTGTTTGTACGTGTGTGTGTGTGTGTGTGTGTGTGTGTGTGTGTGTGTGTGTGTGTGTGTGTGTGTGTGTGTGTGTGTGTGTGTGTGTGTGTGTGTGTTTACCGTGCAGGTTAATTTAATATCTACACATCTAATAACCTGACTGGCTGTCAACGGCAGGACGATGATGTATGGAGGGGCTCAGTGGATGTGAGAGAGGGATCAGAGGAGACATTGCTCTTCCTCCACACTGAGTGAACCGGGCATGGCACTCACTGGAGTCAGAACTGAGCAACCGTTTCAAATGTATTTTAACTTTCTGAAAAGATTGATAAATCACACAAAACTGTTCTGATAATAGTTTATTGGAATTGTACTAACCTACATAAGCACATTCATAAGCCATACATAATGCATTTGCAAACAGTACACAAACATGAAATGCTGATGTATGAATGTGTTATAAGGCTTGATGTATTGATTATGGATGTGTTATGAAGTCTAGATGTCGGTACCGTTCAAACAAAGTGTTACCATTGTGACTTATATTGTTGTCATGTACAACAGAACACTTATGGATTGAATTTGTTCTCTCTTATGTTATTTACTAGCATTCAGCAGTTGCTCTCCTTACAGTAATTAAGTGACAGTTACTGATGGTTACCATTAGCAAATGTTAGAGGACATTTGTTTTCCTTTCATATGTGCAAATGCCAGGGGGCTGAGTTTAGATAATATCACAGTAAATTCCATTCACAAAGGTAATTTTCCACTAACTGTTTCCTTCTCTTTGTTGTGGCATACAGGATCTTCGATAAACGCCATGGCTACTAGATGACCTTCCATTCCAATAACAGTCTGTGCATGCTGAGTTAATGAGGTGTCTATCTGTGTGTTTATTAGGCTCATATGTGTCTATGCACTCTGATCCCATACTGTATATTCAACATAACAGGATGAAACATATCACAAGGTGCATTACTGTTAGTGGTCTTGCATGCACATTAGTAATATGTGAGGAGGGGGTTATCCCAAGCTCACAGGAAAACATGCATAAAAGTGAATCCAACATGATGGCGACAGTAAAAATGTCAACATTGATTAACAGATATTTTACATCCGTAGGAGGATGCCATGTATTTCTACACTGGAGCTGAAGGAGGAAGTGACTCGTGACGCGGAGGATATGATCCGGATGCCACAGCGAATAAAACAAACCAAGCAAATTATTAGGTGAGGAAATATCCCTCCTTATATCCCATCTGTATGTGTGCATGCTTGCGTACGTTTAACTGCAAATGTTACTGCAAATGCCTTATATTACTGTAAAGCCAATTATAACAACATGCAGACCCTTGGACTCACTACTTCTGCTAGTGTGACTTGTGCAGGTCTCAGAAATAGTTCCAAAAATTCAAACAGATGCAGGAAACACTGATGCATTAAGTATGTCATGTAAGAATATATGGGCACAAGGTGAGACCCAGATGCAGACACAGGAGGCAGATGGTTTGAGTTCCGATATTTATTAAGGCACAGGGGTAGGCAAAAGGCAGGTCAGGGACAGGCAAGGGTTCAATCACCAGGTCCGTGTCCAGACAGGCGGCAGGCAGTCTCAGGGTCAGGGCAGGAAGAACGGTCAGGCAGGTGGGCTCAGTGTTAGGACAGGCAAGGGTCAGAACCAGGAGGACTAAGAGAAACAGGGACTGGGAGAAAAAGGAGCTGAGAGAAAAACGCTGGTTGACTTGGCTAAAAAGATGAACTGGCACAGAGAGACAGAAAACACAGGAAGAAATACACAGGGGATGATGAGCGACACCTGGAGGGGGTGGAGACAAGAACAAGGACAGGTGAAACAGATCAGGACGTGACAAAGAATACAGTACAGCTTTACGCCTAGAAGTGTCTAACGGCTATTCCTAAAAGGGATACCTAGACAGTTGCACAACTGAATGCATTCAACCAAAATGTGTCTTCCATATTTAACCCAACTCCTCTGAATCAAAGAGGTGAGGGGGGCTGCCTTAGTCAACGTCATCGGCACCCAGGGAGCAGTTGTTTTTGGGGGTTAATTGCCTTGCTCAAGGGCAGAACAGAAGATTTTTCCACCTTGCCAGCTCAGGGATTCAAACGTTCCACCTTTGGGTTACTGCCCATCGCGCTTAACCACTAGACTACCTGCCGCCGTTGATACAAACATTCAGATCTGTAGGGAGTGTACCCTATTGTAGGGAGTGCAAAAGAAACAGCATACTTGCCATGCAAGCTGCATCTGTATAGGAAATGCAAATATGCGTTTATTATTTTACACCGTGACTATCATTCCAGTTCTTTGGTGGTCTAATCAATTCACTGACAGAACACACCCCGCGGGCGAAGGACCCCTACACTCACTGGCAGCCACAAAACTTTGTAGTCATCAGCCGCTTTGCTTTCCCTTTCTAATGATAGAAATTTCACCACATGTAGATGAAGCACATCAGTGTCTCAACAATATTTTGTTTCTGCATCATTAATTTGTAGAGAGAGGCTTGCGTAGCGGGAAAAACAAAACCAAATTAATTATGAAGAATGGTAGGAAACCAAGTCTGGATCCAAATGGCACCCTTTTCCCTATGTAGTGCACCGGAGCCCATACACTTTTGACGAGAGCCCTATGGTCCTATGTGCACTACATAGTAAATAGGGTGCCATTTGGGACGAAGCCCAAGCTGAAGAATTAATAGAAGTGGTGTTGTTCTGCTAATGGACACGAAACAAACAACACCATCATTCTTTAGAGCCAGGCTGCCTTGCTTCTCTAACTATGTTGTTGGCCATTTCTGACTCTACAATGTACAGATCTCCACCTTTTCAAATGAGGCTTAGATGAGAGAATTGAATTAGAAATTATAACCAAGAGAGGAACATACAGAAAACAAGTATCTTTGATTCCAAACTTTTTCAACTGTGTTTTCGATTCTTAATGAGAACAGTGTAGATACAAATGTTTTTTTATTCAATGGGAATTTTACTTGATGGTATTCTATTCTATTACCCTAAAATATAGATCCTCCTGGATATATCTTGTGCTCATAGTTGTGAATAGTCAACAGAGCACTTACTTAATACTGCATTGTCACAGCAGTTTTGATGTGATGGGATTTTGATGTTGCATGTATTATCCCACTTTCAGGATGGACCTCAAGGTCTGGCACGTGAGACAGACTATCCTGAGGACAGCTGAGAGAGCCCAGCTCTAGAGGATGAGGAAGGGGAAGGAGAGGGGCCATCCTACCTGAAGACAGCTGAGAGAGACCAGCTCTAGAGGATGAGGAAGGGGAAGGAGAGGGGCCGTCCTACCTGAGGACAGCTGAGAGAGACCAGCTCTAGAGGATGAGGAAGGGGAAGGGGAGGGGCCATCCTACATGAGGACAGCCAGCCAGACCTGCTCTTACCTCCTTCCTCTTCCTCTAATCTTCTCAGGGAGACTCAATTTAAGACCTGACCCATGAAATTAACACCTCCAGCCCTCTTCTCTGCCTGCTTCCAAGAGGAGTGATTTCTTCCTTCACAGAATGAATAGACCCTCTTTTGAACTTTTCACAGTGAGAGAGGTTTTTTACTTTATTTCAAGTTAACCTTATCTTCAAGAGGGTCTGGAACATGGCAAAGACATGACAGTATAACATTATTTTGACAATATATGAATTTGATGGATATTTTCTAGTATTTGGATCGAAAGAAAATGTAGGCCTACCTGGAAATATATTCTTTCTATTTTGAGAAGGAATTAGTCCACCATTGTGACAGTTGTGATAGTGTTTCCTGAGCTGGAGGGTTGAGGTTATGAGGTTAACAACTTTTCACCACAGAAGGTCTGAGTTCTAGTCATAATCCACCCACAGGAACCGCAAGAGGTTTTAAGATATAAAAACAAACACCAAGAAGTTAAACCTCAAAACACTGCGTCTCAACACCGTCTACTTTACCATGCCATGCCATGTCGTAGCAGCGTGAGACTCATGTCACTGATGGATTCTAATCATGTTTCGTTTTTTAGCAGAGGTGGGTGTTTGCCAGGGTTTGCCAAGCATGCTAATCGAAGGTCATTATTTTTAATTGGCCGTGGCATAAAATAAACATTACTTTTCATGTCATATTTTCTTTCATGGCAAGGCCACTTTGTGACTGTCGATGACGTTTGGAACTCAATCAAGTCAAGAACTTCAGCAGACCAAATCCTGACTGTAATATAACGTATGTACAGGTACAGTATGTAGAAGAGGGTAAAAGCAGTTATGGTACTTTAACTCTGTTTACATACATATTTTATATGGAGAATAGAATAATGCTAAATTAGCGTTGTTAGCATTTATGTTACTCGTCATCACAACTATTGTTTAGTGTTTTCACACTTTTTGCTTTATTACAGAACCCCATAATATATTGAGCATCTTGTATTCACTGCCGACACTTTAATCAATCAATCAATCAAATTTATTTATAAAGCGCTTTTTACATCAGCCGATGTCACAAAGTGCTATACAGAAACCCAGCCTAAAACCCCAAATAGCAAGCAATGCAGATGTAGAAGCACGGTGGCTAGGAAAAACTCCCTAGAAAGGCAAAACCTAGGAAGAAACCTAGAGAGGAACCAGGCTCTGAGGGGTGGCCAGTCCTCTTCTGGCTGTGCCGGGTGGAGATTATAACAATTTATGGCCATTAAGGCCAGTTCTTTCTCCAAGATGTTCAAATGTTCATAGATGACCAGCAGGGTCAAATAATAATAAAAGTAGTTGTGGAGGTTGCAACAGGTAAATACATCAGGAGTGAATGTCACTTGGTTTTTCAGTGCAATAGAGCGAGAGCGAGGTGAAAACAGCAGATCTGGGACAGGGTGGCACGTCCAATGAACAGGTCAGGGTTCCATAACCGCAGGCAGAGGAGTTGAAACCGGTGCAGCAGCACGACCAGGTGGACTGGGGACAGCTAGGAGTCATCAGGACAGGTGGTCCTGAAGCCTGGTCCTCCGGGTAGGCTCAGGTCCTCCGGGAGAGGAGGTAGACAATACCCAGACAATACCCCCCGACAGGGCCAAACCAGGCAGGATATAACCTCACCCACTCTGCCAAGCACAGCCCCTACACCAATAGAGGGATATCAACAACCACCAACTTACTACCCTGAGACAAGGCTGAGTATAGTCCACGAAAGATCCCCTCCACTGCACAAGCCAGAGGGGGCGACAAACCGGACAGGAAGTGACGCACCCCTCCTAGGAATGGCACGGAAAGCACCAGTAAGCCAGTGGCTCAGCCCCTGTAATAGGGTCAGAGGCAGAGAATCCCAATGGAGAGACGGGAACCGGCCAGGCAGAGACAGCAAGGGTGGTTCGTCGCTCCAGAGCCTTGCCATTCACCCTTGCACCCCTGGGCCAGACTACACTCAATCATAGGACATACTGAAGAGGTGAGTCTTCAGTAAAGACTTAAAGGTTGAGACGGAGTCTGCGTCTCTCACATGGATAGGCAGACCATTCCATAAAAATGGAGCTCTATAGGAGAAAGCCCTTCCTCCACCTGTTTGCTTAGAGATTCTAGGAACAATAAGGAGGCCTGCGTCTTGTGACCGGAGCGTACGTGTAGGTATGTACGGCAGGACCAAATCTGAGAGATAAGTAGGAGCAAGCCCATGTAATGCTTTGTAGGTTAGCAGTAAAACCTTGAAATCAGCCCTAACCTTAACAGGAAGCCAGTGTAGAGAGGCTAGCACGGGAGTAATATGATCAAATCTTTTGGTTCTAGTCAGGATTCTAGCAGCCGTGTTTAGCACTAATTGAAGTTGATTTAGTGCTTTATCCGGGTAGCCGGAGAGTAGAGCATTGCAGTAATCTAATCTAGAAGTGACAAAAGCATGGATTAGCTTTTCCGCATCATTTTTGGACAAAAAATGTCTGATTTTTGCAATGTTACGAAGATGGAAAAAAGCTATCCTTGAAATATTCTTGATATGTTCATTAAAAGAGAGATCAGGGTCCAGAGTAACGCCAAGGTCCTTCACAGTTTTTTGGGAGACGACTGTACAACCATCAAGATTAATTGTCAGATCCAAAAGCAGATCTCTTTGTTTCTTGGGACCTAGAACTAGCATCTCTGTTTTGTCAGAATTTAAAAGTAAAAAATTTGCCGCCATCCACTTCCTTATGTCTGAAACACAGGCTTCCAGGGCAGGCAATTTTGGTGCATCACCATGTTTCATCGAAATGTACAGCTGTGTGTCGTCCGCATAGCAATGGAAGTTAACATTATGTTTCCGAATGACATCACCAAGGGGTAAAATATATAGTGAAAACAAAAGTGGCCCCAAAACGGAACCTTGAGGAACACCGAAACTTACAATTGATTTGTCAGAGGACAAACCATCCACGGAGACAAACTGATATCTCTCAGACAAATAAGATCTAAACCAGGCAAGAACTTGTCCGTGTAGACCAATTAAGGTTTCCAATCTCTCCAAAAGAATATGATGGTCGATGGTGTCAAAAGCAGCACTAAGGTCTAAGAGCACGAGGACAGATGCAGAGCCCTGGTCTGACGCCATTAAAAGGTCATTTACCACTTTCACAAGTGCAGTCTCAGTGCTATGATAGGGTCTAAAACCAGACTGAAGTGTTTCGTATACATTATTTGTCTTCAGGAAGGCAGTGAGTTGCTGCACAACAGCTTTTTCTAAGATTTTTGAGAGAAATGGGAGATTCGATATAGGCCGATAGTTTTTTTTACATTTTCTGGGTCAAGGCTTGGCTTTTTGAAGAGCGGCTTTATTACTGCCACTTTTAGAGAGTTTGGCACACATCCGGTGGAGAGGGAGCCATTTATTATGTTCAGCATAGGAGGGCCGAGCACAGGAAGTAGCTCTTTCAGTAGTTTAGTTGGAATAGGGTCCAGTATGCAGGTTGAAGGTTTAGAGGCCATGACAATTTTCATGAATGTGTCAAGAGATATAGGATTAAAACACTTGAGTGTCTCCATTGATCCCAGGTCCTGGCAGTCAATGCATTTCTAAAGTTAGATACCAGTGAATACCAATGTATTCTGAAAGTACTGTTCCAATGGGTATTCTACTGCATTTATTGAAATGCACAACTTTTTTGAAGCACTGGAAACAGGGGCTCTCTAAAAACATACCATGTGATGAGCTTTTGATTGGTAAAGCAAGATACCAGGCTATTTTGACAACACAGAGAGACAGAGAGCTAGAGAGAAAGAGAGAAAGAGCAGTAATTAAACAATCAGGCTGGTTGAGTGTCCATTAATGACGTCATTGTCATGCTAATTGGACACTCCGCATTGCGGAGCACATCAGAACTCTTATCAAGTAGCTGTGTGCTTTGATTATCAAAGGCTGCTGGTGATTTGTTTGGTTTGGAATCTTCCTGCTTCCTGCAATCCACGATCCAGTTCAAACTATTACACCAAGTTGATGATGTCTTTACTGTCTATAATGGTATGTGTCTTCTATTCTAACAGGTGTTTGTTACTTGAGATATACTGCCATTTATTAAGAGTTCCTATTAAGAATATTTACTATACTTTATAAGACCTGTCCACTGCCTTCATGATTGACGTCAGTGGTTGTATAGACATTTTACAGTTAGCTACTCTTGAGAGTAGCTACTCTTAGCTACTCTTTTCTTGAGGGTTCGATACCCAGTCAGTCACAAATCCGCTTGCACTAGTCACATCCTTCAGAGGTTTTCTCAAGTCCAGCCTAGCCTGTACGGTATCGGTGTGGTTGCAGTTCCCTGGTGCAGGCCATAAAACACCCCAGCCTGCCTACAGGGTTTATGGTCTGGCCATCTAGCTCTGCGGCACAAACACACACAAGCACACACACACAATTTCTCTGTGGGGAAGTGTGTGATTCTATAACAGTACAGAATCAGTCAGTTGTTGTTACAAAACACACACAACCGTTCAAAAGTTTGGGTTAACTTAGAAATGTCCTTGTTTTTTAAAGAAAATAACATTTTTTGTCTGTTAAAATAACATATAATTGATCAGAAATACAGTTTAGACATTGTTAATGTTGTAAATGACTATTGTAGCTGGAAACAGCTGATTTTTATTGGAATATCTACATAGGCGTACAGAGGCCCATTATCAGCAACCGTCACTCATGTGTTCCAATGGCACGTTGTGTTAGCTAATCCAAGTTTATAATTTTAAAAGGCTAATTGACCATTAGAAAACCCTTTTGCAATTATGTTAGCACAGCTGAAAAATGTTGTGCTGATTAAAGAAGCAATAAAACTGGACTTCTTTAGACTAGTTGAGTATCTGGAGCATCAGCATTTGTGGGTTCAATTACAGGTTCAAAATAGCCAGAAACAAAGAACATTCTTCTGAAACTCGTGAATCTATTCTTGTTCGGAGAAATGAAGGCTATTCCATGCGAGAAATTGCCAAGAAACTGAAGATCTCATACAACGCTGTGTAATACTCCCTTCACAGAACAGTGCAAACTGGCTTTAACCAGAATAGAAAGGTGCACAACTGAACATTAGACAGTTTTCAGGGGTTTTCTAATGATCAATTAGCCTATTATAACGATAAACTTGGATTAGCTAACACAACGTGCCATTGGAACACAGGAGTGATGGTTGCTGATAATGGGCCTCTGTACGCCTATGTAGATATTACATAAAAAATCAGGCGTTTCCAGCTACAATAGTCATTCACAACATTAACAATGTATTTCTGATCAATTTGATGTTATTTTAATGGACAAAAAGTGACCCCAAACTTTTGAATGGTAGTGTACATAAAATCATATGTTTATTTGGGGAAAAAGGTCAAATTTTGTGGTTATGGCATAAATTTGACTCGTTACAGGAAACTAGGCGTATGTCGAGCGTCACTACTTCACAGGAGAGGCATTTGAACGTAAAGATTTTTTAAAAAATCAAAATGGCAGAAATGCCTTCTGGAACATGTGAACTTTCATGTGCCTTAATAACAAACTTGTATGCCATCTGTAAATATGAATAAAGTTGTTAATTGTTCAAATGGAAAAAGATAGGAACCTTCCCGCTAGCCATGATTGGCTGAGATAATGGACATGCCGAGAGATGAGTTTGGATTGATCTGCCATGTAGC
The DNA here is from genome assembly GCA_023634145.1 of Thymallus thymallus. Classification (NCBI taxonomy): domain Eukaryota; kingdom Metazoa; phylum Chordata; class Actinopteri; order Salmoniformes; family Salmonidae; genus Thymallus; species Thymallus thymallus. The sequence continues at coordinate 16,938,550 of CM042395.1, read as the reverse complement.
ATGTTTCTGTCTATGACATGAGCTGGTCAGTATGTGTAGGTAATCCTTTCTAACGTGTCTTTTTGAAAGATATCACAAAGAACTGCAAAAGTGTTGCTCTCCAATTTCTGGAGGACCGAGTTTTGAAATCAGTGGAATTAGAGTATGATAGCTAAGGAGCTTCTGGCGTTTGATTGCAAATATGCAGATGGAGTCGAAAAGAGAACACAGAAGGCTACGGATTGCATCTTCAAACTAAGGGCAACCATGGCATCCGTGACAGAGAGGGAGAAGCATCCATCAATGTATATGGGTAAGAGAGTCTAGCTAGCTACATTTTCAGATATTACATGTTTCTGATTTTGTTTTGTTTTCATTTCAAGTTTTATTTCACCTTTATTTAACCAGGTAGGTCAGTTGAGAACAAGTTCTCATTTGCAACTGCGACCTGGCCAAGACAAAGCAAAGCAGTGCGACAAAAACAACAACACAGAGTTACACAGTAAACAAACAGTCAAAAAACACAATAGAAAATCTATATACAGAGTGCAAAGTTAAAGTGTACTGTTAGCTAGCTAGCTAACGTTTAGTAATATTATTCGTATCTCAGAGCTATTTGCATTGCTAGTTATAGCTTAATGTTAGCTAGCTAACATTGAACCTGGTTGGTTAGCTACATGCAGATTCATGCAGGGTAGTAAAGTTATGAGTTGGGATTATGGTTAATTGTTCATATAGCTAGCTACATGTCTAAATAAAAGACTCCACTATGCAAGTAACTATTTCAATAGAATGTTTGTCACTGCGACAACTGTCGATAGATGTTGCTGGTAAATTCGCTCTGGCTATCTACTCCGATTTTATGGTGTGAACGGTCCTGAATGGGTGTAGATGAAGAAGAGCTCTCCAGTAGGTACCATTGTCAAAAAAAGTGAGGTTACAAGTTTATTAACTTTAAAAGCAGAATTACTTTCCCATTGTTCCTCAACTGCAGAATTTTCTAACCCTTAGTCTCTACTTTTATCCAATGTAAAAAACACCATTTAAAATGTTGCTACATAAGACTGAATCGAGCCAGTTGGTCACAAATGATTACAAACCAAATGTGTGCTATTTCTGTCTATCCTTCTCATGCAGCTTATGCACAAAGAGATGGGTGTAATGCCACAATCTCACCATGGCTGTCTAATAACAACGAGCCCCTAACCCCTGTATTGCAAGGCGGAACAATACTGCTGGGGTCCAGCTGGAAGTTTCTCTCTCTGTAATGTGACGCTAAGGATGCTGCTGGTAAGACTGACTTTGAATAAAATGAATTAAAGAGAGTGATTTCACACACACACACACACACACACACACACACACACACACACACACACACACACACACACACACACACACACACACACTCACACACACACACACACACACACACACACACCCTCACACATACACATACCCATACCCATACACACAACTGACTGTGATTAAACTGAATTTAACAGATATTATTGGCCACTCAGTTGTAGTCGTTACGGTAACATCTTTATCCCGTCGTTAGTTAGCAGGTGGGGAGAGCCTGATAACATAACAAGAGGGTTCCGCTTGCTTTCATGCCCAGTAGAAAATAAATAAATAAATTAATCATGGGACGACACACACAAGCATGTATATGCGAACACACACACACCTCCATTCTCTCTCTGCCTGGTCATTAGGGAAGGCGGAAGGAAGCTGGCTGGTAATATTGCTGGTGATTTTATCTGTTTTAGGAGGGTTATTACTGCTGCTTCATGATAAACACATTACTGAATGATGTACTGCACACAATAGGCTCTCTCCTGTAAGTTACCGCTTCATGCAGTTGTCCACTGTATACATGGAGGGGAGGCTGTGTCCATTATTCAGTGCTCTGATGATGAGAGTTGTCTACTCTAGGCTTCAGTTCAGTGGCTCTGCGTTAGCTCTAATACATTGTTGTAACGTGAAGTAGACAAGATTTCGATATCCAGTCATGGTTTCCAGTCTTTTTGTGTATCAAGACAGCCGACAATACATCTACTGCCCCTTTCGACCTTTCTCTGCTCTCCCTTCAGCACTGATGAATAACTGACACCCCTCACCAATAAGGCCCCTGCCACAACTGACACTACTATAATTATTCCCCTCCATCCATCCATCCTTTGAATATTGATTCCTACCCCATCCCTTCAGCCTATAGAAAAAGTATCTGGTTTTGAAGAGCCAGTTCAAAAAGCGTCTCTCTCTCTCTCTCTCTCTCTCTCTCTCTCTCTCTCTACCTTCCATTTTTCTCACTCTCCATCTACTCTGTCTCTCTCCCACCCCCCCTCCCTCTTTCTCTCCCTCTCTCTTAATTTCCTCTTTCCCTCTCCCAGGACATCAAGAGATATTTTCTGCAGGTTATCTGTAAAGGAGCAGGATGAGCCTCGGCTACTGAGCGAAACAATTACTCACAGCTGCTCCCTATCTGTTCCACCATGAGCAATTCCACTTCAGGAGCCCATGACAACAAACACACACAACACAACAAATATGAAGTCACGATCACACACACACCCAAAATGTATAAAGCTATTGAATTTCTACATCATGTGCACTTTTGTTATTTCAATATTCATGTTTGTGTCCACTCGATGTGAAGAGTAATTATTTGAGAATTATATGAACGTCTCTTTAATTTAATCCTGTCTATATCCTGTTCCCAGACAGACAGTGATAATGCATTGAGTTGTGAATGACATAAGGTACATTTTCTGCTGACACCATGAGACATCTTAGTCGTATCATAACTTATTACATAATATATATGGGCCATTTCCGTCTCCCTTTATCTTGTCTGCTCACTAAATCTCAGTCCCTCTCTCTCTCAATTCAATTCAATTCAAGGGGCTTTATTGGCATGGGAAACATATGTTAACATTGCCAAAGCAAGTGAAGTAGATAATAAACAAAAGTAATAAACAAAAGTGAAATAAACAATACAAATTAACAGTAAACATTACACTCACAGAAGTTCCAAAGGAATAAAGACATTTCAAATGTCACATTATGTATATATAAAGTACAAAAGGGAAAATAAATAAACACAAATATTGGTTGTATTTACAATGGTGTTTGTTCTTCACTGAGTGCTCTTTTCTTGTGGCAACAGGTCACTAATCTTGCTGCTGTGATGGAACACTGTGGTATTTCACCCAGTATATATGGGAGTTTATTATCAAAATTGGGCTTTTTTCTAATTCTTTGTGAATCTGTGTAATCTGAGGGAAATACATGTCTCTAATATGGTCATACATTTGGCAGGAGGTTAAGAAGTGCAGCTCAGTTTGTGTGCACATAGCCTGTCTTCTCTTGAGAGCCAGGTCTGCCTAATGCTGCCTTTCTGAGTCTGTACATACTCAAAGCTTTCCTTAAGTTTGGGTCAGTCACAGTGGTCAGGTATTCTGCCACTGTGTACTCTCTGTTGAGGCCAAATAGCATTCTAGTTTGCTCCGTTCTTTTGTTAATTCTTTCCAATGTGTCAAGTAATTATCTTTTTGTTTTCTCATGATTTGTTTGGGTCTAAATGTGTTGCTGTCTTGGGGCTCTGTGGGGTCTGTTTGTGTTTGTGAACAAAGCCCAAGGACCAGCTTGCTTAGGGGACTCTTCTCCAGATTCATCTCTCTGTAGGCGATGGCTTTGTTGTGGAAGGTTTGGAAATCGCTTCCTTTTAAGTGGTTGTAGAATTCTCTCTCTCTCACTCTCTCACTCTCTCACTCTCTCACTCTCTCACTCACTCTCACTCTCACTCTCACTCTGTTTCTCTCTCTCTCTCTCTCTCTCTCTCTCTCTCTCTCTCTCTCTCTCTCTCTCTCTCTCTCTCTCTCTCTCTCTCTCACTCTCTCACACTCTCACTCTCTCACTCTCTCACTCTCTCACTCTCTCACTCTCTCACTCACTCTCACTCTCACTCTGTTTCTGTCTCTCTCTCTCGCTCTATCCATGTGTCTCTCCATCTCTCTACCTCTCTCTCCACCTCTCTCTTTATCACTCTCTCTCTATCCCTCTCTCTCTCTCTTTCACTTAATCTCTCCAGCAGTCAGTCTATCATCCATTTACAGCTTCCTGGTTCCTAGAGCTTCCTGCCCCATCAGGGGAGTGAATGGACTGCTGAGTCACATATACACACGCACATACAGTTCCTTCTCTTTGGCGGAAATCACTAACTACTAAAACACCTCAACATTATCTCTGATACATTTAGATCTGGAAGGTGTGCCATGTATTGATAATGTGGTTACTGTGGTTAAATATCAATACAATACCTCAAAACTCTGACCAACCCAAGCCTTCTTTATACACTGACCAACCCAAAGCTTCTTTATACTCTGACCAACCCAAAGCTTCTTTATAGTCCGACCAACCCAAAGCTTCTTTATACTCTGACCAACCCAAAGCTTCTTTATAGTCCGACCAACCCAAAGCTTCTTTATACTCTGAACAACCCAAAGCTTCTTTATACACTGACCAACCCAAAGCTTCTTTATACTCTGACCAACCCAAAGCTTCTTTATAGTCCGACCAACCCAAAGCTTCTTTATACTCTGACCAACCAAAAGCTTCTTTATACTCTGACCACCCAAAGCTTCTTTATAGTCTGACCAACCCAAAGTGTCTTTATACTCTGACCAACCCAGGGCCGGCCCTGACCAATTTGGTGCCCTAGGTAAGATTTTAGCTGTTGCACATTGCATCGCAGCCAATTCCATCACTGATCAATGTGGTCATACACTCACAAAGAAACTGCATAGCTTTAAGTCTTTGACATTTTGTCAGTTACTTTTACCTTAAATTCATTAGGGAATGTTATAAAGACTATTCAAACAAAAGCGGTTGAGAAAAGGCACTTTGGTTATGAGGCTCCAGATCAGCCTATTGGTGATGCACTTCGAAAAATGGAAACCACATTTTTTGATGTGGTAGTGGATACAGCCCTCTCGCCGTGACCATATTTCCAAGCTGCTTGCCGTAGTTTTCACCTGCCAGCTCCTATTAGTTTTATTGAGCACCGTGGCACCAACTCGCCTTCCAAACATTCTATTCCCAGTTTATTGTTCTACGTCACAATGCCTGCTTCACTATTGTTGGCAATGAGACCAAATGTGTATATTTGATTTTTTCAAGTCGGGAACCATTTTAATCAGGAGAATTGATTCACCGGGCCAGGGGGACGCTGCGGGCAACACAGAAAATATGGCCTAATAAGCTATGTAGTTATGTTGAGGGGGCTTTCTCTTTTTTGTAATATTTCGAATTAATAGTATAAAAATAGTATTAGTAAAAAAAAAAACATAAAATAATAAAAAATATATATATAACAATAATAATTCTTCACTAGCATTTGCCTATTTCGCCTATGCTACGGGCCGGCCCTGGACCAACCCAAAGCTTCTTTATAAACCGATAACTAAAGAAGAAAAAGTATTTATCTAACTTAGCCTACTTCATTACTCAGCTTGCTCTGTGAAACATAACCTACATTAACATCCATCAGTTTTTTATTCTTCACAGTAACTAAGCCGCTAGTCAGCCTTCCTTCCACTGGGTTGATCATGTGACTGAGGAACGACAGGAGCTGGTAATGCAATGTTAATCTGATAATCTTCACTGTAATTAAACAGATGGAACCCGATCTTTACTGAGCAGTGTTAGAATAAACCACATGTTCCCTGAAGGTGCAATGACGTCTTTACTGTGAAGCTTGACAGTTCCCTGGTGTAATGGGGTCTTTACTGCTACGGTTAGAGAAGGCCACAAGGTCCCTGAAACCACAGCAAGATATGTTTACTTAAAGAATCTGTGTAAGAAGCCAGGAGGAGAAGCATGGTGTCTGGAGAGATATCGTGACACTGAACAGGGAGAGACTCTTCCAAAGCAAAACACATAATTGAAAAAATGCCTAAAGCATAAATATAGAATTGAAGAGAGATACAATGCATGTAGTCTGACGGTATAGGTGTTTTAAGAAAGTCTTTGTTTCTTTTGCAGTGACCTCAAAAAGACATGTCAAATCAAATCAAATCAAATCAAAATTTATTTATAAAGCGCTTTTTACATCAGCCGATGTCACAAAGTGCTATACAGAAACCCAGCCTAAAACCCCAAACAGCAAGCAATGCAGATGTAGAAGCACGGTGGCTAGGAAAAACTCCCTAGAAAGGCAAAACCTAGGAAGAAACCTAGAGAGGAACCAGGCTCTGAGGGGTGGCCAGTCCTCTTCTGGCTGTGCCGGGTGGAGATTATAACAATTCATGGCCATTAAGGCCAGTTCTTTCTCCAAGATGTGACCTCAAAAGACATGTGACCTCAAAAGACATGTTCTGAAGCGGACAATGGTTAACACTGTGAGTTAGATGGGGGATTTTGTACTTTACTCTGCTTGAAGCTAAATCATTTATGTGTGAGGGGGAGAAAAACACAGATACACTCAGTTGGAAATCTCCTAATCTAAATCTGAAAAGGGTCTGATAAAAAGGGCTGAAAACACAGAAGCCTGGTGACCATTCAAAGCCCTGACAAGTAGATGAATCCTTTGAACCTCACCACAGCAACCAGGCTAAATACCAACGGAAATAACTAACCAACTGGCCTGGGATTCAAACACAATAAACACACGGACGCATGCACATACAAACACACGCATGTGCACACGCCAAAAGAGAGAGCGGTGCTGGCCATCGCTGTCAACAATGGGTATTTACAGAAAGACAATGATTACACTGATCAGAACAATGGCACACTGATCAGAACAATGATTACACTGATCAGAACAATGGCACACTGATCAGAACAATGATTACACTGATCAGAACAATGAAAACACTGATCGGAACAATGAATACACTGATCAGAACAATGATTACACTGATCAGAACAATGATTACTTTGATCAGAACAATGGATACACTGTTCAGAACAATGAATACACTGATCAGAACAATGATTACACTGATCAGAACAATGAATACACTGATCAGAACAATGGTACACTGATCAGAACAAAACAATTAATACACTGATCAGAACAATGATTACACTAATCTGAACAATGGTATACTGATCAGAACAATGGTACACTGATCAGAACAATGAATACACTGATCAGAACAATGATTACACTTATCAGAACAATGGTACACTGATCAGAACAATGGTACACTGATCAGAACAATGAATACACTGATCAGAACAATGATTACACTGATCAGAACAATGGATACACTGAGTCCCTCTTCTGCCCTTCAATTGGCAGCCCACTCTCTCCACTCTCTCCTTTCCTATCATTTTAATTAATTCTGTGATATTTCCAAAGTCTGGGCTGTATAGACCTCTAATGAGAAATCTCATCAAAAGACGCTGAAGCCAGGCAATTTGAGACAGCGGTTGGCATGATACGCAGGCAGCGCGTTCTGTCTCACTCTTTCTCCTCTCCTCCTCCACAACCCCCAATTAATTATATTTCTTCATCATCGTCGCTTTCACATGCTGCGTGTGTCCCTGTTCCCAAACTCAAAGTGCTCTTCTACAGCCTGCTAGAAGTAGCTGTGGGTTTGGTGTTTGTGTGTTTCTGTTGTTTTGGGTATTTTTTAGTGGTTTGTGGTTGTTGTGTATTGATAGCCATCTCATTGAGCCATCCATCATCCATCAAAGTGACAGCGTTCTAAGAATAAATGTTTTCAGTTAGCTAGTTAATTAAACTGCCTGCTCCTTTTCTGCCTGCAAGTGCACACACACACACACACACACACACACACACACACACACACACACACACACACACACACACACACACACACACACACACACACACACATACACACACACACACACACACACACACACACACACACACACACACATACACACACACACACACACACTTGTAATCTGTCTGCTTCTGTCCGCCAGCACTGCTCAATCAAGGAGCAAATAAAGGCAGTCAACAATGTAATTGTTCGTTTTCTGTGCAGAGTTTGGAAAAAAGCCACTTTTTCATCTCATGGAGCTGTGAACGTTGCCCTTTGCTTTGCATCTGAAGGTATTTCATAAAGCAAATGAGGCGACATTAAACACAACAACACATTTCACTTTCCACTGGATCCACCACACTCAGTGACATTCAGAGAAATCACATTAGGCATTTCATTCTCGTGTATCATGTTTTATCAGTATATGCAGCTAGGGCTGGATGTTTACATGCCCATAGCAAAACAGTAATGTCTACGTGGTGGCTTGATTAGTAATACTTTTACAATCACACACAAACACACACACACACACACACACACACACACACACACACACACACACACACACACACACACACTCTAAGGCAGACCTGAAAATCAGACACTGATTTCTGCTTCTCATTTGTTTTACAGTTTTGTCCCTTTTCCCTCTGGAATATGTCTCAAACATGGAAATATGATTATCTGAGTGAGTATTCGGTTAAACATCATACATTACATGTATGAGTCTTTATTATGCAAAGCAACACGAGTTTGTAATGATTGAACAAAATATGCTTCTGATTTGATATGCAGCTTGAAGCAAGGTAGTAAAAATATTGCACCACAGAGGCTGTTTGGTGGGGTCCATTACCCCAGGACATAAACAGTAAAAAAACCAGGTAGGCCAGTTGAGAACAAGTTCTCATTTACAACTGCGACCTGGCCAAGACAAAGCGAAGCAGTGCGACAAAAACAACAACACAGAGTTAAACATGGGATAAACAAACGTACAGTCAATAACACAATAGAAAATCTATGTACAGTGTGTGCAAATGTAGTAAGATTAGGAAGGTAGGGCAATAAATAAGCCTCCTAGCTTCTGAACTGGAAGACGTTTGTCCTCCCTTCCCACAAACACACACACACAAGCATGCACTCACACCTCTTACTCCATCTCTTGAGTGTAATCAATCTCTTGTCAATGCAGAGAGATCTAACCACCCAGGCGTGACTGGTAACATGTTTTAAATAGGATCTATCGTAAATGGATTAATATTCCATTTATTCTAAACAAGTCTTCAGTTAAAGGCCGAATGTAAAATGATGTGTTTGAGACAGTAATTAGTTTTTAAAAGGAGAGATGTTTTTGTTTATCAGGAAATGACCTTTTCTGATGTGATGTTTTTGTCTCCTTGGTCCCCTGACTCCGCTGCACCTAAAGGAGACTTTGATTCCTTATTCCTGGTTTGAAATGTGAAAGGCAAACATATTGTATAACATTCAATTAATAATTAATCTGAGAGTTAAGTAATTAAAACAGATTAACCAATTGCCTATTTGGCTTTCTTTAAGCTGTGGGCTATTAGTACTTTAATTAAAGTTCACTGCAAGATAAATTCCCTTTAAATGTTCAATTTCTGCCAGCCAGAGCCCAGCCTCTGGCACAGTGGTTCATATTAACTATACTAAATTAATTTGTCTGGGTAACTTTTGAATTATGTGCATAACTAGTGTTCACTATTTGTGATTGTCTTTAATAACCCTTCTGTAACTAATGACGTCATAAAAAGCACTAGCCTATACAAATAAGAATTTATTGATTGATCAGTTACGTCTACAGTATAATAACAATAAAGGGATTGTTGGTTTGAGATAAATAATTCATTTTCTGGTCGTCCCTCTCCGCTCATACCTGTCAACTTATCCCTCTCTCCACTATTTGTCTCCTTCTGCCTCTGTACTAAATGTAGGATATACTAAGTAAGGTTATCATGGCTGCAGCTCTAGTGAGTCTAGTCCGATCACTTTTGATTATGTGGAGCTTTTGTCCTGCTTACGTTCTCAGGCTCCCTCCCTGGCCTTGCATTGTCTCTCCTCCAGCGTCTTCAACCAGGCAGCAAATTGAAAGGGGGAGAGACGGAGGGAGAGATGGAGGGAGAGATGGGGGGAGAGACAGAGGGAGAGAGATGAAATCAGCGGCCACAAAAACGATGACACTGGACGAGCTGCCTCCCGTAATTACCCAGAGTGCTATTTACCAGAAGCACCTTGGTTTATGGACAGTTAAAAATACCCACGCTCACTAATGTGCTCTGTTCACTAAGACCCATCAGCCTTGTTTCTTGCCATTGGCCATATTCTCCATATTCACACAGTCTACTGCTTATACTACCACTACTGACAGACAATAGTTACTAATGACACAAAAGGCATATTCACACAGGCAAAAAACAGCACTATAGCATCATATATGTAGAACCTGAAGCAAGGCTGTCACAGCTGTGTAAATATCACTTATTTAGACTTTAACTTCATAGGAAAATGGAATTCAACCTAGTCCAATGTATCCCATCTTGCACCAAGGATTGTGTGTGTCCAAAGGGGGAGATTGGGTGTAAAACATGGGCGATATCAGTAACTTCCTGCCTCAGTCAGTCAGTCGTTAAAGTTCCCCATGTATCCATGAAGTCCCCCAAGGTCAGAGTGGTGTAGATAGTTGCTCAGAAACGTCCCGTTGATCTCTCAGTAGCAGTGATAAATTGTGTGGTGGCGAGGCGAGCGTACATATATTTCAGATGCTTACTGACGATAAACACCAGCATCACCACGGCTACAGCCCTATACAGCCTGGGGGCGAAGTGATTAAAGCCCTTTGTCCTCACTCATATCCACCTTCCTCTCCTCTCCTCTCCCAGATCCTCACCTCTGATCTCTATCTCACTCTCTCTCTTCACCCCTCTCTCTCTCACTCTCTCTCTTCACCAACCCGCCTCCCCCCACTCTCTCTCTGTCTCTCTCCTTATTCAAAAAACATAAATCCAAATCAAGATTATATTTAGAGAGTGATGCACCAAACAAATGGTAATGTATAAACTGAACTGCCAGGCAGGGGTTTGGTTATCTTTGACTTATTGATTCTCAGTGGGGACATGGGTTGGAGTTCTGTTATCTCTGTGGTTCATATCTTTGTAAATGTGTCTGGAGTCTGGACTGAGAATAGTTAAAACAGAGGTGACATTTACTCAGACTTAACAGGGAAATAATGACACGAGGCTGACACATTCATTTGCCAATGCGCTCCTTCTTTATGTCCGTGTTCCCCCTTTCTCTCTCTCTTTCCCTCCACCCCTCTCTCTCCCTCCCTCTCTTTTTATCTCTCTCTGAAAAAGATGAAGGAATCAACGTCTACATTTTGCTTCATGGCATCCATAATAGCTACTTGAAAACCAGAAAACCCATGGATGTTGTACGTTTCTGAAGGCATCGAACATCAAATGCTTGAAGGAGAAGTACAAAGCATTGTGTGAGATTGAACTTTCCTCAGGAGAACAGGTGCTGGTTGAAGTTCAAAGTTACCTCTCCTTCTCAGTGATGAAAAAACAGGAAGAAAAAAGACTGAGGTGTAACTGTAGCAGCAGCCTAAAAAGAGTCAGTTCTATAGAGACAGGACTACTGCATTCAAAAAGATCTTGTCCTATATGTGATACAGTAATATCCCGACAATATGTGAGACGAGGAACCACTGCCAAAATAAAGCTAGACTGGAGTGTGTTGATTTCCAGTGTCTGTCCTCAGTGTAAATAGAACATATTGATGTTTTTAAAGTCTAATAAACCAAGCCATTTGAATACATTGCATGCCATGTACACTGCATATGGAAATTAACATGCACATACATAATGACAAGAGTGCATTAGTCAAATGACTTTAGAGCAGTTAATTTCCTTTCACAGTTATGTGTTCAGTTGGCAGCCCCTCTGACATGGGGTGGCTCTCAACTTGCACAGCTGTTTCAGTAAAGAACTTTGCTGGAGGGTGAAATGGCAATAGCCAACAAGGGACAGTCAGTGGTCTACTCTACACGTGTGTTGGTACGGGGCCTTTATAATGTAGTGTATGTGTAGTACTTTGTTGAAGGTTCAAACAGGGATCAGTTAAATGGTCCCTATAAGGCTGCCTCTTCCCCTGCTTTCTAGCTGCTTGCTGGTCTGCAGTGGTGTTTGTAATTGAGCTGGCAACACCACTAACCATCTGGGCAACACACTCTTCAAACACACATGGATGGAGGGAGAGGGAGAGGGAGAGGGAGAGGGAGAGGGAGAGGGAGAGGGAGAGGGAGAGGGAGATGGAGAGGGAGAGGGAGAGGGAGAGGGAGAGAGTATATTTAGTAGCTAACACAGCCAGTGAAGCACATTGACACTGGTTGAAAACTGTGATCTGCTGCTTTTTCAAGCAACATTTCTCTCCACAGTGAAACGCCTCTGAAAATGTATGTTTTTGTACTGTACTATGAGCCCCCATCCCAAGGGGAAGCAAATGTGACAGCCTTTGACCTGCTTCAGTGGGTTCCCTACTTTGTTTGCAAGTACAGTACACCCATGCCATCCACAAGACAAAGTACAGTACTGTACATTTCCTTGAAACATTTCTCTCTCCTCTCTCTTTCTTTCTCATCCTCTCTCTCTGTCACTCTCTCTCTCTCTCTCTCTCTCTCTCTCTTTCTCTCTTCTATCTCTATTCTTTCTGTCACTCTCTCTCTCTCTCTCTCTTTTCTATCTCTCTTCTCTCTGTCTCTCTCTCTTATTTCTCTCTCACACACAAACACACACACCCTCACCATCCCCCACTCCACACACACATTCTCCACACACACATGAGCGCGCACACACACACACATAAACAAGCACACACACACAACATTTTCCTGTAGTGTGAACTGAAAGATGGGAGTTGAATGCCACAGGGTAATCACAGTGAAGCATTACTAGTCATTACTCCTGGTTGTCACTGGGATTCTACTACGGCTCCTGGATCCCTCTCTCTCTCTCTCTTCCTCTCTCCTCACATGTTTAATTCTCTCTCTTTCTCTACTCCCTTTCTCCTCCCTCTATTTTATCTCTCTCTCTCTCTTTATCTCACTCTCTTTATATCTTTCTCTCTTAAATGTTTCATTATTTTATGCTCCTCCAGTAAACAAGGAATCTCACATGGATTTCTCCTTTGCTTTCAGCATGGCCAACAGATGGGAGGGAATCCACTCCTAGCATGACCTTGGTACATAATGAGATTACTCCCTCAAATGGGGGTACAAACACAGCTACAACAGATAAAGCTACGAAACAGTTTGGATAGCCATGCAACACGAACCCCCAAAAAGCCATTTCCCTCTAAAGTTTGTCAAATTAAGTATCCAGTGAGACAGCATCAGTTAGGAAGAGAGATGGATAGAGAGAGAGAGAGAAAGAGAGAGAGAGAGGGGAAGAGAGAGAGAGCGTAAATATTGAAAAAAGAAAGGAGAGAAATCGAGTAAGAGAAGGGATGGGAAAGGAGTGAAGCCCCTCTCTCTCTCTGTCTCTGTCTCTCTCCCCCCTCTCTTTCTCTCTGTCTCTCTCTCTCTCCCTCCCGTCTCTCTCTCTCTCTGTCTCTCTCTCTCTCTCTCTCTCTCTCTCCGTCTCTCTCCCCCCTCTCTCTCTGTCTCTCTCTGTCTCTCTCTCTATCTCCCCCCTCTCTCTCTCTGTCTCTCTCTCTATCCCCCTCTCTCTCTCTGTCTCTGTCTCTCTCCCCCCTCTCTTTCTCTCTGTCTCTCTGTCTCTCTGTCTCTCTCTCTCTCTCTCTCTCTCTCTCTCTCTCTCTCTCTCTCTCTCTCTCTCTCTCTCTCTCTCTCTGTCTCTCTCTCCCTCCTGTCTCTCTCTCCCTCCCGTCTCTCTCTCCCTCCCGTCTCTCTCTCTCTCTCTCTCCCCCTCCCTCTCTCTGTCTCTCTGTCTCCCTCCCTCTCTCAGCTAGGACTGCTTCCCCAGAGATAGCCTTCTCTCCTGTAACTTCCTGTCACGATCCTCAAGAGGAGAGCAGAAGGCCTAATCCTTTGAGAGAGAAGAGATATGCTCTCCTCTACATCACACCTGGAACCTGCCCTATTGAAAGTGAAATCTCAAATGACACTTCATTCCAGAGGGGGAACCATCTCTTAACCTGTAAGTGTGTGTGTTTGTGTGTGTGTGTGTGGACAGATTCAACCTGACAGTCCTTCTCGTTTAGCAGACTGGCCACTTTCCTCTCTGCCATCTCCACTCCTCCTCCTCTCTGTCTCTCCTCTCTTCCTTTCAGCCCAAACACAACACAACATCTAAATCTGTACAGGTTCTCTGAAAGAAACAGCTTCTTTAAAAAAAAAATGTTTTAATGTTTTTGCACAGTGTGGTCAGGATATAGGCTTACAGATATGGTGGACAAAACAACAACAACAAAAACCAACCAAGTGGGTTAAACAAAGACAAAAACCGTCAGACACTAACAGAAAACATTATACACACAAAAAGTTTCCAGAGAATAATATTATATTTTTAGTGGTAAAAAATGTTTGTATAACTTTAAAATGTTACATAAGTTGGGGGGATAAATAGGCAGATAAAAATACATTAGGTTATATTTACATTGGTGTTTCTAACCCTCTGGTTGACTTTTTCTTGTGGCAAGCAGGTCACACATTTTGCTGCTGGGATTGCACACTGCAGTATTTCGCCTAACAGATATCTGTATTTGTCAAAATGTGATTTGTGTTCGAATTCTTTTTGGGTTTGTGTCATTTGAGGGAGGTTAGAAAGTGCAGCTTGGTTTCCACATAATTTTGTAGGCAGTGGCCACATATCCTGTCATAGGTATTTGCTCTGTTTTTTGGTTGATTCTTTCCAACGTGTCAAGTAGTTATCTTTTTGTTTTCTCATCATTTGGTTGGGTCTCATTGTGTTGCTGTCCTGGGGCTCTGTGGGGTCTATTTGTATTTGTGAACAGAGCCATAAAATCAGCTGGCTGAGGGGTCTCTTCTCTAGGTTAATCTCCTTGCAGGTTAAGGGCTTTGTGATGGAAGGTTAGGGCATCGTTTTCCTTTGGGTGGTTGTGGAATTTAACATATTTTTTCTGGATTTCGATAATTAGTCGGTATTGTCCTAATTTTGCGTGCATTATTTGGCGTTGTAGGATATTTTTGCAGAGTTCTGCATGTCGAGGCTCAAATGGGTGTTTGTCCCATTTTGTGAATTATTGGTTGGTGAGTGAACCCCCAGACCTCACAACCATAGAGGGCAATGGGTTCTATAACGGATTGGAGTATCGTAGATGTGTGTTGCTACTAAATACACCATTTTGTTGCTACTAAATATTCCATAACTGTGTGTTGTTACTAAATATACCATAGCTGTGTGTTTCTACTAAATATATTATAGCTGTGTGTTGTTAATAAATATACCATAGCTGTGTGTTGCTACTAAATATACCATAGCTGTGTGTTGTTACTAAATATACCATAGCTGTGTGTTGTTACTAAATATACTATAGCTGTGTGTTGCTACTAAATATATCATAGCTGTGTGTTGCTACTAAATATACCATAGCTGTGTGTTGTTACTAAATATACCATAGCTGTATGTTGTTACTAAATATACCATAGCTGTTTGTAGCTACTAAATATACCATAGCTGTATGTTTTTACTAAATATACCATAGCTGTATGTTGTTACTAAATATACCATAGCTGTATGTTGTTACTAAATATACCATAGCTGTTTGTAGCTACTAAATATACCATAGCTGTTTGTAGCTACTAAATATACCATAGCTGTATGTTGTTACTAAATATACCATAGCTGTATGTTGTTACTAAATATACCATAGCTGTATGTTGTTACTAAATATACCATAGCTGTGTGTAGCTACTAAATATACCATAGCTGTATGTTGTTACTAAATATACCATAGCTGTATGTTGTTACTAAATATACCATAGCTGTATGTTTTTACTAAATATACCATAGCTGTATGTTGTTACTAAATATACCATAGCTGTATGTTGTTACTAAATATACCATAGCTGTTTGTAGCTACTAAATATACCATAGCTGTTTGTAGCTACTAAATATACCATAGCTGTATGTTGTTACTAAATATACCATAGCTGTATGTTGTTACTAAATATACCATAGCTGTATGTTGTTACTAAATATACCATAGCTGTATGTTTTTACTAAATATACCATAGCTGTATGTTGTTACTAAATATACCATAGCTGTATGTTGTTACTAAATATACCATAGCTGTTTGTAGCTACTAAATATACCATAGCTGTTTGTAGCTACTAAATATACCATAGCTGTATGTTGTTACTAAATATACCATAGCTGTATGTTGTTACTAAATATACCATAGCTGTATGTTGTTACTAAATATACCATAGCTGTGTGTAGCTACTAAATATACCATAGCTGTATGTTGTTACTAAATATACCATAGCTGTGTGTTGTTACTAAATATACCATAGCTGTATGTTGTTACTAAATATACCATAGCTGTGTGTTGTTACTAAATATATTGTAACGACCTGATATGGGGTTGTATTTGTTTGGGGTTACGTGTTACATTTGTGTGTGTGTTATAGTTGTTCTTCCGTACTGTGGGTAATCTCGCTGGGGTTTAAGGGGATAAATAGGGGCTAGTGTCTTCAGTGTTCTCTTTTGTTCTTGCCGTGCACCTGTGCACAGAGCTGTTCATCCTGTGTACCGTAACTTTCCATGTTTTTGTGGCGTGGGCTGTGGCCGTAACAGCAGCCTAGAGTAGGTGATTAAACCTGTGTTGCCCTCACGTTCGTGTTTCTGACTCGCCTTATTTGTCCCAGCTCGGGACATTACATTGGTGTCAGAAGTGTTTCGGACTACGTGTGGGTCGGCGTTAGGCTAGTTAGCTAATTACAGTTTAGGCTAGGTATTAGCTTTAGCGTGGCACGCATTGGCAGTCGAGATGGACAGAGATGGGGAGGATTAAATTCGAGTCAGACTCGTCCGTGGTGGGCTCAGGGGCGTGCGGTCGGGAGGAGCAGTTGGCGACGGCGGTGGAGAACCTGGAGGGATGTAAGGCTGAGGTTAAGCTATCTGTCAGCAGGATGGCAGAACTGGCAGGTTATCTTCGCGCCACTCGGCTGGGTCGGAGGTCAAGGCGACGGGGGGGTCGACGTCATCATTTGCGGACGTAGTGGGACCTGCGGATGTAAACAAAGATGGCGGCGCCCTGTTACCATTAGCCACGGTAGCGGCTAAGCCTCCGAAGTTCAATGGACAAGGCAAGTGGGAAGTGTTTATCACGCAATTCGAGTTGTTAGCTAAGGTGCTGTGCTTCGGCCTCTGCAACGCCCCTGCCACCTTTGAGAGGCTCATTCGCAACAAAGCCTCCTTCACTCATGCTGCCAAACATGCCCTTGTAAAATTGACTATCCTACCGATCCTTGATTTCGGCGATGTCATTTACAAACTAGCCTCCAATACTCTACTTAGCAAATTGGATGTAGTCTATCACAGTGCCATCCGTTTTGTCACCAAAGCCCCATACACTACCCACCACTGCGACCTGTATGCTCTCGTTGGCTGGCCTTCATTATATATTCGTCGCCAAACCCACTGGCTCCAGGTCATCTATAAGTCTTTATTAGGTAAATCCCCGCCCTATCTCAGCTCACTGGTCACTATAGCAACACCCACCCGTAGCATGCGCTCCAGCAGGTATATCTCACTGGTCACCCCCAAAGCCAACACCTCCTTTGGTCGCCATTCCTTCCAGTTTGCTGCTGCCAATGACTGGAACGAATTGCAAAAATCATTGAAGCTAGAGGTTCCTATCTCCCTCAATAACTTTAAGCATCAGTTGTCAAAGCTGCTTATCGATCACTGCACCTGTATATAGCCCTTCTGTAAATAGCCCACACTCTTACCTCATCCCCATATTTATTTTTGTTTATTTTCACTAATCTTGCACTCCAGTATCTCTATTTGCACATCATAATTTGCACATTTTTCATTCCTGTGTTAATGATGATAATTCTGTAATTTATGTCACCACTATAGTCTATTTATTGTCCTACCTCCTAACCTTACTTCATTTTTGCACTACATTTTGCACTCTGTATATAGATTTTTCTATTGTGTTTTTGACTGTTTGTTTAATGTGTAACTCTGTGTTGTTATTTGTCACACTGCTTTGCTTTGTCTTGGCCAGGTCGCAGTTGCAAATGAGAACTTGTTCTCAACTGACCTACCTGGTTAAATAAAGGTGAAATAAATAAAAAATGGACAGAGTGCTGGCTGGGATTCCTAGACAGGAGTGTGTTGTGTACCTGGATGACATATTCTTGCACGGCACATCGTTTGGGGGGGCCCTGGGTGCACTTAGGGGAGTGTTAGAGAGGATCTCAGGGGCGGGACTAAAATTACACCCAGAAAAATTGCATTTCATGCGAAGGGAGGTGGCGTTCCTGGGTCACCAGCTGGGGGGTGAGGGCGTCAGCACGCTGCCAGACAAGGTGGAGGCTGTAATGGGGTGGCCAATCCCAGTGGGAAAAAAAGAGGTGAAGAGCTTCCTGGGGCTGGCTGGTTATTACCGCAGGTTTGTGAAGGGGTTTGCGGGAATAGCTGCTCCTTTAAACC
This sequence comes from Thymallus thymallus, assembly GCA_023634145.1. Taxonomy (NCBI): domain Eukaryota; kingdom Metazoa; phylum Chordata; class Actinopteri; order Salmoniformes; family Salmonidae; genus Thymallus; species Thymallus thymallus. Next base: position 16,920,098 of record CM042395.1, on the reverse strand, counting down.
ACCTCCTCAAAAAGGACACAGTCTATCAGTGGTCTGAGGAGCACCAGCAGGCGTTTGATGCACTCAAACACGGCCTGGTGGAGGCCCCTGTGCTGGCTGCTCCAAACCTGAACCTCCCGTTCATCCTGGACACGGACGCAAGCAAGGGTTGGGGGCTGTGCTGGCTCAGCGTGGGCCGGATGGGGAACACGTTATAGCGTATTTCAGCAGAACCTTTGACAAGGCTGAAAAACGCTATTTCGTAACCAGGAGGGAACTGTTGGCTGTTGTGGCAGCAGTACGCCACTTCAAGTACTACCTGGGGGGCCTGCCATTTGTGGTCCGGACGGATCACTCTGCCCTGCAGTGGCTTCTCTCCTTCAAGGAGCAGATCGCCCGCTGGCTGGAGGAGCTGCAGCCCTACGACTTCCAGGTGGAGCACAGAGCCGGCCTTAGCCACAGTAATGCTGATGCCTTGTCCCGTCGCCCGTGTGCTGAGGACGGCTGTGGGTACTGTGCTAAAAGGGTGGAGCGGGGACGAGAGCCACGCATGGAGGAGGGAGTCCCCGCCGCGGTGAGTCAGCTGGTGGCGGCAGAGTGCCGGGGGCTCGAGACTGTGGACATCGAGGAGTGGAGACGCCGCCAGGAAGAGGATGCCGAGTTGCGTCCCGTTCTGAGGTGGGTGGAAGAGAGAAGCCGACCACCATGGGGGGAAGTGGCCCCTCTCTCACCTATCACCAAAGGGTTGTGGGCCAAATTTACAAACCTTAGAGTAGCTGAGGGGGTCCTCCAGAGGGGTTGGAAAAAGCCAGCAACCGGGGAAATGACATGGCAGGTAGTGGTGCCTAAAGGGCTGCAAGGGAGGGTGTTACAGCAGCTACATGGGGGGGTAGGCGGCAGGCATTTTGGGGTCTCCAAGACATTAAAGCGCGTGCGTCAGGGTTTTTATTGGGCCAGGCACAGGAGAAATGTGGAGGACTTCTGTAGGTAATGTGACGAGTGTGCTGCGAAAAAGGGACCCTCAGGTCAGTCACATGCTCTCCTACAACAATTCCCAGTAGGGGAGCCCATGGAGAGACTGGGGGTGGACATAGTGGGCCCGTTTCCAACCACAGACAGGGGTAACAGGTTCATTCTAACTGCTATGGACTACTTTACAAAGTGACCAGAGGCTTACGCTATCCCAGATCAGGAAGCAGAGACGGTAGCGGAAGCATTAATAGGGGGAATAGTCAGTCGGTTTTGGGTACCACAGTCTATCCACACCGACCAGGGAAGGAACTTTGAGTCGCGGTTGTTCTCAGAGTTGTGTAGACGGCTAGGGATTGAGAAAACGCGCACTACTCCCCTTCATCCGCAGAGTGATGGACTCGTGGAGAGATTTCACAGAACTTTGGCACAGCAGCTGGCTATTGTCACCTCAAAACACCAGAAGGACTGGGACATCCACTTACCCTTTATCCTTATGGCATATAGGTCAGCTGTTCAAGCATCCACCGCTTGCTCCCCGGCATTACTAATGTTGGGCAGGGAAATGGTACTCCAGCTGAGCTGGTGTTTGGCCTGCCCCCCGATAACGTTGGCGAGGTTTTGCCTGGCCCAGACTATGTGCATCGCCTGCTGGTGGTGGCTCACACATTCGCGAGAGAGCAACGCGAGAACGTGGGGCTACGCGCACGCGGGGAAGGCACTTTGAAGCGGGAGAATGTGTTTGGCTGCACAACCCCACACGCAAGAAAGGGCGGTGTCCGAAGCTGGACAGTGCCTGGGTGGGGCCCTGTCCGGTGCTAGAGAGGGTGGGGGAGGTAACATACCGCATGGAGGTCCCCCCGCGGAACAGGAAGGTAGTAGTACACCGGGATCGATTGGCGCCCTACAGAGGGGGGAAAACTGGGGGAAACGAAGGGGAGGTCAAAAGGGACAGTCCAACACAGAGACTCTAACACAACCTGAGCCTGTGGAGGAGGCCTCCGGGGATGGGTCTGCCCTCTCTGAGGACACTGGTAGTGACACTGGGGCAGACGAGGGCTCTGGGGTTTTATCAGGGAGGGTTACAGGAAGGCCCCAGAGACAGACACGACCCCCGGGTCGTTTTAAGGATTTTGTGAAACCCTAGGGGCTAGGGTTTAGAAAAGGGGGGGCTATGTAACGACCTGATATGGGGTTCTATTTGTTTGGGGTTATGTGTTACATTTGTGTGTGTGTTATAGTTGTTCTTCCGTACTGTGGGTAATCTCGCGGGGGTTTAAGGGGAGAAATAGCTAGTGTCTTTTCAGTGTTCTCTTTTGTTCTTGCCGTGCACCTGTGCGCAGAGCTGTTCATCCTGTGTACCGTAACTTTCCATGTTTTAGTGGCGTGGGCTGTGGCCGTAACAGCAGCCTAGAGTAGGTGATTAAACCTGTGTTGCCCTCACGTTCGTGTTTCTGACTCGCCTTATTTGTCCCAGCTCGGGACATTATAATATCATACCTGTGTGTTGCTTCTAAATATAACATAGCTGTATGTTGTTACTAAATATACCATAGATGTGTGAAGCTACTAAATATACCATACCTGTGTGTTGCTACTAAATATACCATAGCTGTGTTTAGCTGTGTGTAGCTGTGTGTAGTAAAGCCTCATATCTCCAGAGACTCTGAGAAGCCCAAAGGCAGCAGTCAGGGAAGTCAGATTGTCATTAAAGGCTAGATTTCATTCCCATCTACGCCACTGTCGTGCACTCCCCAATCTTAAACACACTACGGCCATGTATAGAGTCATGATCTGACGCATAGCACCAGCAGCACCATAAGGCCCCACACGTACCATGAAACGCACCTAGGCTGCACGTGGGTGGGGAGGAGGGCGGTGTTAGCCCCTGCCTCGAGGACTGAGTGATCAGCCTGCCCACCTCTGGTTCTACCTGATTTAATTCATCAAGACCTTGATTGGGCAAATTGTGAGTACCTTTGGTAACAAGGGGCTGGTTGTTAACTGTATCGGAAATGTAACTGTATCGCAACTGAACTGTTTTTTTTTTCTTGTTTGCTTTTATGTGACCAAACTACACCTACAGTATACCAAGGATACCTATAAACTATACCTATACCTGTGATACCTACAAACTGTACCTATACCTACAAACTATACCTATTCATGTGATGCCTATAAACTATACCTGTACCTGTGATACCTATAAACTATACCTATACCTATAACAACTACAACCTATACCTATACCTGTGATACCTATAACCTATACCTGTACCTATGATACCTATAAACTATACCTGTACCTATGATACCTATAAACCATATATTTACCTATGATACATATAAACCATACATTTACCTATGATACCGGTAAAACATACATTTCCCTATGATACCTATAAACCATACATTTACCTACGATACCTATGATTCACTGGGATGATGTTGATTGTCTGTACATTGTTTATATAGCCCTTTTTTTTAGGGCCTGAAGACACAAGAGCGAAAGCAGCTATATCTAGGCCAGTACTGTAGCCTACTCTCCAGAATACAAATTTAATTTGACAGTTTGTATGTTCAGTAACCTGTTTGTTGTAACCTACTCTCCAGAATACAAATTGAATCTGACTGTTTGTATGTTCGGTAACCTGTTTGTTGTAACCTACTCTCCAGAATACAAATTGAATCTGACTGTTTGTATGTTCGTATAGTCTTCCAACTGCCCTTGTTGGCTCCCACACACACATGCGCAAGCATGCACACACACACACACACACACACACACACACACACACACACACACGCACACACACACACACACACACACACACACACACACACACACACACACACACACACACACACACACACACACACACACACAAACACACACACACACACACACACACACGCACACACACACACACACACACACACACACACACACACACACACACACACACACACACACACACACACACAGCCGACTGCAGGGAAGACCTCCAGCTCTGAGATCCATGTAGCAGGCTGCTCTGGGCTGGCTGCATGGAGAGAGAAAAAGAGAGAGAGGGGGGTTTTGGAACTCCTGACTGACTTCACCCATCACACTGCTCTGTCGTTCTGTCTGTCAGACCTACTGATTGACTGACTGAGTGTCTCTCTCTATTTCTGTTTCTCTCTCTCTCTTGCAAAGATCAAACACACATTTCCTCTTTCAAACTTTGGATACAGGAAGTTCTACACAAATCCATGAGTGAATTGTTAATACTAAACTTTGATGTCAATCTTTCAAGATGAAACTGAACCACTGAAATTATTGAAACAATATAGCTGATTTGATTGGATTTGATTTTATTTGAAACATCATACCATCAGTCGTGCCGACATCCTTGTCAATAAAGCCTTGTAATTTTCTGAGGCACAGGCACAATTACGTTTGGGTGTCAAATGTTCACAATCACCAAGAGAGACATACTCCTGTCTAAGGGTTAAAGGAGGCGTCTTAGGTTGATGCTATTGAACTCTGGTTCCTGTCCCTGATGAGAGAGGGATGTTAGAGAAAAACACAATGTAGTATCACACTTATAGATTATCTGTAACCTGTAACCTTTATAGATTATTATTATGTAACCTAAAAAATATTATTTTTAACAGAGTATCTGAACATGACAATGCTTTGAATATGACAATACTCAGAACACGACAATACTCTGAACACGGCAATACTCTTAACAAGACAATACTCTGAACAAAACAATGCTCTGAACGAGACAATACTCTGAACATGACAATAATCTGACCAATACAATGCTCTGAACACTACAATACTCTGAACACGACAATACTCTGAATATGACAATAATCTGAACATGCCAATGCTCTGAACATGACAATAATCTGAACATGGCAATGCTCTGAACATGACAATACTTGGAAAAAGACAATACTCTGAACATGACAATAATCTGAAGACGACAATGCTCTGAACACTAAAATACTCTGAACATGACAATACTCGGAACACATCAAAATTCCACCCTGATGATATTGTAATGGTGAATAGTTTAACTATAAATCAAATGAACAATAAACTGTATGAGTTACAGCCATGGAATGGAGCACAATCATGTTTCTTCTCATTCTTAGCCTCTTCCATTGCAGTTGAAATTTTCCAACTGCAGTCAGATAATTTACTGCTCTAAAGACCTGCAATAGCCACATGCTGTCATGGAGTTTACTTAGAGCACAACCCACAACCCAACCTCTAGTCTCCATTGCTCTCTCCCCCAACCTCTTAGTCATAGTATCACACAGAGTCCTCACCTCAGAAACCCTGTGGAGTGCACTCTACACCACACTGGGAGACATTCTGTACTGACTGCCACTGTTAGCCTCTATGCTGTAATTACTGCTAGATGTAACGCTGTGAGTTAAGAGTTCTGCAAGCACTTCCAGTGTTATTAAGTAATGAACTACTAGAGGCGTCACTACAGACAACCTGGTTCGAATCCAGACTGCATCACAACCGGCCGTGATTGGGAGTCCCATAGGACGGCGCACAATTGGCCCAGTGTGGTAGACATCTTACTACTTTATAGTGTGTGTAGTGTGAGAGGAAGAGCTGGTGGTTCGCATTCTTACTGTGCTAACAGCTCTCTCTGAGAGCCAACATGGCAGAGAGACACACTGCTGTCCCCCTATGGTGGCCCCCTACTGAGGAAAGTCAGCATTGCCGCACAGACTAGAGTCTGCAGCTAGTAGTCGGCTCCATTTCTGCAGCGGGTGCTCTTTGTGCCTCACTTAAAGATTGACAGGGCAGCTCAGGAAGGGGACGTGTAATTATAGAGCAAGGTCTAAACCCCCAAGCCTCACAGAGACCCTGAGGAACCCCCTGCCAGTCATACCTTGATTCTACATTACCCCCCATGCCCCATCTCCGCAGGCTTTACATTATCCCCCATGTCCCATCACCCCAGGCCCCATCACCCCAGGCCGCTAATCCTAACCCTGCCAGTCATACTGGCTCTCAATTACCGCCCCCAGGTCCCCCAGTCACCTCCACCCAGGCTCTGTCAACACCCCATCCCATGCTGTCTGCAGACTTAGGCCCAGGCCCACAGGAAGTGAACTCTGGAATCGAATCCCACATCTCTCTCTCCCACCTCCTCCCCCCATGCCATAATGCAAGGTAGGAACAGCATTAGAAAGTCTCTAATAAACCTAACAAGGGTTTAATTTTTTTCCTTTAACCACCATACAACTGCATGCACATAGAATAGTGAAGACGTTACATTACAAAAAACGGTAACTTACATTACCAGCAAAAATATTGTAATCAGATTACAGATACTTTTGAAAAACTAGATGATTAATTTGAGGATTACTTTTAAATTCAGACAGGATGTTTGCGAAAATATATAATTTAATCTTATTATTATTATATGTACTAGAAAGTGATGGGTTAGAAGAAGCCTACATAACCAACCCATGAAGTAAAATGTAACATCCATATATGGCCAGCTACGTAAACTTTTACATTAATTTATCCTGCAATTGGTAACAAATTCTTCTTCTAATGCCTCTTAAGGGGAAAGTAATCTAAAAGTAACGGAATGTAATCAGATTACGTTACTGAGTTTGGGTAAATTACGTTACTGATTACAAATTTGGACAGGTAACTAGTAACTTTAACGGATTATAGTTAGAAAGTAACCTACCCAACCCTGCACATATCCCACAGTTTAACTACGGAATTGGAATAGTGCATACTCATCCCTGATGCATTCCTGATATAGCAGGACATTAAGGAGCCTTATGATAAAAAGACTGGTTGTGATATGGCAGGACATTAAGGAGCCTTATGATAAAAAGACTGGTTGTGATATGGCAGGACATTAAGGAGCCTTATGATAAAAAGACTGGTTGTGATATGGCAGGACATTAAGGAGCCTTATGATAAAAAGACTGGTTGTGATATGGCAGGACATTAAGGAGCCTTATGATAAAAAGACTGATTGTGATATGGCAGGACATTAAGGATATTGTGATTAGAGATAATAGATGGCAAATGGATAGGTTAGGTAGAATGTCTGGTATTGTGTTGTATAGTGTTATTGTTCTTCTTTGGAAATTCCCCTATCAGAACTGGAATATTTGTCACAGAATGTTGAGTCAGAACGGACTTCATGTGTTCCATGGTGCTTCAGCACTAAAATGGACCCTGACAGGGTGGCGAAAGCATGTACGCAGGCACACACACACAAACACACACACATCCCTCCTCCTGTGAGGAGCTTTGCTGCTTGACAGAGATTCATTAATTATCCCAATCAGAGAAAAGCGCTCTCTCTTCTCCACGGCCGTCACGTCGCACAGATTGCCAGTCACCTGCCCAGTTAAGGTTAGAAATCGTTCAGGACTCTTAACATTCAGGCGAGTAGCGCATGGTCCACTCGTCAATGAGAGAATAGAGAATACCGGCTGGTGTCTGACTGGTGTCAGCCCCCATTGGGAACTGGCCGGGGAAACGAATGAGACAGGCGAGGAAAGGGAGGGAGTGAGGGAGGGAGGGAGTAGGACAGGTCTCCTTTATATGTATGGTACTGTGGTCAATATAGGTTGAGGTTATAGCTTTTGATAATCAGATGACCAAAGATGTGAGATAAAAGCAAAGAAGTCAAAGAATAGATCACTTTCACATGGACTTTCAAACAGAGGGTCTTTATTGAATAGGTCAGTATGTCCTGTCCTGGTAGGATGGATTCAGATAGATACAGTTAGTGATGATGGCTTTCTTGTGGTATTTTGGGGAAATAATCTGTGGAGAAATGTTCCTTAGAGTGTGATGGCCTACATGAGACATTTCTGTTCGCCTAAAGAAGGTCATGGAAAGGACATTGTGGTTGCAGGTTTTTGGGAAAGCAGCATTTGTTTTTTTTGCACACAAACACGCACGCATGCTCACACTCTTACACATACACAGACACACACACACACACACACACACACACACACACACACACACACACACACACACACACACACACACACACACACACACACCCTTGAATGGCATTTTGAACCGTGTCTCTGCTTGCTTTGACCTGGTTCCTAGTGTAATGGCATTGCATTACAGACAGTTCCAGCTTACTGACTCTTAGGATTGAGCCCTTTTGCAGTTGAAACAGGCGTGCCATTCAGAGAGGCTGTTATCTTTTGTCCTTGGTTACAAAATCGAATCAGGTCCCTTGGAAAGATATTGTACAGTAGAGCGGGTACAGCGGGGATATCTTTAGAGGAGAGGAGTACACTTCAGATATGTACGTCAGTATCAAGTAGATATTAGATGGCATGACTCTAAGGTGAAATATAATTACTGTAGTCTAGCACAAATCACAGATTGAAATCAGATAGACTCAGGACATTTTATCATTCCAGTGAGCCAGAATCTTTTGATAATGGTGACATCATCAGGTGTTGTGTCTTTTGTTATTGTTCTCTGTTGACTCAGTGTTTGCACTGATTTTTAAGGGAACAGTCCATGCGAATCAACTAAAGTTCAATGTCAAGTTCAAGTTCAATGCACTTTACTGTACAAAGTTTGACCTGACACTGGGAACCTTGAAGAATTCCACCAAAACAAATGTTTTGTTTTTAAAGAGATCTCTTTCTTTATTATCTCAGCTCTGTGGCACCACAGTCACAGCCAGAGTGGTAAACAGAAAGAAAGAGACATAGTGTCTGACATTATGTCTTCATCATTTATCTCTACGCCGTAAAACCCTACCGGTCCTCTCCACACTGTCTGACGCGATTGATATTGATCTCATATTGAATCATAATTAAATTGGAGCCATTTCTAACATGCCACATCAATCTCATTTGATTAAATGTAATGGTAATTTCCCACAGTATTACAGAAATTCTATTCATACTTATTTCTATGAAGCGGACCAGATCCATGTTCTAGAATCGATCACAGTATGGTCTTGTCTTCTCTGACTGGTTATGTAACTTCAATGAAAAGAAAGTTATGACGAAATGCTTGATTTCAGTTATCTTTCTATAACCAAGGATAATATAAAGACCTATAATGACCTAAAAGCATTATCTTCTGAATCTCAACGAAAACAAGATACAGCAAATGTACACACATACAGCAGATACAAAAAGGAAGTTCTGGAGGAATTTAAAACTCTTCTCCCAGAGTACGGAAAACTCATAACAGCACCACAGCTCACACCAAATTAAACTCTAAATTACTTATCACCTGTTTCAAATCACATCATCAATCAGAGGTTTATAAACCGCATTACCCAGACTTCCAGAGGCCCCGCTGTTTCTCCCATCCCTCTAACCCTCTGCCAAGTCCCCTCATCTCCCTCGTCTCCCTAATGTCTTCTCCTACTAACGACATTACAATGTCCTACTGGATGGAGGGAGGGAGGGAGAAAGATGTAATCACCACCAAACTCCTCCAAAAAGGATGCAATGCAGATGTACTGAATCAGATCAAAACCCAATGTAAACCCAGAAGATTTTGATGACATATACCCCAAACAATATAAAACCATAAAACAGAGAGTTGAAGATTTTAAAGGATAATTGTCGAAAGTTAGCAAAATAACTCTCCATCCTTCCCCCTTTCTGCAGTGCATTGAAGTGGGACTCCAGTCTCCTTTTCCCCTCATTTAACACTGATTTACTTAACAACAGGCACTAGTGGGGGGCCTTTCCTCTTTTGACATCAAAGATTCCCATCAGACCAACTCTTTGAATGCCCTACTCTTGTAGTTTGCAGTTGTGTCTAAAAAACAACATTTTGGTCTAAACTAATTTTTTTACCCTTTAGTGTGTACATTACTGTATTTATACTTGGAATATCGCTTTTCAACAGGACATTTAAAAAAACAAGTGCACAATTGAGCAAAATTTGGAGAATCAGGATGCACAACAAAATATACACCAGATCATGGTTCCTGTTTCTAAATATAACCCTTCTCCTCTGAAATGTTTATTTTTGGTATCCTACTCAAATATATTCATGACGGGTACTCTCAGTTGCATTTTTACTTCATCTGTTTATCAAGAGCTGATAGAGAACGCTGCGTAATTCACCCAGTGAGGAATGGAGGCGCTCACTACAGTCAGTGAACATGAAAATTGGATTCAGGTATATAAGTCAATCTGTGGCTCGGATAGTTTTATTGTTGACCTGGGAAGGAGGGAAGAGGGACAGAGATGGAGGGAGGAAAGGAGAGACTGAGAGAGAGCTACTTATGTTCTTATTTTCTGGGTCATTTTAAATTAATTATAGCTTATAAGGCTTAATGAAGCCTTCGTAAAAGTTAAATAAAGGTTAAGTAATTAAAAAATATATATATAAATAAATAAGGCCTAGATGCATCACACATAATTTATAAACAACAAATATGACTCTTCAAAATGCTCTTATACTAATGTTTGGATTGTGATTGAGTATGTTGTGAATGTGTATACAGAAATGAAAAGTTATTGTTCCAATTCTTTTCCCAGAAGAGAAAATAACGTTTACAATAATGTTCTGTTAAATAAACTTAATATGTTTGGATGATATTTTTCTGAAATATGAAAATTAAAGAACACCTTACAGTTTATATACATACACTGTAAATCCCTAAAAGCATACAGTATTTAAAACTTATTTCCTGATTATGTTCTATAATTCAACGTTAGATGAAGCCCTTGAGAAACAAAATGAGCCCTTTTGGAAGGAACCCCCCGTCCATAATGCAATAAACTCTTCTAATATAAAACTTTATAAGGTAATTGCAATGGCAAAGTCAATGGAGTGTGTTTATCTTCCTCTTACACTCTATGGGATTTGTGGGAAAATTCACCTTGTGCTTAATCTCGTGTTCGCTGGTGCGGAGAGGAGGAGGAAGAAAAAAAAGAGTATTAAAAGACAATATTTAATCAAAGAGGAGGACAGATGCTGACTGTTGAGGAGAAAGTGCTTCTCTCAGAACAGTAAATAAAGCAGTAGGTGAGAAGAGGAGAGGAAAGGGGGACAAGAGAGGGAGAAGACAGGAGAGGAAGAGAGAGGGAGAAGACAGGAGAGGAGGAGAGAGGAGAGGAGGAATCTCAACAGAAATGGCTGGGGTCTGTCAGAGACAGTCAGGTGAGAACGGGCTGGGGTCTGTCAGAGACAGTCTGGTGAGAACGGGCTGGGGTCTGTCAGAGACAGTCTGGTGAGAACGGGCTGGGGTCTGTCAGAGACAGTCAGGTGAGAACGGGCTGGGGTCTGTCAGAGACAGTCAGGTGAGAACGGGCTGGGGTCTGTCAGAGACAGTCAGGTGAGAACGGGCTCAAACACCTCTGAGAGGCAATATACATGTACAGTATTGATCTCATGTTTGTACAATCCTCTGCGTTAGTCTCCATTAACCCCCAACTCATTCCATAAAACCAAATGAATGAAATTGCTAAATCGTAAATAAATGGTTATACTGTTTTTTTCCGCTCTGACATCATTGCATGCACGATAGAGCAGCCGCAAATGTAGTGCAATTTTTTTTTACCTTCATGCATGCTGCTCCCCAGCATTGCTTTCTCAACAAAACAATACCAATGGTCGTGGGGTGGACAATTGTCCCTGTTTCCCCTACTGTGGATTCCATCTTTAACAAAGCAACAATCATCCATTGATTGAAGCAAATGAATCCTGGTAATTGAATGTTAATGCTTCAAATACGATTCACTTTTGATGAATGGTTTGTTTGTTTGCCAACAGGATAATCCTATGGGTATAATCGGTATTGCACAGTGATGAAACAAGTATTTTTTATGGAGTTACATCACAAGCTGGGCTCTCCAGTCATGTATTGATGGAGGATGTATGGAGGGATCGATGGAGGATGTATGGAGGGATAGATGGGGGATATATGGAGGGATAGATGGAGGGATATATGGAGGGATAGATGGAGGGATGTATGGAGGGATAGATGGAGGGATATATGGAGGGATAGTAGGAGGGATATATGGAGGGATAGATGGAGGGATATATGGAGGGATAGATGGGGGATATATGGAGGGATAGATGGAGGATGTATGGAGGGATAGATGGGGGATGTATGGAGGGATAGATGGGGGATGTATGGAGGGATATATGGAGGGATAGATGGAGGATGTATGAGGGATAGATGGGGGATGCATGGAGGGATAGATGGAGGGATATATGGAGAGATAGATGGAGGATGTATGGAGGGATAGATGGAGAATGTATGGAGGGATAGATGGAGGGATATATGGAGAGATAGATGGAGGATGTATGGAGGGATATATGGAGGGATAGGTGGAGGGATATATGGAGGGATAGATGGGGGATGTATGGAGGGATAGATGGGGGATGTATGGCAGGATAGATGGAGGGATATATGGAGAGATAGATGGAGGGATAGATGGAGGGATATATGGAGGGATAGATGGAGGGATATATGGAGGGATAGATGGAGGGATATATGGAGGGATCGATGGGGGATGTATGGAGGGATAGATGGAGGATGTATGGAGGGATAGATGGGGGATGTATGGAGGGATAGATGGAGGATGTATGGAGGGATAGATGGGGGATGTATGGAGGGATAGATGGAGGGATATATGGAGGGATAGATGGAGGGATATATGGAGGAATAGATGGAGGGATATATGGAGGGATAGATGGGGGATGTATGGAGGGATAGATGGAGGGATATATGAAGGGATATATGGAGGGATAGATGGAGGGATATATGGAGGGATAGATGGAGGGATAGATGGAGGATGTATGGAGGGATAGATGGAGGATGTATGGGGGGATAGATGGAGGGATAGATGAGGTATAGATAGATCTGTCATTGGGGTGATTGCTCTCACAACGAAGCAATTCAGCATTTTGCCTTTGGAAAAATAGAAGGATTATCACCATGCGATTGGGTGATGTTTTGGCGAGGGTCGGGGTGGTGGTACTGGCGTGCGTGCATGCATGCGGGTGAGTGTGCGCACACGTTGCTCTCACAACGATGGTGAGATTATCATGGCATGCACGGCGGATTACGCTCGCAGAACGGAGGCTAGTCCCAGCGGGGAGGAAATGGGAAGGATGTGCAGAGAGAGAGGGATGGAAAAAAAGAGAGGGGAAGAGGAAAGGGAAAGGAGGGAGAGAGATGGCCTTAGCCCTCGTTTGATTATCAGAGCAGCAGATGCTTGACGCAGCACATTTGTTATTAGCTCTCTGCACTGAAGCCCCTGTGTTAACGGAAGGTGCAGGAGGGCTGGCCCCAAAGCCTCTCTCAACTGGAAGACAGAGTTCAGCCTTAACTGTAGGGATCAGGCTAGCCCTAACTGTAGAGATCAGCCTTAACTGTAGGGATCAGGCTAGCCCTAACCGCATAGATCAGGCTAGCCCTAACTGTAGAGATCAGGCTTGCCATAACTGTAGGGATCAGGCTAGCCCTAACCGCATAGATCAGTCTAGCCCTAACTGTAGAGATCAGCCTTAACTGTAGGGATCAGGCTAGCCCTAACCGCATAGATCAGGCTGGCCTTAACTGTAGAGATCAGGCTTGCCATAACTGTAGGGATCAGGCTAGCCCTAACCGCATAGATCAGTCTAGCCCTAACTGTAGGGATCAGCCTAGCCCTAACTGTAGGGATCAGCCTAGCCCTAACCGCATAGATCAGTCTAGCCCTAACTGTAGAGATCAGCCTAGCCCTAACTGTAGGGATCAGCCTAGCCCTAACTGTAGGGATCAGCCTAGCCCTAACTGTAGAGATCAGGCTAGCCATAACCACATAGATCAGGCTAGCCATAACCACATAGATCAGTCTAGCCCTAACTGTAGGGATCAGCCTAACCATAACTGTAGGGATCAGGCTAGCCCTAACCACATAGATCAGTCTAGCCCTAACTGTAGAGATCAGCCTAGCCCTAACTGTAGAGATCAGCCTAGCCCTAACTGTAGGGATCAGCCTAGCCCTAACTGTAGAGATCAGGCTAGCCATAACCACATAGATCAGGCTAGCCATAACCACATAGATCAGGCTATAGCCCTTTAACCAAAAGCTGCAAGCTAGACCTAACCGCATACTAACAAGCAACAGACCAGGCTAGCCTTAACCGCTAATTCATACAGAGGGTGATGAGGAGCCGCTGACTGTTCAAAATAGGATGTATTTTTTGTGTGGGGATTCATCATGTGTTCTCACCTTGTTTTTAATACTGTACCCTTTTAAAACTCTGGATTGATTTTTACTGCTGTAAATCCCAGGAAGTGGGAGGTTATCACCACAGACAGGACAAGACAAAGAGGAATACATTTAGCATATTGACACGTTTCTTTCAAATGATGACCTTCAGGAATCCACAGATACAAAATGTCAGCGGCAGGAAGGGGGAATGAAGAGGCTCCATTTGCAATTCCCTGTCCCTCTGCACAAACACAAGACCTGCAGGCTGGAAATGGCAAACACATTACTGGGAACGGTCTCCTCCCTCTCCTAGCTTAGGATGGAGAGTCTGCATAATGACAGGGATCTGGCCGCCACAGCTTCCTCTATGGCATGTGTTTGTGTGTGTGAGTGTGTCGAAAATTGGCAACTTTAATTCCTGTTTCGATTGAGGGGTTTCTGCAATGCCCCTGGATAATGGGTCATACGACCTTTCATCTGGACACCTGCTTGCCTGGCTAGCCACACACACACACCTGCTAGCTGTGCTGCGTGAGGTGAGGAGCGAGGACATCTCAGTGTTGACATTTGATAAAGCAAAGATCTCAGGGATTTCCTCACATGTTTTGGATGCAGATATGGTTAGCATTAGATAGGTGTGTGCCAGATATGTTTAGTGCTGTGAGTGTTAGAACCAAGTGCCAAACACATGTCAGAGGCTTTGTCTCTGTAGCCAGGTAGAAACCTTTGGAATGCTGGATAGGTAGAGGACTGTGTTGTAGCCTGGTCCCATATCTGTTTGTCCTGTACTGTAGAGCCAATTCCAATGGTCATTGTCATGCCCAATGTTTGGCAAGACATCAGAAACAGCTCTGGGATCAAGCCACCTATATGCAACAACACAGAAAGGACTATGTTTGGCATGCGAATGACCATAGTAGTTGGCTCTAAAGTACAGACAGACTTGGCACCAGGCTACACGGTATAGGCCTACCCTGTCTCTCACAAGCTTTTAAAAACATGTCCCTTCTAACTAAGCAGCTGGCTAGGGATGCATTCTGTATTTGTGTTTCGGCATGCTCAGATGGTCCCATGATGGGTTTTCTGGCTGTCTGCCCTCTAAAGCACTCCCCCTCCCTGCATGATATGGGAAAATACCCCACTTTTAGCATAATGAAACATAGGAACCAATCACTGAGAGCTCAGACAGAATAGAGGGTGACACTTGGTATATTTCCTACTTGGGGACGAAATAAAGGGTGACACCTGGTATATTTCCGGTTTGGGGTGAAGTCTAATGCGGTTTATGTTCACATCCAGTTTCATAACAGAGTAAATAGAGCCAGGTGGTGCAATCCAGACTCACTTTAACTCAGTAATATACACAAACAGACACAAACACACATGCACAGAATGCATGTACTGTATGCACGCATGAACACACACACTCTGCATGCTTCAGCTTAAGTTCTCCTAATTTAGTGCTTGCTAATTTATTGAGTTTTGTAGAACTGTGATTCGCTCCCTGTTTTTCCTTGCCCCTTTATAACCTTTGATTCCTTTGTTTGAGGTGTGGCCGCCCAGGGGAAGGTGCAAGTGAGAGGGAAGCTAGGTTTGAAGCTGTGGTAGGGCTCCTTTGAAGCCTTGGTTTTGCTAAGAGAAGTATTACTTTGATGGAATGATGACTTAAGTTAAAGTTGTGCTATGCTTTCCTGTTTTTGATTGTTTTGTGTTATGTACTTCCTCCATTTTGTTTGCAAAACTTAAGCTAATTTGGTTTATGGAAGCCGAAGTTGGGAGAGAAATACATTTATTTGTGAACTGTTACCTACCTCCAGTGGCGACCCGTCGTTCAGGGCTGTTTTGAGACCCACATGTTTAGCAACATTTTGTTTTGCCTGTTTTGCATATTATTTTGACATTAATACGTGTAACATATCAGTTCGCAAACAGTGTAAAACAAAACATTTATTGAGTTGATAAAGACACATGCAAACATGGTCTCTTTTTTTCTTTCTTGAGTAAGGCAGCTCCAAAATGCAGGTGTTTCAGTCTAGCTCAGTGCTTTCTGTGGTGGTGGGCAGCCGGTGGAAAATAAGGAGGGCAGGGGTTGGTAATGTTCTCTAGTTGCGCCGTGATTGGCTCAGTATTCTGTCACTTATGGGGACACTACGTCATGGCAAAAATATACAGGGAGAGCTCGAAAATGAGTGGTTCTGAAGGAATCAATGGCTAACTGCAAGCATCGCAAAGCAATCACTAGCCTGCTATTCAGTGGCGTGGATGTGTGGTCCAAGTCTGGGTTTGAGGTTCTCTTTTCCAAGCTTAAAAGGATAAACATTCAACATTGGCCATTCTGCCGCTTTCAAAACAACTGTAAACTCGGTGCTAGGAAATCTCAGACTTCAGTGAGTTCAAGACAACTGGGAACTCAGAAAAAAACAAACCCGACTGGGAAAATACGTTTTGAACGGTCATCCAAGTTGGGAACTGGTCCATCTTTCTAGAGCTCCGACCTGAAGAGCACTAACGTCATGATTCAACCTTGTTTTTCTGAGTTCCCAGTTGTATTAAAAGCACCATAAATCCAGAGTATGCCACACTTTGATGACAAAGTTTGATAACAAAATTTGCCCATGAAGGACCACCGCGCCACCTTCCTGTTCAAGTGAGCACAGCACAACAAGGTTAAAAAATGTCATCATTGAATATTGTAAAAGCTTTCATTTTCTGCTTATATGCCCCCTTCATTTATCCTACGGTTCTGACTTGGTGTATAGGGAGAACACTGTAAGAACGGCCCATGTTATGATTCTGTCGCTGTACATTTCAAAAGTGCTGAACAAATAGTTATAGCTCATTAATGGCTTATCCGCTGGTCGTCCCCTTATGCTATAGTTTGTACATCTTAATTGTCAGTAGAAACCACATTTGTTTAAGCACGTAAGCCATATCAGCTATGTTTTTTTTTAAGGCAGTAAATGAATTAACTGTTTCGCTGCCAGACACGTCTCCGCTGATACCCAGGTGTAACAGTGGTAGGGTGTTGGGACTGCTGTTGTGACTCTGCTGTTGGGATAGCTTTATGTAGGAGCTAATAGTTTGTGGGCACCGTTTGTCACAGTTACAGTCCAATTAATGTATGGTTTAGTGTTGTGTTGTGTTTTGTAGCTTTGCTGGTATGCATCTACATTCTTTTTTGTTTGTTTTCCCCATCAAGATTTACATGTTAAAATCGCCACTGCCTACCTCTGACTTCCTTTCATGTATTTCCACTTAAGCCTATTCTCAAAGACCATGTGTGGCTGGCCTATGTTATGAATTATTCAGAGCTCACTATGCTCTTGGTGTAAATCTTGGGTGGTGTAGTCAGATCTATGGTACTGAACAGAGTTTAGTCACAACCCCTCTCAGCCAGGGTGTGACATACGTGAAGGTCTACTTCATACACATGTGCACACACACAAGCACATACACCAGGGAGATGGCTCTAGTTTGAAGTCGAAGTTAGACGTCCATCCAGGTCCCAAGAATGTCTAGAATTGCCTTCAGACGAGCCACTAGGGGGAAACAGTGAGCGCTATTACCTTCTAGTAGGCTTGTGGGTGGCTAAGGTGTTGTGGCTGGGTGTAAAAGCCATGCTCAGTCACTGAGGGTTGAGTGTTCAACCACAGTGCTGTTTACCCTTAACCACTCGGAATTCCTAAACTTAACCCTATTTTAGCCCTATCCCAAACCTGAAGCATTAACTTAACAAGGTGTGAAACCCTCAGCCTGACACCAGTGTGTTTGGTTTCACTTTTGCGCAGTTAAGCCAAAATCACTCCATCAAAATTTGCATGCAAGAGTAAAAAACGTCAATTCACATACACTGTGTAGCATATGCCAACTTAATTGTCATGAGAATCCATAACAAACCGTTGTATTTGTTATGTTCTCTATGTAGCCATTGTGAATTATTGTTGTGTGTTCCTTTTTACCCACATATGTCCTACTGGAGCCTGCGTACCTGCCTGCTCTAAACAGGTGTTATGTTAGTTCACTAAGGTGAGGACAGTTATAGCTATTACACCTGAGCAGTTTATAAACAATTTAGCTAGTCTCGTTCTTTCTACAAACAGTATGCTCTCTTGAAATCAGAGTTCTTCAAGGCCGTAGCCTGCCTAGGCTATATGCCTGTGACCGAAATCAACACAGGTAGTAGGAATAACGTGATTGTTTTCAAATATGTATTATTGGCACTGGCAGTACTATTATTATCAACACAAAATACACACTTTTTAACTATACACACTTTTTAACTATACATTTCCAGATGTAACAATGCACAAACAGTCTATTTTCTGTAAATTGATCTGTTAATTTTACCAGCATTGTTCATGTAGCAGCATATACACATCAAAAATATACTTTCTTTCTAATTTGATGCACTTTGATGCTGTTGAAGATATGTTCCATACGCACAATATTATTTATCTCAAATTTTGTGCACAAATGTATTTACATCCCTGTTAGTGTGTATTTCTCCTTTGCCAAGATAATCCATCCACTGGAGAGGTGTGACGTATCAAGAAGCTGATTAAACAGCATGATCATTACACAGATGAACCTAGAAAAGGCCACTCTAAAATGTGCAGTTTTGTCACACAACACAATGCCACAGATGTCTCAAGTTTTGAGGGAGCGTGCAATTGGCATGTTGACTGCAGGAATGTCCACCAGAGCTGCTGCCAGTGAATTGAATATTTATTTCTCTACCATAAGCAGCCTCATCCTATCTGAATTTAAAAGTAATCCTCAAAGTAATCAGCTAATTTTCAAAAGTATCTGTAATCTGATTACAACATTTTTGCTGGTAACGTAATGGATTACAGTTACCGTTTTTATGTGTAATCCCTTACATGTAACGGATTGCCAACAGATGCATATCTGTATTCCCAGTTATGTGAAATCCCTAGATTAGGGCCCAATGAATTTATTTAAATTGACTGATTTCCTTATATGAACTGTAACTCAGTAAAAATCTTTGACATTGTTGCAGGTTGCATTTATATTTTTGTTCAATGTAGTTATGATTTATACATACAGTACATAAGTACACACACACACACACACACACACACACACACACACACACCCAGGCCCTGGCCTCTATCTCCACACACACAAACAGGCTCACAGTGGCTTGACTCACAGAGGTGTTTTTCCATTCACTGCACCCATGGGTATTCCAGTGCTCTGACTTGACACTAGGTCGGTGTCCAAGACATATTAGTGACATGCCTCAACAAGGGGAAAGTGAATGGGACATCTGTCCTAGGGTGCCATGCTTTTGCACAAACTCAGCTTTTTGTCTGACTCCTTGCTTTCTCTCCTCTCTCTCTCTCTCTTGGCGCCTCCATATACCTTCTGCCAAGGCTGCTCTCTTGTCTCCAGACTGGCAGGGGGAAGGCTCAGTCCCTCCAGTGGAGCTGTCAATCAAAGCACCAGGGGACCTGGACACCACATGCATGCAAATGCACACACACACACACACACACACGCAAACACTCCACAACTCTGCAATTTACTGGAGGGTATTTAGCCCCACTCTGTCATTTCCTGGCTAACATGGGTGTTATTTCTCTCAGTGGGCTTTATTAGGTCATTTGGGCAAAAAGGGTTAATGCTGGTGTGTGTGTGTGTGTGTGTGTGTGTGTGTGTGTGTGTGTGTGTGTGTGTGTGTGTGTGTGTGTGTGTGTGTATGTGTGTGTGTGTGTGTGTGTGTGTGTGTGCGTGTGTGTGTGTGTGTGTGTGTGTGTGTGTGTGTGTGTGTGTGTGTGTGTGTGTTGTGTGTGTGTGGAAATGTGTGTGTGTGGAAATGTGTGTGTGTTGAAGAGTTTGTATGTGTGTGGCCTAAAAGATTTTACATTTCCTTGCTGGCCTTTTCAGCTGTGAGTGATTCCTTTTAAGGAGAAAATGATGGAGAACTATTTTTCACCCTGTCAGGTAATGAGTGAGAAATTCTCTGGATTTGATTACCAGGCGGTAGGAGGAGTCAGTGACATTTGCGAGAGAAAGAGAGAGAGAGAGAGAGAGAGAGAGAGAGAGAGAGAGTTGTGATTGTGGTGTTGTAGAAAAGTATACGGTAGTGTCACACATTCTAGCAGTGCATCATGGCTTGTCTTCCCTAAAGGACCAGTATGATATTTTGAGCGTCTGCTGGCCGAGAATACTAAACGTAGCACCTCTGAACAGAGTGTTGGCCGTAATTTGCGAACCTAGCACAAACCGACAAACCGATGTAGAAATGGACTAAAATTACTGCTGTCAGTCACCCACCGGCGGTCCATATAACACCACACCGTCAACAAGCGAACGGCCCCCTACTATACAGACCAACAATCAGCCTGGTTAGTTTTCTCCTAAAAGGCCCAAAACTAGATTTTCCTGTGTTTTACAGTGCCTTCAGAAAGTATACAGTACCCTTGACTTATTCCACATTTTGTTATGTTACAGCCTGAATTCAAAATGGATTAAATAGTTTTTATTTTCTCACCCATTTACACACAATACATAAAGACAAAGTGAAATCATGTTTTTAGAAATGTTTGCAAATGTATTGTACATGAAATACAGAAATATCTCATTTACATAAGTATTCACACCCCTGAGTCAATACTTTGTAGAAGCACCTTTGGCAGCGATTACAGCTGTTAGTCTTTCTGGGGAAGTCTCTAATTGCTTTCCACACCTGGATTGTGCAACATTAGCCTATTATTCTTTAAAAAAGTCTTCAAGCTCTGTTAAATTGGATGTTGATCATTGCTAGACAACCATTTTCATGCCTTGTCAAAGATGTTCAAGAAGATTTAAGTAAAAACTGTAACTTTGCCACTCAGGAACATTCACTGTCTTCATGGTAAGCAACTCAAGTGTATATTTGGCCTTGTGTTGTAGCTTATTGTCCTGCTGAAAGGGGAATGTCTGGTGGAAAGCAGACTGAACCAGGTTTTCCACTAGGAGTTTGCCTGTGCTTAGCTCCATTCAGTTTCCTTTTATTCCTGAAAACCCCCTAGTCCAAAACGAGTACAAGCATTATTATATCCTTGAAAACATGGAGAGTGGTACTTAGTAATGTGTTGTACTGTATTTGCCCCAAACATAACACTTTGTATTCAGGACAAACAGTTAATTGATTTAGCACATTTTTTTCAATATTTTTTTCAGTATTACTACTTTAGTGCCTTGTTGCAAACAGGATACATATTTTGTACAGGCTTCCTTCTTTTCACTCCGTCAATTAGGTTGTTATTATGGAGTAACTACAATGTTGTTGATCCATCCTCAGTTTTCTCCTATCATAGCCAATAAACTCTGTAGCCTCATGGTGAAATCCCTGAGTGGTTTCCTTCCTCCATGGCAACTGAGTTAGTAAGGACACCTGTATCTTTGTATTGACTAGGTGTATTGATACGCCATCCAAAGTGTAATTAATAACTTCACAATGCTTAAAGGGATATTCAATGTCTGTTTTTTTCTTATTTTGCCCATCTTCCAATAGCTGTCCTTCTTTGAGAGACATTGGAAAACCTCCCTGGCCTTTGGTGTTGAATCTGTGTTTGAAATTCACTGCTCGACTGAAGACCCTAACAGATAATTGTACGTGTGGGTTACAGAGATGAGGTAGTCAAAAATCATGTTAAACACTATAATTTACACACAAAGTGAGTCATTGCAACCTATTGTGATTTGTTAAGCACATTTTTACTCCTGAATTTATTCTGGCTTGCCATAACAAAAGGGTTGAATACATATTAACTCAAAACATTTCCTCTTTTCATTTTGTATTAATTTGTTAAAATGTGTTTGTAATACCACTTTGACATTATGGGGTATTGTATGTAGGCCAGTCACGAAAAAAAACCTAAAATGTATACATTTTAAATTCAGGCTGTAACACCAAACATTTTGGAAAAAGTCAAGGGGTGTGAATACTTTCTGAAGGCAATATATATACATATATATGTATATATATATCACCAGTATATTAATTACACCCAACTAGTGCCGGGTCAGACCCCCCTTTAACTCTAGAACAGCCTGAATTATTTGGGACATTCTACATGGTGTCGTAAACGTTCCACAGGGATGTTGGTCCATGCTGACACGATGGTATAATGCAGTTGCTGCAGACGGTGGTACATTCATGCTGCGAACAGTCCGTTTCATATCATCCCAAAGATGCTCTATTGGGTTGAGTTATGGGGACTGCGCAGGCCACTCAAGTATACTGTCATGTTCCAGGCAATGTTTTTCCACTCCTCAATTGTCCAGTGTTGGTGATCGCGTGTCCGCTGGAGCCGCTTCTTCTTGTTTTTAGCTGTTAGGAGTGGTCGTCTGCTGCAATAGCCTATCCGTGACAAGGATCGATTGGTTGTGCTTTTCGAGATGCCGTTCTGCACAACACTGTTGTACTGCGCTGTTATTTGTCATTTGGGGGTGGGTATGTGAGAAGGTTAGTATACAAGATCTATTGAGGGTTGGATATAGTACATTGTTTGAGCGTGTATTGATGGGGGAAAAGTAAAATGCTAATCACTGACTACGGTGTGTCCTACAGACTAATCCTGCTGCGGATGACCTTGACACCAACTTTAGTAGTACAGAGCCTGTAGACCCATTGGATGAAAGCTTTCAGCATAATTTGACTTTGAAACAAGCCAGGACAGCCAAAGGTATTTATAAAAGCAGTCTTGAGAAAACACATCAGCAGCCTCCACTGGATAACAGTACATTTTAGGTATAGAAAACAACACAGCTAGCTAGCTAAACATGGCTATCTTGGCTTGTAGTGGTTCTAGCAAGCCCTGTTATGGCCGAATCGATTACCAAATTGTACAGTACTGAACAACACTGCCTCGTTTAAAAGAGAGCTTATATTGCTAGCTAGCTACCGACAGCAAAACAACTCACTTGTTTGTCATATACCCTATTGAGTCCTGGTCCAGCTCGTCTAGGCTGCCGCCGCTGCTTGATGGTCTCGCAATCAACTCTTCAGTGTATTCTGGCTCAAATAAATAGGTATGTATGTTCCTATGTAAAACAACATAAAGAAATGTTTCGTGGTCCAGCTCTTCTTGGAAAGAGGAATGAACAGAAGCAGTCTATAATCAGGTTTCCATCCAACTTTTTTATGCGAGTAAAGTACATGTTGGATAAAAAAATGTCATGACAGGCCTGATGTAAAAAAAAAATGTGCGTAAACTTTCCAAATGTTGACGCTAGACAAGGTGGGATCTTTTTCTGTCTGTAAAATTAATTATGCGAGAAATGCCGGTGGAAACGCTTTTATGCCCAAATATTGACATAATTACCATAATATCAAAGTAAACAAGCGATGACATGTCGTGTGGTCCTCCCACTACCACTCGTTGGGAAAGCAAGCAGTTTATTAGGCTACATATGAAATAAGTGATGATGAACTTCACAGGCTGGTGAAAGTGCAAGCTTGATGCTCCTTTCCAATAAATATCGAGGGTCTTATTCTGGTGACATGATCATCGATGCTTGGCAGGAAACCTAGTTCTTGTAGCTAATTATTTAGCAGTCTCGGATAGACAGTGCATGGTAACATAGCTCCCGTGAACCTGTAAACTAGTACCGCCCCGTTTTGAAAAGCCTGCCTTCGAGGGTCGGAACAAGGATGTATGGCTCCTGTCAGGCTGTAGTCTTTACAAAGACAGGGAAAATGAGTCATCCTAGATATCCTGCAACGTCCTGGCAGATAGAAACATTATTGAGACAAGTCCAATGGCTTTATTGAACAAGGACGACCATATGTGCTCGTGTGATCACGTGATCGTGCAATCGGCGAAACACAAAGGCCACAATAAATATTACTCCATTCTAAAATACAGCTATAGAGTATAATTATGTCTGAATCACCCTCTCATATCTCATTATTATGTAGAGAGATTGGAAAAACACCCCAAATAGTGTCTAGCAGTGAAGTTTCCCTTTAACATACAGCCAGGTAATTTTTATCGAATAAATAGCAATGAATCTCATGAAATGCAGCTTACCTTTTATTCCCCTACCTCTCTAGCCTCTCCACATAAGTGTGGCATGCTCAATTTCCAGCTTCAGTGAGAATGAAGAAAGATAAGAGGGAGAAAATTGGAAGTTTGGTTTAAAATACAGACAGGCCCGGGCTTTCTGCTTGATGACCTGTGAGATCTCCCCATCGTTCCGCGCTGCGCTGTAGCCCTGCAGTGTGTGTGTCGACACACTCTGCATGGCAGAAGAGCTGTTTGTAATAGAATCCCACCCAGAGAAGGTTAATTACATTCCCTTCTTCTTTCTCTCGTTTCTCTCACCCCACCATCATGGGAAAATCCTAAATAAAATTAAAACACTACAGTGGCACATACACATGCAGAAATGCTCATGTATGCACACACACACACACTGTTTGTATGGCTGTGACAGAATTGTGTCCTTCACTCTCTGGCTGTCACCATATTTAACTGGCAATGGTTTTAATTGCAGGTTAACGTCTGACATCATGGCATAATAATATCAGCGGTTGAAACTCCCGGGAGCACCAGGGGGCCTGTGGCGGAGTGAGTGACATGACAGCAATATGGAGATGAGAAGGGGATAGCAGGGAAATAGGGCTGAGTGTTATCACAGTTACCAGAGAGAAAGGTGAACATGTAACCGGAGAGTGTGGACATGGATAAAACGCTGAGGCTTGCATTTTGTTACATAAAAAACGGTTAAAATGCAGGGTAGTGAACAGTGCAGTTAAGGAAAAAGGAATTGTTTATTAAATTACATTAAGTTGTTAGTTGTGGAATGTTTTGTCAATGTAACATATTAGGGTAGATCACTCATCTGAGTATCATACGCTTTTACACAATACACAGTGGCTTTTTGAGGAACTAAATTCAGTTTAATTTTATCAGCTCATAATATGTTATGTGTCCATATTGGGCTGGTAGTTTCTATGCCATCTTTCTCAACAGTTCC
This sequence comes from Thymallus thymallus, assembly GCA_023634145.1. NCBI lineage: Eukaryota > Metazoa > Chordata > Actinopteri > Salmoniformes > Salmonidae > Thymallus > Thymallus thymallus. The sequence continues at coordinate 16,894,949 of CM042395.1, read as the reverse complement.
GCTAGACTGCCACAGGAGAGAGAGAGAGAGAGAGAGAGAGAGAGAGAGAGAGAGAGAGAGAGAGAGAGAGAGAGAGAGAGAGAGAGAGAGAGAGAGAGAGAGAGAGAGAGAGAGAGAGAGAGAGAGAGAGAGAGAGAGAGAGAGAGAGAGAGAGAGATGAGTTTTATCACTCCGTCATAGATAATGGATCCCTCTGGTCTTCTTGTCTTTGATCCTCTGTTCAGAGTGGTAGTTATGTAGCAGAGAAGTGCAGCAAAGCACCAGGTTCCAAACAGAGAACCAGGGTCGGGGGCGTCAACACAGCGGTCAGACCCACCACAGAGTTCTCTGAGAAGGGAGAGAACACTGAGCGGGTGGATATGGACCTCCTCCATAGACCTCAGGGGGGCGCCTCTGCTACCTTGTGTGTGTGTGTGTGTGTGTGTGTGTGTGTGTGTGCGTGCATGCGTGCGTGCGTGCGTGTGTGTGTCTTGGGCCTCCAGTAGCCATGGCGAAGGGGATTTCCCTTTCCACTGGTTGAGGAAGGCAAGATGGCCGCCTGCCCAGGACCCCAAATCAAGAGCGTATGCTGCTTCTTCTATGATGAAGTTGAAAGTAAAAAATGCATGCTTTTTCTTATGCTGTGAATTTCCGTTATTATCCTCAGTAGGTGGGTGTACCATGCTGTAGTAGGCCACTACATCTGTATAAATATAGTAGTTTAAAACTAAAGTTATATATGCAGGGAAGACGAGATGGTCTAAGCTATTTTTTTCCTATTTTTCCTCATCGACTGCAGACAGAGTGACAGTACGTGACTAGATTACAACTTTTCAAACCTAATCCAGTGTGATTATTCCAACTAAACAATGAGAAGATTACATTTGATATTATTGTAATATTGTAATAATATAACGATGAGCTGAGAATTAATGCCAAGTTTAATCAACCCTCCCTGGGAGCTTACATTGATCTTTATATTAAAAAAGATAGCTATAATACAAGTTTCCCAAACATTATACAGTCAAAATATTGTGAAAATGAGTTGGCAGAAGGATGAGAATAAGGGAGGTTTAAATTCATTTCCACTCCTCTGACCATGGAGCTATTTGTTATTTTGTTGACGTAATAAAAAAAAAATATATATATATATTCTCCCTAAACTTAATTATAATTCTCAACGCTTCAGTGAGGTTTTCGAGAGCAGCTATCTGTAATATGTAATATTTCATATTTATGAAGCATCTGCATAATAAAGATAAGGTTTTCAATTAACCAAACCGTAAAATAGTCCATGCTACTAAATATAAATCATTCCCACGTGTTGCTTTGATTTCTAACTACTTCATTATTACACATTGATCTAGTGTTGTTGTGAGTTAGGGTATTTTCTTCTCCCCTCTTTTGCTAGCCTATGAAGTGCCTACCAAACCACTTCATGACAGGCCGTAAAATCAAATAAAACCTTCAATGTGTCGGAAGAAGAACGACACCATTAGTGTCAGGCATGTCCAGCGGAACACCGGGTAGGTAGGTAGATAGGTAGATTTCTTCAACTCTATTTCTGGTCCCCCATCTCTATCTTCTTACTCACTTTGTCTCCCTCTGTGCCTCCCTCCCTCTCTCTCTCTCTTCTGCCCCCCACCTATCTACCTCTCTCTATCTACCTCTCTCTCTCTCTCTCTCTCTAGATATATGGTATATGGTTATTGAGATGCCAAGTGCGAATATTGTATAACTGATATATGGAAAAGAGGCTCTGCGGTTTCCGTGTGGTGCAGCGGTCTAAGGCACTCCGTGTCCCGCAGCCCCATAGGGCGGTGCACAATTTGTCCAGCGCTCTCCAGGTTAGGGGAGGTTTTGGCAGGGGGTTTTCCTTGGCCAGGTGCCTGCAAGCTGACTTTGGCCATCAGTCGAACAGTGCTTCCTCCGACACATTGGTGTGGCTGACTTCCGGGTTAAGCAGTGTGTCGGCGGCTGGGCGGGTCAGGCTTCTGAGGACGCATGTCTCAACCTTCTCCTCTCCCGAGCCCATTGAGGAGTTGCAGCGCTGAGACAAGGCCGTAACTAGCAATTGGTGAGAAAATAAATACAAAAAAATGTATAAAAAAGAAAATAGGCTTTATTTAAGCCCTGTCACACATCACACACATGAGGTATAAAGTGTATCCTAGAGAGCAGGGGGATGGAGAAAGCAGGGGGATGGAGAGAGCCTTTGAGAAAGAGAGGATGTGTCCCTGTGAGATAGAATTGAAATAAGGGGTCATCCATAAAGGAGACTGTAAGTGGAGGAGGTGAAGGACAGGCCCAAGGCTGTTGGGATTTTAGCAGGTACTGTAGGTGGTAGAAACCTCTCCACATATATAGGCTGACCTTCTCTGTCTGCAAAAAAAATAAGTAAAATTGGCCATACCATGAAACACTGGTGGACGAGACAGTTTGGAATACCACAGCTATAGCAATTGCCCGATTGGAAACGCATAAGGTAATCTATACTGAACAAAAATATAAACGCAACATGTAAATAAAAGATCCCAGAAATGTTCCATATGCACAAAAAGCTAATATCTTTAAAGTTTTGTTCACAAATTTGTTTACAGTACATCCCGGTTAGTGAGCATTTCTCCTTTGCCAAGATAATCCATCCACCTGACAGGTGTGGCATATCAAGAAGCTGATTAAACAGCATGATCCTCATACAGGTACATCTTGTGCTGGGGACAATAAAAGGCCACTGTAAATTGTCTGGCTTCTCCACCTGCGGGATCATCTGAGATCAGCCACCAGGACAGCTGATGAAACTGGTTTTGCACAACTGAAGAATTTCTGCACAAACTGTCAGAAACTGTCTGAGGAACACTCATCTGTGTGCTCGTCGTCCTCACCAGGGTGTTGACCTGACTGCAGTTCGGCGTTGTAACTGACTTCAGTGGGAAAATGTTCACCTTTGATGGCCACTGACACGCTGGAGAAGTGTGCTCTTAACGGATAAATCCCGGTTACAACTGTACCTGGCATATTGCAGACAACGTGTATTTATTTATTTTTTATTTAACCTTTATTTAACTAGGCAAGTCAGTTAAGAACAAATTCTTATTTACAATGGCAGGCTACCAAAAGGCAAAAGACTTCCTGCGGGGATGGGGGATGAGATAAAAAAAATATAAAAAATTCAAATAAATAAAATTTAAATATAGGACCAAACACACATCACGACAAGAGATACAAAACAACACTGCCAAAAGAGAGACCTAAAACAACAACATAGCAAGGCAGCAACAGATGACAACACAACATGGTAGCAACGTAACATGACAACAACATGTTAGCAACACAACATGAAAGGAGCACAAAACATGGTACAAACATTATTGGGCATAGATAACAGCATATGTGTATGGAGTCATTTGGGCGAGTGGTTGGCTGATGCCAACAATGTGAACAGAGTGCCCAATGATGGCAGTTGGATTATAGTATGGGCAGGCATAAGCTACCGACAACAAACACAACTGCATTTTATCGATGGCAATTTGAATGCACAGAGATACCGGGACGAGATTCTGAGGACCATTGTCGTGCCATTGTCGTGCACAGCCATTGAAGAGGAGTTGGACAACATTCCACAGGCCACAATCAACAGCCTGATCAAATCTTTGTTGCATGTTGCGTTTATATTTCTGTTGAGTATAATATGCAATTCAACTCACCATCACCAGCACAGTCATATAGGGTCAATCCAAAAAATAAAAGGCAAGCATCTGGTACCTTCAGGAAGACTTGCTCAGAGAGGTGTTTCTCTACCTACTCCCCATCAACTCAGAAATAATAGTTCAGAAGTAAATATGAATGTCTGTTAAAGAAGATGTCATATTTTTCCTCACAACATTCTGCTCAACCCAGATAAAGACATGTTGCATGGTGAGTTTATATTTTTGTTCAGTTTAAATATCAAGGCCTTTTCTACAAGCCTCCCTTATGGACCTTATTTCTGGTTTCTGAGATGCTAAATAATCAAATCAAGAAGCCACTACAAAGTGAACAAAATCTCAAACTAATTATATCAGCCATCACCTTTCACCTCTAAGCCTTTTGACCTTTGTACTTGTATGGCTTTCCTGGCCATCTGATTGTATCGATTCATTGCTTCATTGAATATTTGGAATCCAATAATCAGTGGTGTAAAATACTTAAGTAAAAATACTTTAAAGTACTACTTAAGTCATTTTTGTAGTATCTGTACTTTACTTTAGTATTTTTACTTAAGTATTTTACACCACTACATTCTTAAAGAAAATATGTACTTTTTAATCTATACATTTTCCCTGACACACAAAAGTACTTGTTACATTTCGAATGCTTAGCAGGTCAGGAAAATGGACCCAATTTAAATAAACCCCATTGCGGTATTTACTTGGTAGCTTACGTCAACATTTTTTTTCTATGGCCACATATAATTACAAAATGATTGGGTAGTGCTCTGTAACATACTTACTGTAGTACAAGATTCCTGTCACAGGTAGATGATTGTGGTCATCAGAGGGAAAAGCCTGTGGGCATGTGCATATGTGCGCCCAAGCAGTAGTTCCTAACAAAGCAAGAAATTATACATAAACATGACAGCATGAATCCTGTCCTTAGCCTGCCAGTCATGAAGGGAGCAGCAAACCAACCCCTCAGTCAACACTGTCTGCAGCCTCAGAAGAGAAAGAGAGAGGGATTTGGGCTCTGCATGGCTGGCCATCACTGGCTGGCCATCACTGGCTGGCCATCACTGGCTGGCCATCACTGGCTGGCCATCACTGGCTGGCTCACAAGCATGCAAGCAAGCTTCCCCTACCCCCCTGCCTCGCCAGGCCAGTAATAAGCAGTACTACCACAAGCATCCTCCTCCAAACCCTCCCCTGAGATTTATCTGGCTGTTGAAGTAGAAAATGAATATTTTACAGTTCACTTGTCTGATCAATTACCTACAAGCTGTTTCTGTATTTTGTGGATGGTGGGAGAGAAGCAAGAGGAGAGTGTTTGTAGGTAGTATGATAGAGGTCCATAGAGATCTCCACTCACAACAACGCAAGAAAGACAGAGAGACAAAGAGAGAGAGAGAGAGAGAGAGAGAGAGAGAGAGAGAGAGAGAGAGAGAGAGAGAGAGAGAGAGAGAGAGAAGGAAGGAAGGAAGGAAGTTGTGAACGAGACGGTAGTCTCAAGTGAACCTCTTCTTTTCTGTATGCACAGAGCCCTGGAATTGTTGGGAAACAAATTAAAGCTTTCAGATGATAATTAGCCTGGTAATCTGTGGAGGTTACAGACACACAGTGCTGATTAGGAAACGCTAAGTGCTCCTTGATTCAAGGCCAATTAGACTTTTTCCAAAATGATGTATCCAGGTTGAGATCTACAGTGCCTTCAGAAAGTATTCATACCCATTGACTTACTCCACATTTTGATGTATTTTGAATTCAAAATGGATTAAATATATTTGTTTGTCACCCATCTACACACAATACAAATGACAAAGTGAAAACATGTTTTTAGAAATGTTTGCTAATTTATTGAAAATTAAATATAGAAATATCAAATGTACAGTTGAAGTCGGAAGTTTACATACACTTAGGTTGAAGTCATTAAAACTAATTTTTCAACCACTCACATAATTTTGGCAAATCGTTTAGGACATCTACACATAATTTGTTCATTCGACATGGTTGGATCTTTTTGTGTCGGTAACATCAATTATGCGAGAAATGGCAGTGGAAATGCCTTTATGCGCACATATTGAAATAATAATCATCGTAAACTTGGATCATGCGATGACATGGTGTGTGATCCTCCCACTACGACTCGGAAACCATGCAGTTTATTGCAGTGTTTAGTAGGCTACAGATTAAATAACAGGGTTGAGTGCACAGTGATCTTGATGCTCCTTTCCAATAAATATCAAGTGTCTGATACTGGTGACATGAATATCGATGCTTGACTGCTGTTTGACAAATAAAAATATTCTTGCTCTTATGCATAATAATCTCATCACGTAGACTAGCCTACCCGCACTGTATCTGCAAGCTGTTGGCTAGAGAGCACGTGCCAAGACCAGTAGACACATTTAACGCAACAGTTTTTGTGACATAGAGTTGAAAATGCGATGGAAATACATTGAACTTTAGATTTTTATTCGGTACATGAAAACTTAAGCGAAAAATAAAATGTTGTATGCAGTACGTCATCACACAGTGATTTTTAACTGAAACAAGAAGAAGAAGAAAAAGAAAAATAAGAAAATTAAGAAAAACAGAACCATAGCAAACCACCCCTAAAAGCAGCCCACTGGGCACACACTGGTTGAACAACATTGTTCAACAGCTATTCCACGTTGGTTGCACGTCATGTGGAACCAACATGGAATAGATGTGGAATAGATGTTGAACAACGTTGATTCAACCAGCGTGTGGTCAGTGGGTGCCCAATGGATTTGCTTTGAAATTACGTGGAACCAACTTGGAATATACGTTGAATTGACGTCTGTGCCCAGTGGGAAGGTGTATTTGACCAGGAAAAGCTCCTTTAGTTGGATTTAGAGTCCAGAAACCATGATATAAATCAGATTGAACCCAGTCCAGGGCATGAGTTCATACACGACATGGGACAAGAAGTATTACAGGGTAATACTTGATAAATTCTGCCCTGGATAGTGTAAATTATTATTTTTTTCTGTTTATCAAAACGGAGATGATACAATAATCCGGATCATAAAAATCTGTGGATTACAGAAGTAATCATCACGTTGGACAAGATTAAAACTTCTCAGACAAGTAAGGCAGGTCTGTTGTAATGTAGCTACCATATAAAGCTGATGTCAACGATGATCCTGTGATTGTGAGTCTAGCCAGATAATGAACTCTACTGTAACACTCCACTGTTCAAATTCAGTTGTACGCTTACCCTCATCGCTCCACTGGACTCTCTTCGATCTATTCTTCACTAGGTGTTATTCTTGGTCAGATTTTGTAACATCGGATGAAAATGAAAAAATGCTTCAAAAGTGCAATCATATTACAAAGACATCTTAGGGTTTGATTCTCGTTTGATGAGTATTTCTAGCATTTGCCATCAAGTTTCAGAATCATCCAAATTAATTCTGCTCCTAAAACGCAGATTAATCTCACAGCATGATGAACACATCGGAATATAATCTATTCACTGGAATCTTTGATTGGAAATAGCTTCAACAGAATCCTTCTATGGCCGAATGTCCCCTGCAGCTTAAACAGAGGAATAGTGTCTACCAGATGATTGATTGTCCACTCAGTGGGGGGGGGGGGGGGGTTCCTTTGGTCTGCCCAAGCCCAGATCATATCATCTCTATTTCATCTTCTCTTTAATACAACATACTGTATGTTAGAGTTAAACCATTGAAATGGAAATTATATAATTTCAGTTCAATCATACTGTCATTCCTGTATTATTATTGCATATTCAGGGAATCAATGTTTCCATGGTGACTTTACGGCAAAGGAACGCGGCACAGCAGATATATCCTGAACAATTTAATTTGTATTTATTTTTTATTTTAACACTGTTCCATCTACATGTATAAAGGCTGGGGAAAAACCCTGTAACCGGATACATCTGCATGCTGCTGAAATGTTTTATGTTTGGTTCTTCAGGTCTGTGGTGCTCATTCTCAAAGAAAGCCCACATGCCATCTCTTCTAGGTCGTCAAATCAACACAGCCCAAACTATGTGATTGTTAACTCTGTCAATCTATCATGTCTTTGAAAAAAAAACAGCATATCATGGTCCTTCACCCCAAACAGACAATCAGATTGCATCAACAGTGTTCCAGGAAATGTTTGCGTTTCATGTGAATTGTTGATTGTTTTCTCGTTTCCCTATGTGATTGGATTAAACAATCCTCCTGCAATAGATTGGTGCTACCAAACCTTATTTTACAAACAAATCAGAATCAGTATGGCTTCCATTTGGAAGGAAAGCAAGAATTAAAGAAAGAAAGAAAGAAAGAAAGAAAGAAAGAAAGAAAGAAAGAAAGAAAGAAAGAAAGAAAGAAAGAAAGAAAGAAAGAAAGAAAGAAGGAAAGAAAGAAAGAAAGAAAGAGGAGAGAGTGGGGGTTTATTAAGGAGAGAGAAGAGGAGAGAGAAGAGGGGAGAGAGGGGGAGAGAGAAAGGGATGGGGAGAGGGAGAGAGGGAAGGGTTAAAGAGCTGGAGAGACAGACATTAGAAAGACATATATATAGAGAGAGAGAGAGGAAAGAGAGAGAGAGAGAGAGAGAGAGAGAGAGAGAGAGAGAGAGAGAGAAGAGAGAGAGGAGAGAGAGAGAGAGAGACAGAGAGAGAGAGAGAAACACACAGTAAGAGAGATACTGTATACAGAAAAAAGAGGATAGAGAGGATAACGAATAGCAGAGTGAGAGAGGGGAATAGAGCGTCCTGCTGATGGAGTGTTCCCCTGGCCGTTTGGAGCGAGCATAGATAAACAGAGCGGCCCAGGGCATGCTGGGTAGTAGTGGAGAGAGAGAGAGAGAGAGAAAGAGAAAGAGAGAAAAGGAGAGAGAGACTATGTTATAGTAGAACATCTCCTCCTGTCCTCAAGTGGGGCTTACCATATTTGCATCTTTGTCGCATTCGCTTTGAAGATTCAAAGGTTCCTCTCCTTCTCTTCTCTTTGCATAGCCTGACATTTTGGGGCTGTTGCTGTTGCTGTTGCCTTCTCCACTCTTAAGGCACTCTGGGAGAGTCTGTTCCCTATAGTATGGTATAAGTCCCCATATTGTGCTTCAAAGGGAGTGAGTGTGTGCGTGTGCAGGTGAGGGTACACATGTCCATGCAAACACGTCTTTACATGTTTGTGTATGCGTTTGTGTATGCTGAGCAATACATCACCATTTATTTTATTATACTGAAAACACAAACTGACACATGAATGATACTTCAGCCGAAAATCCATTTTCTATGGTTCCCTCTGCGGGTTACACCTATAAAAAACATCTACTTCACATTGTAGCCATATTTATGTTGGCTATGTTGGTTTATTTACCATATACAGACATTGATGACGACACAGATTTAGATTAATCAAAGATAATAATACTGAAGTATTTTATGTCTCATCCTGTCAATACAATAACAAATCTCTACAGTAAACTTGAGTAAAAAGTGAAAAAATAAAACAAGTACGTTTTTTTCAATAAGGTCAAATCAAAGCAGTAAAATGAGGAATGGTTGCCACCATGCAGAAAATGTGCACATTTTATGTGCGCAAGTTAATTATGCCACTTCAGAGAAAGCTTGTGAAAGGATAAGGAAAGCTGCATAAATTTAGCTGTAATCCAGGCTGGCAGAACTCATTTGCAAGGATAGGCTTATCTGAGCACTGCAGCTTTCTCACAAAATTAACCTTGGATATTTGGGCCCATTTCAGCCAGCGTTTGAATCTCTCCCTCTCTCTCTCTCTCTCTCTCTCTCTCTCTCTCTCTCTCTCTCTCTCTCTCTCTCTCTCTCTCTTTCTCTCTCTCTCTCTCTCTCTCTCTCTCTCTCTCTCTCTCTCTCTCTCTCTCTCTCTCTCTCTCTCCTCCCCTCTCTCTCCCTATCTCTCTCTCTTTCTCTCTCTCTCTCTCTTTCTCTCTCTCAATGTATCTCTCTCAGAGGCTCTATGTATTACACAGTGAATAAAGCAGGCTGTAGGGAGCTTGTCACTGCAATGTTTGACTAAATAAATAAACAAGCAAAAGCACAGCTCTTCTTTAAACATGTATGTGTGTCAGAACGACTCCCTATGTTCCTCCTAGGGAACAGGAAGGCAGGGGAGCAGGCCCATTGTCTTGCTGTTCATTGGGTTTTATCTGTTTACTGTCTGTGTGCCATCTCATGTTGTTTTCTTGTGCTCAAGACAACACTAATCTTGAGAACTCTGCTGCTTTGTATCCAACATTAAACAACATAGCCAATTCACACTGCTTTATTTCTATACTAGGAAGGACAGACAGAACATGCATGACTATATATACCAAAAATGTGTCCACTGAGGATTCATGTGGGGAAAGTCTTAAAGATGCTTTGGTGGATCTCTGTATGTCTTCAAGTTCCTATAGTATGTGAATACTGTACCAAAACTGTCAGTTCCATGGTAGAATGTTTACTTAAAATATGGCAGCCACTTCAGAACTGCATCTGCCAATGAGCTACCCTAAGAATGCTCTATCGACCAATCAGCTATCCTTAGAATGCTCTATCATGTCTGTCCTTTTGATAGGCAACTGAAGGGGAAGACAGGAGCAAGTGACTTTTGACGTATATAATTTTTAAAACCTTGATGTGTCCATGCGTCATTACAGTTTTTCTCGATTAATTGAGCACATTTGTCCAAACAGACTTTTTCAAAACAATTAACACACGGCCCCAAACTGAAACACGTTGGCCAAAATGACACATTTCATTTGCAAAATGCATTAAGACTCTCAATCAAAACATACAACTTGTTATCTAATGAAAAGTTATTTGAGTCAATTGTTACACAATGGTCCAATAAATACTAACTGCAAATAACATGATTAACCTTTTTTACATGTATGAGCCATTGGTTGATACTATAATAATAGTATGACCATAAAAGGTAAGTTAACATATTATATGTCTGGGACATTGGTTGATACTATAATTATAGTATTCACCATACGTCACTCAAGAGCATGAATATCCAGAAACAAAAGGCTTTATTTGACCTTTTTCCATTTTAACTGAGAGCTGAATTATCTTCCTCTATGGCCCATCTACCTCTCCTTTCTCCTTGCTCTGGGCCTCTTATTTAGTCCATTATTGCAAACAGCAACTCAGAGGTGACCTCTTTTATGCATGAATAAGGACTGATTGCTCATTGAACAATTATGCAAAGAAGTTTTGCAGAAGAGGTTCACATTCATGTGAATCATTTGTATCAGCTGTGACCAAATGTTTGAATGTTGTTTGTCACTCAACTGAGTTTTGCATCTTTTGTAGAGAGTTGTGTTTTCTGTTTTGCAAAAATGTGCTTAGCATTTGCATTGTGTGTGAAAGAAATAAGAACTGACTTAAGGTTTTGTCAAAAAAGAACACTGTTGTGCTCATTAGGTTATGATGGAGATCAAGTGGACCCCATTTTCATTAGAAGTGTTTAAGCAATCAAGAAAAACTGTAACATATACAGTATGGTATCTCTTCAGTGCCAAGATTAATTGTCAACAGTTTTGGATCATGTATTCAATAAATCATAATCATAAATGGTTAGAAATTTACACCGAATTTACAGAAGGATTTTACAAGAGGAACAATATTTTTGTGACTGCCGTTCATGAATCGTACGAGAGAAACCCACTGGGCACAAACTGGTCGAATCAACATTCTTTCAACGTAATTTGTCAATGTATTGTGATGTGAAATCTATGTGGAAAATACTTACATTGGAGATTTGAGGGTGAAATTTCAACAACAGAATTACTTCAACATGGTAAACAATTTTCAACATAGACAAACCTTGTATAAAAGATGATGAATTTGTACCTTTGAAACAATGTCATATATTCAACGTTATATACACTATAAGAAAACAAAACTAAAGGCTAGGCAGCATCTCCTACTGTAGAGTTAATCTATCTACAGCTATTCATTTGGTCTAGGTTTTAACCAAACCCTGCTTAGGTTTTATATATGTTACTGACTACTACCAATGTGCTATCGTGAGAACAATTATTAAGATATCTCTTAATAACTAAATAGATTCACTGTTGCAAATCCATCGGGTAGGTTTAACAGAGCAAATTAAATGTAACCATACTCTAAAAGTCATATATCATCAATTATACTATTTAGGCCTATGTAACATTTACGAAGTCTTCAACATCCATAGTTTCAATTCAACAAAACTAGACAATACGTACGTAAAGGAAAGGGTTTCAAACTTTGGTTGATGTCACATTTTATCTTCAAGTTAATAATGAATATGTTGTATTCATTTCAACCAAAAATCTAAGTTAAACTTTATTTAAAGTGCATTTAAAGTTTGATGTGATTTAGTCCTATTATTTAAATTGGGAGAAGATACAAATTAGAATTAAAGTCAGAATAAGTCAGTGACACAAAATATACAGTGGGGAGAACAAGTATTTGGTACAGAAACCTTTGTTTGCAATTACAGAGATCATACGTTTCCTGTAGTACTTGACCAGGTTTGCACACACTGCAGCAGGGATTTTGGCCCACTCCTCCATCCAGATCCTTCAGGTTTCGGGGCTGTCGCTGGGCAATACGGACTTTCAGCTCCCTCCAAAGATTTTCTATTGGGTTCAGGTCTGGAGACTGGCTAAGCCACTCCCGGGCCTTGAGATGCTTCTTACGGAGCCACTCCTTAGTTGCCCTGGCTGTGTGTTTCGGGGCTGGAAGACCCAGCCACGACCCATCTTCAATGCTCTTACTGAGGGAAGGAGGTTGTTGGCCAAGATCTCGCGATACATGGCCCCATCCATCCTCCCCTCAATACGGTGCAGTCGTCCTGTCCCCTTTGCAGAAAAGCATCCCCAAAGAATGATGTTTCCACCTCCATGCTTCACGGTTGGGATGGTGTTCTTGGGGTTGTACTCATCCTTCTTCTTCCTCCAAACACGGCGAGTGGAGTTTAGACCAAAAAGCTCTATTTTTGTCTCATCAGACCACATGACCTTCTCCCATTCCTCTTCTGCATCATCCAGATGGTCATTGGCAAACTTCAGACGGGCCTGGACATGCGCTGGCTTGAGCAGGGGGACCTTGCGTGCGCTGCAGGATTTTAATCCATCACGGCGTAGTGTGTTACTAATGGTTTTCTTTGAGACTGTGGTCCCAGCTCTCTTCAGGTCATTGACCAGGTCCTGCCGTGTAGTTCTGGGCTGATCCCTCATGATCATTGATGCCGCACGAGGTGAGATCTTGCATGGTGCCCCAGACCGAGGGAGATTGACCGTCATCTTGAACTTCTTCCATTTTCTAATAATTGCGCCAACAGTTGTTGCCTTCTCACCAAGCTGCTTGCCTATTGTCCTGTAGCCCATCCCAGCCTTGTGCAGGTCTACAATTTTATCCCTTATGCCCTTTCACAGCTCTCTTGTCTTGGCCATTGTGGAGAGGTTGGAGTCTGTTTGATTGAGTGTGTGGACAGGTGTCTTTTATACAGGTAACGAGTTCAAACAGGTGCAGTTAATACAGGTAATGAGTGGAGAACAGGAGGGCTTCTTAAAGACAAACTAACAGGTTTGTGAGAGCCGGAATTCTTACTGGTTGGTAGGTGATCAAATACTTATGTCATGCAATACAATGCAAATTAATTATTTAAAAATCATACAATGTGATTTTCTGGATTTTTGTTTTAGATTACGTCTCTCACAGTTGAAGTGTACCTATGATAAAAATTACAGACCTCTACATGCTTTGTAAGTAGGAAAACCTGCAAAATCGGCAGTGTATCAAATACTTGTTCTCCCCACTGTACATCTCCTTCAAATGCTGTTATTTGGTTGCGTTGGTAACCAAACACAATTCAATATCAATTTTGCAATACAATAAATAGCCTATTAAGTTGTCGACAAGTTAACAAATCATATGTTGGATTCACGTCTCCAACTAAACCAAAAATAAAAGTGAAAGAATTGGATTAAGCCAGTGGCTCAGATGAAACTATCCAAACATTAGATAGATTTCCTTTAAATATTGATATTTGGTTGCGTTGTCAACCTAACACAATTCAATATGACTTTTGTAATACAGTAAATAGCCTAAAGTTAAGGCTATCTTACTAACTAATGTAGTAGTTTTTATTCAACCTTAAAATGAGTAACATCCATGGCCACATTTTGAGGTTACTGTATCTATAAATGTATTATTGTGTAATCATATAAAGAGTGCAGGTAAAGGTCGCAATATAAATATCTGTACAAAATCTCAAACAGCACTGACCACTTACACTATGTACTTTTTATGTAATCTCCACTACAATCCAGGTCATTTGGTTGTACTATTATATGAAGCACAGTGATAACACATTAAGGTGTTGTATAAATACAAAATATATGGCATTGCATTCCCATTTGAACTTTGTTGTGCTTTTAAATGGTTGAAAGCATAACGATAACATGTTTCAACCAAAAATTCCCCACATTTCCACTTTGAAATGATGTGGTGTGCAAGTGGGAACGTACTGCTAGTTCTTTGCAATGAATTTACAGTTTGTATTATTAACTGTCCTGATTAATTTCTGTCACTAAACATGAATGTCCCTCTGACACGAGAATACTACTCCAGATGATCTGGGAGCAAGTCACGAGTCACAAGTCACAAGTCACAAGTCACGAGTCACAAGTCACGAGTCACAAGTCACGAGTCACGAGTCACGAGTCACGAGTCACGAGTCACGAGTCACGAGTCACAAGTCACGAGTCACAAGTCACAAGTCACAAGTCACGAGTCACGACTCACAAGTCACGAGTCACGAGTCACGAGTCACAAGTCACAAGTCACCGAGCAAGAGAAGCTAATTTCTAACCCCGACCCTCCTAGTTCCATCATCACGCATGCATGCAAGCACACACACACACACACACACACACACACACACACACACACACACACACACACACACACACACACACACACACACACACACACACACACACACACACACATACATACACACATACACCTCCATCTTCCTATGATATCACTCAGCAACTCTGCATTGCTGTCATCACCTAGAAACTAATCGCAGTGACAACCTCACCTGTCCCCATCTGTAACTCTAATGTTCCTGTCAGGTGATGGGATGGTGGCTGTTAATCAGAACCTTCTGCCAGGCCGCTAATGGGACCCATCCCATAATGTATGTTTATAATGTATGTATATCCCTCTCAGATGAATTCAGGACGGCTGGAAGCATATGCTAATCATTTCCCTGTCCGTGACGCATGAGTCTTCAAAGTCGCTACTCGCTAGTCCTCCCAAATCTACCATTTTTTATTTTTATTTTTTATTTTAAGAGGAGGGATTGAGGCATTGGAGCTGCTAAAGCGGACCATGATCTAAAACCTAAACTTTCCTCTGAAGTCTTGTATGTGTGTGTGTGTGTGGGAATGTGTATGTGCGTGTGTGCGTGTGTGTGTGTGTGTGTGTGCGCGTGTGTGTGTGCGTGTGCGTTTGTGTGAAATACCACCCAACACTGTTACACAGAAATACCACACACCCAACACTATTACACAGAAATTCCACCCAACCACCCAACACTGGTACACAGAAATACCACACAACCACTATTATACAGAAATACCATCCAACCACCCCAACACTGAATGGTTCCTCTGAATTGTTTTATTTATTTTTTATTGAACCTTTATTTAACTTGGCAAGTCAGTTAAGAACAAATTCTTATTTACAATGACGGCCTACCTAAAAGGACAGCCATAGTAGTATGACGCCCCTGGAGCAAATTCGGGTTAAGTGCCTTGCTAAGGACACATCGACAGGTTTTTTCACCTTGTCGGCTCAGGGATTTGATCCAATAACTTTTCGGTTACTGGCTCAACGCTCTGACCACTAGGCTTCCTGCCGCCCCATAAAACCATGAATGGTTCCTCTAGTGAAGTCAATCGATGTCAATAAAGGACATGTCATTATCTTCAAGCATTGTGTTAAGAATGGATTTGTTGAATAATAACATACATATCTCATCACCCACATGCATTTTGCAACTCACTCACCCAAGCCAACCATATCAGTCCATGCTTACATCCCACCTGTACCAGTAACCTACGGCTGACTGGAGTGACTGGAATTCCTGTAAGAGTCGTGATGACAATTAAAGTTCCCTCTTCTCTCGCCTCTGTGTTGCAGTCTGCTTGATGAGTCGAAGTTAATTAGTTTAAACTGCTCACAGAAATACCACCCAACCACCCAATACAATTACACATAAATACCACCCAACCAACCAACACTATTACACGGAAATACCACACAACCAACACTATTACACAGAAATACCACACAACCAACCAACACTGTTACACAGAAATACCACACAACCAACCAACACTATTACACATAAATACCACCCAACACTGTTACACAGAAATACCACCCAACCACTCAACCACTCAACCACCCAACACTGTTACACAGAAATACCACCCAACCAACCAACACTGTTACACAGAAGTAACACCCAACCACCCCAACACTGTTACACGGAAGTAACGCCCAACCACCTCAACACTATTACACAGAAATACCACACAACCACCCAAACACTATTACACAGAAATACCACCCAACCACCCCAACACTATTACACAGAAGTAACACCCAACCACCTCAACACTATTACACAAAAATACCACCCAACCACCCAAACACTATTACACAGAAATACCACCCAACCACCCAACACTGGAGCTGAATGGTTCCTCTAGTGAAGTCAATGGATGTCAATGAAGGACATGTCATTATCTTCAAGCATTGTGTTATTAGTCACCCAATGAGCTGCAGTTCATATAAATAGTATGAAGCTGCTGAATGTCATGTCTAAAAGTGCAATAGACTGATTAAATCAGTAGTTAATGTACCGTATGTGATGTTTCTGACAAGACAATAGACTATACAGCAATTTCAGTTACATTCCGCTATATAATACAAAGGCAGAAAATATAACAAAAGAAAAATGTACAAAAACTATTTCTGTCTCAGGCATTATGACAAATCGTCTTGTGACACAAGAAAGCTAACTCCACAAACGATCACATCTATATTTTTTCTATCTTCTATCTTCTATAGAGATGCCTGCATACTAACAACATGACAGCGAGACAGGGAGGTAGACGACAGTTCCATGCAATTTTTTTCTAATTGGACTGAAATTAGGTGGAAGGGAACTGCAATTAACTGGTCTGTTTTATCAGGCCTGGTGCAGTCTGGAAGAGGTAGGCAGGCTCATTCCTGGTAGGGAGGCTCAGTTCTGGTCAGGCCTGGTGCAGTATGGGAGAGGTAGGGAGGCTCAGTAGCAAAGCTGGGACCGATGCCTGCACTACCGGGCAAATCTCTCCCTCCATCCTTCCATCCTCCCTCCATCTCTTCCTCCCTCCCTCCACCTGCCATTCATTCACAAGCTTTGTTTATCTAATTTTTCAATTAACCTCCAAAGATTTAACTCCCTTCATAAAGCCACTGTGGGCGTGTTTGCTCCAAAGAACAAATGGTCTGCCTCGCTCTTTTTCCTATCTCTCCCTCCTTGTTCCATCCTCTCTGCCATGGTGTGCTGTCATCCCTGGAATCTGGGCTTCACAGAGCTCGGCAGGACTCTTCCAGGCGAAAGGCTGTCTGTGTCTCAGATTAAAAGAGTGGAAGTATGTGGCAAGCAGAGAAAGCTTTATAGATATTGTAATTAGGTGATAACTTTATTATTCTCCTGCCTCCATGCCTTCCCTTCAGCAGAGCCAAGTAAATTAGAGGAGGAGTGGGAAGAGAGAGGAGGAAGTAGGGAGAGAGGGGGAGGAGTAGGAAGACAGAGGGGGGAGTAGGAAGAGAGAGGAGGAGGAGGAAGAGAGAGGAGGAAGTAGGAAGAGAGAGGAGGAAGTAGGAAGAGAGAGGGAGGAGGAGGAAGTAGGAAGAGAGAGGAGGAAGTAGGAAGAGAGAGGGAGGAGTAGGAAGAGAGAGGAGGAGGAGGAAGAGAGAGGAGGAAGTAGGAAGAGAGAGGAGGAGTAGGAAGAGAGAGGGAGGAATAGGAAGAGACAGGGAGGAGTAGGAAGAGAGAGGAGGAGGAGGAAGAGAGAGGAGGAAGTAGGAAGAGAGAGGGAGGAGTAGGAAGAAAGAGGAGGAAGTAGGAAGAGAGAGGAGGAATTAGGAAGAGAGAGGGAGGAGGAGGAAGTAGGAAGAGAGAGGAGGAAGTAGGAAGAGAGAGGGAGGAGTGGGAATAGAGAGGAGGAGGAGGAAGAGAGAGGGAGGAGTAGGAAGAGAGAGGGAGGAGTAGGAAGGGGTGGACAGGGTGAGACGCTTGGTCCTTACTAGTTAACACAGTCATAAGTATGGCTAAACCCCTGCCTATTTCAAAAATTTGTCTAACCCTTTCCTTAACCCTAACCTTAACAACACTGCTAACCTTATACCTAACTCTAACCTTAAATAAAAAATAAAAAAATGTTTTCAGGAATTTTTACAATATTTTGACTTTGTGTCTGTGTTAACTACTGACAACCGAGAAGCATGGCCAGAATTATGTAAATTTTAATCAAAAGGAATACTGAGCAACTGTTTAAATGTCCTCCAAATTCTTCACCTTAATCCTGCCTCCCAAAATAAAAATGGCCTTACCTGATAGCTCTACATGTATTCGGATTCTAAACATTTTACGTCACAGAAGCTGAAACCAGAATTGACTGTCCGTTTTTACACCTGATCAATTTGTCAATACATTGAATTCAATCAGGCTTATTCATTTTTTATGAGTGAACTTTCTATGAGTGAGAAAAAGGCTGATAATCAACCCTTGTCATGATTCATGACCCAATAAACCACAGGTTAATTTAAATTTGTCACACCTCCCCACCTCCCAATACACATTCATTTTAATCAACAATATGATGACATTAGAGCTTGTGCTGATGCGCTTAAAAGCCATGACTATACAATGATTTGAGTTTTGAATGCAAGTCCCATTCTCTGCACAATCTGTGTGTGTGTGTGTGTGTGTGTGTGTGTGTGTGTGTGTGTGTGTGTGTGTGTGTGTGTGTGTGTGTGTGTGTGTGTGTGTGTGTGTGTGTGTGTGTGTGTGTGTGTGTGTTGTGCGTGTGTGTGTGTGTGTGAATGTGTGAATGTGGTCAGATTAATTCCAAAATGAAGCTGAACCCCCAAGACACAAAGACTCCCCTAATTAATCACTACTAACGAGGTAGGAGACTCTGGAAATACCAAGTGAATCAAAACGGATTAATTGCGGAAAGTAATTTTAAAAGGTTTTTTAGCTCCCTTGGTCACAACTCAGGCGCCATTCCCTTCTGCAATCAAATCAAAGGCCAGTTTGGAAAATCTAACCCAATGAATGTTTGGTAATTATTGTTGCTATTGACAAGACAGTGATTAATTGAATCCATTAATGGTTGATGAAAGAAACATACATTGTTTGCTCAAAGTGGGACCTCATCTTTGACCCTGCATCTGGGGAAGTTTTGCTGTTGTTTATCAGCACTGCATGCTTTTCTACACGACACACACAGACCGTTATGGATGATCCGGGTATGATGCAACGAAGGTACTCCCACCCCAAGAAGCATGTACAATGCTTATTTCAGCAGAAACCCTTGTGGGGAGAGTTTAACAGAATGAGCACAGGGCATGGTGGATAATTGTGTGTGTGTGTGTTTGTGTGCGTGCGTGTGTGTGTTTAGCAGCGTAAGCACAGGGCAGCATGGTGAATGTGATGTCAACCCGGGGCTTCTAATAGATCAATCTGACCCTCCTAGATAAATCTGGTCCCTTAAAATCTCCAACAGGAGCAGAGCAGTGGTCCGGTCGGCTCACACTCAGCCAGTCTGCAGTAATGTATATGTTGACTGACAGTTAAACACAGATTCATTCAATCCAGAGCCTAAAATATTCAACTGCATATATAGTTTTTATAAATTAGTCACATAATATAGATTTGTTCAATCATAATATTAATTCCAGTTTTACTGTCTCAATAATTATATATATTTAAGTAATAAGGCCCGAGGGGGTGTGTTATAAGGCCAATATACCATGGCTAAGGGCTGTTCTTACTGTATGCACAATGCAATGCGGAGTGTCTGGACCCAGCCCTTAGCCGTGGTATATTGGCCATATACCACAAACCCCCGATGTGCCTTATTGCTATTATAAACTGGTTACCAATGTAATTAGAGCAGTAAAAATACATGTTTTGTCATACCTGTGGTATACAGCATTCAGGGCTCGAACCACCCAGTTTATAATACATAAAATGCAATAGGGCGATTGTCTTCCTGCCAACTTTATTGTCCCATTACTTTGCCCATTTGGTTCTAACAGTTGCGCATACATCAATATTCCTGCTACAACGACCCTGGAGTGGCCTGGTCAAGGTGACTGGTGACATCACAGGGGTGCATGTAGTTTTGTCCGGCTTATTTCCTTAGGGGTCACTTTTCTGTGGAATAAGCTATTTGAGCCCATGCAGCCCCCACAGGGAGAAGTCTTCCTTTCCACAGCATGGCACACACAAACACACACACACACACAAACACACACACACACAGACACACACACACACACACACACACACACACACACACACACACACACACACACACACACACACACACACACACACACACACACACTATGCCACACACGTTACGGTACTGACTGATTCCTTTCATGCTGGCGGCCACAACCAGGCATGCAGAGAAACTCTGATTACCCTTGCTACCACTCTGCCATAATCCCTTTTCTCTGATCTCCACTGATTTTGGTTTAATATTTGATTTTTTTAACTTTCTATAGGAAAGGAGGAATTATTCAAATCCAAACTGCTCAGTGAAAGTCTGTTCTCCACCTGCAGGCATGTTGGGCAGAGAGGGGAGAGGAGGGAGGGAGATAAATTGAACGAAAGTGTTGAAATAGCCTCCCAGGATTCTCTCTCCCTGTCTTTGTTTCTCTCTCTCTCTCCCCTGATATTCAGTCTGTTTTCCCCACTTTTCCTCTTCCACCAGTGGACAACTTGACGTCACATTCTCTCTAACCCAGCTCGGTAATTTACTCTGGGGCATACAGTGTTTGCTGATCTCCTAAATCGGGGCACTAGAGCTGAGACCTGCGGCCACCCAAACCTCAAGCCCTCATGGGGCTGGTCTGAGTAATAGCTGATATCCCCCAGATAGGCGTTGTGGTTTGCATTTCATTTCTAGCAGGATCATAACTCAACCGGGGCAGAGGAGCTAGCTATGTCATCTGAGATAAGAGCTGAGCAGAGGAGAGGGGCAGCTAAACATACAGGTAATACTCCTGTCTGTGAGGCAGGAGGAGGAAGGAGGAGGAAGGAGGAGGAAGGAGGAGGAAGGAGGAGGAAGGAGGAGGAAAGAGGAGGAAGGATGAGGAAGGATGAGGGATATCTCTCTTTTTCTGTTTAGTAGAAGGATTAAAAACCATAAGGAAATTCTCCTCTCTCCTAAATCCTTCTTAAAACAAAAGTATTAAGATGAAACAAATATATATAATGATGGGATAATAGTAGCCTTAAGAAACACATCCACACACACACACACACACACACACACACACACACACACACACACACACACACACACACACACACACACACACACACACAAACACAAACACAACTCCACATCAGTCCTTCTCTCATTTAATCTCACCAAAAGTATCTGAACCCGTTGTCAGTAATCTGGACTGGGCTGGGAGCGATGGGCAAGACACAGACACACAGTCAAAAAATGTAATAAGGAAATCTTGACGCAAGAGTGTGTGCATGGCTCACAGGAATTTCATCCAGGATTGACTTTGTGCCCTGTGCAAGCCTGAGGAATCATACACACTACTGCCAGGCTGAGGAATCACACACACTACTGCCAGCCTGAGGAATCACACACACTACTGCCAGCCTGAGGAATCACACACACTACTGCCAGCCTGAGGAATCACACACACTACTGCCAGCCTGAGGAATCACACACACTACTGCCAGCCTGAGGAATCACACACACTACTGCCAGCCTGAGGAATCACACACACTACTGCCAGCCTGAGGAATCACACACACTACTGCCAGCCTGAGGAATCACACACACTACTGCCAGCCTGAGGAATCACACACACTACTGCCAGCCTGAGGAATCACACACACTGCTGCCAGCCTGAGGAATCACACACACTACTGCCAGCCTGAGGAATCACACACACTACTGCCAGCCTGAGGAATCACACACACTACTGCCAGCCTGAGGAATCACACACACTACTGCCAGCCTGAGGAATCACACACACTACTGCCAGCCTGAGGAATCACACACACTACTGCCAGCCTGAGGAATCACACACACTACTGCCAGCCTGAGGAATCACACACACTACTGCCAGCCTGAGGAATCACACACACTACTGCCAGCCTGAGGAATCACACACACTACTGCCAGCCTGAGGAATCACACACACTACTGCCAGCCTGAGGAATCACACACACTACTGCCAGCCTGAGGAATCAAACACACTACTGCCAGCCTGAGGAATCACACACACTACTGCCAGCCTGAGGAATCACACACACTACTGCCAGCCTGAGGAATCACACACACTACTGCCAGCCTGAGGAATCACACACACTACTGCCAGCCTGAGGAATCACACACACTACTGCCAGCCTGAGGAATCATGGAACCAGGGTCTGGGAACAGATCAGTCAACAGGAAAAAACACCACAATGAGAAACAAAAAGAGGAATAAATAACCACGTCCATCCCCTTTGTTAATGTGCTGCATTTTGGACACAGACAAGTAACTGATTGCCTGGCGGGAAGTGAGCCTGTGCCGGAGCCAGAGGGAACTGACCGGAACAGAGACGTATATATTAATGGCTTTGGTCCAGATGTATTATAGGAGAAAATGCCTTAATCTGAAACAGTGATTGCCAATAGCATAGAAAATAATTTATTTGACTATTAAAAAGTGTTTCATATAATTGTATTCACATAATTGCAGTTGAATTGCATTTCAAGGGTCCTTCAGAAAAAAACTACGGTGAGAGATGAGTAAATACTGACATTTATTTTCCATGATATGTGCCTATAGAAACACATTAAACACTTTCAAAAGAATTGAGAGTAGTAAGTGTTACATTTCTGCGTTCTTGTGAGGTTTATCTGTCTGTTGTTGTTAAGAGTTGCTTTGCTCTGCTATGGCACGCAGATGTGAGCCCCTCTGCTGTTGGTGTTGTCTCATCACTGTCCTCTGCAGGAAAGCAGGGAGTGGTGCCTTCACCTCCACGGAGCTCAGGACTAACAGACTCATGCACACACACTTGCACACACACACAAACACACATGCATACGCATCAGGCGCACGCACACACACACATTTACCCTTCTAGCTGAGTTAGATGCATGTCCTCTACAGGGTGTTTGCGTTTGGATGAGTGGACAGCAGCTCATATACACTAATTAAATCACCTGCATTAGCATCCTATCAGCTGACTGGCCTGGCAGAGATTAATAAACCAATCAACACACACTGAACTCAACTGACCCACCTGACTACACACACACACACACGGATGAATGTTCACACAGACACACACACACACACACACACACACACTCCTCTCTTTGAATCTCTCCCTCCTTCGAGGCACGGCAATTAATCAACCCAACACACCCCAGTTTGGCATTCCCCATCTCTCTAAATGTGGTAAATAACCAGGTCGCTCCGCTCTCTCCATAACGCAGGGAGACATTTTGTCAAACAAATATGATCAAAACAAAGCTAACGACGTGTAAATTGTTGATGATGTATTCTGTAGCGAGCGGTCACAGTGTGCTGTCTGTCTGAGAGTAATCACTGACATGGGTAAGACATAATGAAGAGGAAATTCATATGAATATTAGGAACATTGAACATTACGTAGAGCAACTTTGACATTCAGAGAGTGATTGGTCTTGATGTGGATGATGTCATAATGTAAATGTTATATTTTTACGGTACAGTACGCTCCCTGACTGTCTGAACAGCACGCCTGTAAATCAGTCTAATTCCTTGATGTTTAGGACAAATCTAAAGTGAGGAACGTCAATATCTTTGAATTAATAGTTCATGAATAGCAAAGATATAATACGTTTATGACATCGCTCTTCTGACCCACAAAGACCAAAATGCAATAGAGTCAATTAGCAGAGCTACTGTAAGAAAAGTGGAGGGGGTGGTGGAGGACATGGTAGGGTAAAGCTTGGCCAGACTCCCCACAGTAGGCTCGCCTCATTGGGGCTTGTCTCCCTCTGCTAGAGCCCCTCCACCCTGGTCTCTGGCTCAGCAGTGGGTGGTGCAGAGCTCCAGACAGCCGCTTTGCGTAGAGCGCTAGGCTAGTCCACAGCTAAAACCCCTGCCATTCTGAGTTGCGAAGTGCGCTAGCTAGACTAGTCCACATACAGCTAGAGCCCTGCTAGAGCCCTGCCAAGCCGGCGCATTACCAGCCCTAATCCCACAAGCCGAAGCAGGGGATCTTACATCTGAGAACAATGGCTCTCCTTCCCAAATCTGACAGAGGCACAGGCACAGCAGACACAGATTTGTGGAGACAGCATTGGGGTTTGCAGGGAGGGAGGGTTCGTGGGGAGGTTTGGAAGGGTAAGGGATGGAGGGGAGGGAAAGGGAGCTAGCTACTGATAGACACAAACTGTGCTACGAGAGTTGGGATAATCCATGGTGAACAACTGAACAACTACAGCAGCAGATGTCTCTATGTTATTACAAAGGAAGAGTTTCTTTGTCTAGTCAAGTAGAACGGGCCCAGTTGACTGATAATACAACACTATTAGAACACCTGAATCCATGAGACATACTCCAACGGAGGGCTTGAATAGCCTAATGAAATAACTAGACATATAAACCAGACATCGTGTGGAGTGGACTAATGTTTGATAATGTTTTATCTGTTTTGGAATAGTCTATTGTAACATACTTAGCTAAACCTAGTGTCACGAGCGGGTGGAAAGAGAGACCAAGGCGCAGCGCAGTAATAGTTCGACATTTAAATTTTATAATAACACTTCCAAAAATGACGAACTAGCAAACAAAAACACGATATAACAAACGTACTACACTTACTTTCACTGTGACTGGAGAATAATGACCCACACCCAGGTGTGGAACATACAAACATATGTAGGATCCCTAATTAGAGACAATGCACTGCAGCTGCCTCTAATTAGGGATCCAACACAAACCACCACCAGAAACAGAAATAATAGACCTGTCAGACTCTGACCATGGCTACATAGAGAAGCAATAGGCTTCTCTATGGCCAGAGCCTGACACCTAGTAGCTGGCCAGATTTGAGATTGTGAGATTTTGTTCTCGGTGCTGAAATTAGTTTTAGTAAAATTAACTACCTATCAGCTATTTTGCAGATTGACGATGGATACCTGTATGTGATGTTCAGACTAAAGCCCAAGCATGCAGATTTTCTTTTTTCAAAAGTGTGTATGATATCGTCCCTCTCTCTTATTTCACAGAACATGTGGAACAGAAATGTATGATGTGTGGCGTGCCAGAGACCTAATTTTCCATGGTACAGATATCTGGCAGAAGCTATACCTGTTTTGATATTGAAGTAAATGGTTGGTGTTGTGTGTGTTTGAGGGGCTGGAGGAAATGTGTTTTATGCACACACACACACACACTCTACACAATCTCTGCAGTGCGCGCAACAGATGGATTTTCCCCTCCAGGAGCTGACTGAACAAAAAGAACATTCAATATGTAATTACCTTCCTTCTCTCCATACACACGGCAGCCAGTCACGCTGTTGTAGAGAATTCAATATGCACCCATGACACTTCCTAGAAATACATGTTTGTTTTGCTACTGTGTGTGTGGAGGAGGGGAGGAGGGAGAAAACCACCTGCATTGTTAATCATGAGACATGGGTCGTCCGTCGAACGCTAGCCGAACGCAAGACTGCATGGCTGGCTGGTTGATGCAGGGGATGTGATGTCACCTCTTGTAGAGAGCCACCACCGCCACCGAGAAGATAAGATGGAGTTTCTTTAATAGGAAACTTTTCCCTGCAGACGTTTCAATGCAGTATTTTTTAATAGTTGCATGAGCGAACTTCACTCACAATATTTTGTATTCTTATTAACTGCTTGGGTGCAATTTATTGTCCTCTGAGGCGATGGAGGTGGTTGGGCGAGCGGGACTCTGGTCGGAGCTGATAAGCCGTTGCTCACCACCAGGCCCGCTGGAGGGACCAGATTTTCCAGGAAGACAATGTCCACTAGGTCAGACACACAAACGCAGGCGAGTGTGAGCGCGAGCACACACACACACCAAATTGTTCAGACACACACACATCACATAGGCACTAGACTGACGACTGACACTAAATTCTTTGTCATTCGCTACATGCTTTAGTCTGAGACTGCCATCATTTGAAGGGTCTCTAACCAACCAGCATATCAAAGCAATTGGCACATTTTCAAACCGCAGATTTACCAACGTGTGTTCTGGCTCTGGCCCAACCCATCGGTTTCTGGACCAATCAAACGGCCCCGTATGTGTTCGCATTCAGTGAATGGTTGAGGAGGTACTCAAATCCAGACTCATTGTGGAGAATAAACTAATGTCCGTGGGAGTGGCGTAATGTTTGGCCGGAGCAAGGAGTCTGGGTAGCCAGGCAACATAGGCACTGCATAGCACTACACACACACAAACACACACACACTCATGGCTCTACCCAACACACACACAGACAGACAGACTCCCATTTCCAGCCTCACACACTATATCCACACATGATAACACACATACCTAAGTACTGTAATTACCCTCCATGGCTAACTGAGTAATGATGATTATTCTACACTACACGTGAACGACATCACAACAAAGGTTGAAAACAATGAAAAGTAATGATATTCCCTCCCTTCTAGTTGCTGCGTGT